>JACEFZ010008460.1:292500-410848 GCA_014155875.1 Cepaea nemoralis
TCAAGGGATATAAAAGACAAAGGAAGAAGACGACACAGCATCATGATAAAATGTGGTTCATTATTATCCATGTAGATTCCATGTTAATGTTAGGCTGCTTGCGTAGTGGTGATATCTGGCATACAACTGTGCTGCCATCTGTCAGTTGACATCCACATACTCTACGAAATAAATACTGCGTACACATATGTAATGTCTGTGTATCTAATGTCCAGTGTTGTGTTAAGTAATGTGTACAGGTATGTAATATATGTATCTAATGTTCAGTGTTGTTTTAAATAATGTCTACTCTTATGTAATGTACATGCATAATGCCCACATTTATGTTAACTCATTTAAAATTGGTGCTAGAAAAGAAAGAAATCTCTACATTACCTGCAAACCATATTCAGATCCATCCAAAAAGCAAAAAACCGTTGTTGCTGATGATGCCAAAATTTGAAGTTTCTGTTCAACTATTTGACGCTTTGTGTGAATCCTCATTTCAGCAACAGGAATGTCATAGAATAGATGCTGTAGAACTCCGGTATTTTTGTCCTCCACCGACACAAACATTTTCAGCTCCAGAAGTCTTTCTTCCATGTTACCGAGTAAGCGCCCAAGTTCCAAAAAATCACAAGATGCCGCACGATATTTCTTATCAATTTTACTCAGTTCTGTCCAAATTTCACTCATCACATCATTTTTGCATTTCTCAACCTCGGGAAGTTTATTACCTTGTACAAGAATATCTGTTTGACCCTTGACAGCCTTTCTATATTCACCCAGTGTGTAGAGATGACTGATGCCTTCTATCACTGAAAACAGCTTATGTCGCTGAGCCTCCATGTTATCCTTATCTTTGGTTCTGTTATTGAAAAGAACACATCAGTTCTCACAGTCATCAAACAGAGTTCTGACATCGCCAGTTTGATCCTGACACCATTCTTCAAATGTGCGTTTGTCGTCTTCTACATCAAAACAATCGCCATTCGTTATCACAATAACACCAAAGTCTTTGACCACATTGGAGCCAAAAATTGATCTGATTATCAGCAGCGCATCTTTTTCCCGTTTGATGAAACGTGCGCCAAATTTCAGGACAACAATGACAGCATTAAACCCTTTTTCGTTTTCTGCAATAGTCTTTTCAATTTTCCACAATGTGTCCTCAATGTCTCCTGTATTATCCGCGCCTGGATAATCAAACCCAGCGATCTCAGTTACCGTGACTACTCTACCACCGACTGTTGCTGAAGCCTGTTGAATGTCCACCCCAACGGATGAACTGTTTGAGGCTGGAGTAAAGGGTTTACCACCCAGAATAGAGTTGCCTGCAGAACTTTTACCATTCCCATTTCTTCCAACTAGAAGCAGGGAGAGTTCCATTGTGAACTAGGAGATCTGAACATAAGAGAGATGGCAGTAGTGAAGTGAACAAATTATTGATCAAACAAGAAGTTTAAGTATTAACACTTGAAGGTTATCAGTGTATTTCATGTTTGGTTCAGGAGTTTTGTTCCATCTTTGTGTGTTCATGCAGTGTTCAAATTTATTGGAGAAATGTTCAAGCTTAATGGAGAAATATCCAAGCTTTCTTTTGTCTCGTGCATCTCATGGCCACTGTGTCTGGTGTCCATGATAGTGCTGACTGACCCCCGCCTCACCTTCCAAGAACATTAACACAGGATTGCTGCATGGATCAGAAACATGGAGAGCAACACCAAAAATTACTAATAAACATTCATTAATTGGTATCTGCTCAGAGTAGAAAGACTAAAATGGTACGACAAAATCACTATCGCAGAGTTGATGAAAAGAACAAAAGTTATTCCAGTGATCAAGCTGTGGGGAGACGATACTGGTGCTGGATGAGACACACTTTGACAAAACCAGCTAGACATTTCTTTCACTGGAACTCACAGGACAAACACAGGAGAGCGAGGCCTAAAAACACACGGAGAGGAGAATTAGAGCCAGAGATGAATAGTATTAGGAGGAAATGCAGGGAGGTGTTGTCCTGTCGCAGAAGAGGGAGGAAAAAGTAGATCATATTATGAGACGAGAAGTTTGTGACAACCAGGAAGAAAGAGGGTGATAGAGACAGAGGGAGAGAATACGGTGAATACCGGATGGTCCGACAAAGTGGCATGGAAAACGACCAGTGGGTCAGTGGGTGAACTGTTCATTACCACAGGGGACAGATGTTTGTGCAGGAACATGATCATGGCACATAGTTATGATGATCAATGTTATGTTATAGCACGAGTTCCCAGAATAGTGGTGAGATCAACCCTAGCCTGCCGTGGAGCCTTTTCAGGGGTGGCCAACACGAGGCCCGCGGGCCATATGTGGCCCGCCGGGGGTCATGTTGCGGCCAGGGGAGCTAGGTAAAATGTACAATAATGTTAACTTTATTGTACATATCACCAAAAGAACATAACATCATGAGTCGTTGTGACATATTTCAAATATTGTCTGCCTATCAACGACACTTGGATTCCCTATTAAACTGTGTATTCAGAGGTCACAATATTAATTCGAGGCCAAGCCCAATTCTCTAACCACAACCTTAAGCCGCCGGTACGTTTCGTTTGAAGTTGACAGGAGTTGGAAACTGCGTCACACGACCATCTGGTTGGTGACAAGAAGACGGGAGATAGCAACACTACTGCTCCCCCCACCTCTTTCTTCAGCCCGGCCCTTTCCGATACACCATCCCCATCAAGCTGTCATGTTTCGTGCTAAAAGTGCGCCTAGGATAGGTACATGAAAAGAAATCGAGTGTGTGGTCTGAATTGAGAAGTTTTTAAGGTTTTAACACTGAGAACTGTAAGGAGTCTGAGAAATGCTTTTTTAGCGACCAGCTGTATTTTCCGTATTGCATAAGTGGGGTTCTTTGGACTCCAGGATGGTGGACTGTGCCTTGGCCGAACCTGAAGAATAGTACAAATGCTCTAGTTCTCATTTGGAGTGGCTGATTCATCGACATATGATGAAAAGGATTCGCCTTTATATTGCTGTAAGAGCGGAATTTCCTTAATATTATTTGTTCTCCAAGTTTACGACAACCTCAGCATTACAGAAGTCTATTGAGTGAATGATCAATGTATATAAGAGGATGGCCTGGCCAACACCAGTGTACCTACTAGACAAGTAAATGCACCAGCTGAGTCCTCCCTTCATGGCTAGTTGTTAAATTCAGGATAAGGGTTATGAACATTTTCGAAACCTGGCAGATATCCAGATGGACATTTACAAAACATGGATTGCTTCCACCTGGACATTTTTAAAACCTGAACTTTATCTATGAAGACATTTTGAAAACCTGAACGGCATTATCGTGGATATTTTTCACCCCCTGAAACTTATTACTGCCCGTCGTTTATCATGTATGGATAATTTCCACCCTTGACTGTTATCATTATGGATATTTATGACTCTTGAAGTTTATCTGCCCTATGGATGTGTATAACTCCTGAAGTTTATATGCCCTTTGGATATTTATAACTCTTGAAATTTACCAGCCCTGTGGATATTTATAACGTCTGAACTTTATCTGAACTATAACCATTTATAACTCCTGAAGTTAATCTGCCCTGTGGATGTTCATAACTTCTGAGGAAGTTTATTATCAGGTATATTTCACCGCTTGAGGAATGTTTCACTAGATAATCCCAAATCCGGAACATTTAGCAGAATGAATATGTGCACCCTGGGAACTTATTAACCTGGCTAGTTCTACTCCAGAGACTTAAACATGAACATTCGTAAAGGGAATATTATGGATCATAGACTGTAAGAACCATGGTGGTTTAGTTTGTGAAAAGACCTTGTGGTATTAGATATAAACTCTCTGTTCCTGATATTTCTCTGAGTTGATGTTGTTGAAGGAAGAAATAATATTGGTTGGATATTGGCTGAGAACATCAGCGAGAAAGGTATGATTAATATAGATTATTAATATTATTTTGATGTGGGTTTTTGTTGTGTGAATATTCATTATGTGTATTTGAGGTATTACATAACCATGGCGTCAGCTAGTAAAGACGTTGGACCAAAGAAGAGAAGAATCACAGAAGAATTAAGAAGTATTCAAGACAGGTGGACTATATACTATTTTGTCGTGGAAATTAAAACAAAGCTCATATGCTTGATATCCAACGAACCTGTTTCTGTGTTGAAAGAGAATAACATCAAATGGCACTACGAGATTAAACATGCAAATACGTTTTATAAGTACAAAAGGTAATTTCGACAAGACCAAGTAAATGACTTTACAAAAAAACATTTCTACACAACAAAGGATAATTACTAGAGCCGGTTCAGAGTCAACATGCTATGCAAAAGCTAGTTATGTGTTATTTAAAAAACAAAAACGAAGCAATATTCAGATGGTGAAATGGTTATGGGATGTTTGGAGAGCGTCGTTGAAACTCTGTGTCCAGAAAAGAAGAAGGATTTCTCGAAAAATAAGTCTGTCTCGTCAGGCTATTACTAGGCGTGTGGACAACATTGGAAAATATATTGAAGATAATTTGGAAAGTCGAGCATCCGAGTTTATATTTTATGCTCTAGCAGTGGATAAAAGCACAGATATGGCAGATACTGAACAACTGGCAATTTTTATCGTGGGTGTTGATCATCATCATCTTCTTCCACTTCTGCCATCAAACGTCGTGGGGAGGAATAATTTGCGTTCCAGCGCCCGGTGGGCGGCGCTGGATAGTGTCATTCCGTGTGGCTGTACAATGTCTTTGATGTCGTCAATCCATTTTCTTCTTGGATGACCTCTTGGTCTCGTCGTAGATGATCTTTGATGTAAGGCCAGTGATGGTAGTTGCTGGTGTTGCATTCTAACAACATGGCCAAACCACTTGATCTTCTGTCTTTCAATAAATGTGGCACAAGGTGTTGATCCCACAGTCTGTCTGATAATAGCATAATAGTTGACATCCATTTTAAAAAGACAAGTATTAGCGGCGCTGTATCCACAACTAAGTTACGAGATTTGTTAGAAGTAGTTACATCGACATTGAATTGCTTTTTGTTACAACTTAACAACTTATCGGGCTTAACAACGGATGGTGCCCCAGCAATGGTTGGGAAACCCGAAGGTCTAGTAAAATTGATTGAAAATTAGGCCTCCAAAGTAGGTAACACTTCAATGCTAAATTTTCATTGCATTAATCATCAGGAGAATTTATTTTCGAAGCCCCTCAAAATAGACCATGTCGTGAAAGTAGTCGTCAAAATAGTGATCTTCATGAAGTCGAACGGGTTGAGTCACCGTCAGTTCCAAGAATTTCTATTCTTTGGACTCAGATTATCATGACGTTACATTTTATGCAGAAGTAAGATGGCTGACCCGTGCCAAATTGTTGAAAAGATTGTTTGATTTGCAACTCGAAATACAATCATTCTTTGCAAGCAAGTCGAAAAGTATCCCAGAGTTTGAAGACAAAGAGTGGGTTTGCGACTTTGCATTTCTGGTCGATATAACTAGCCACCTAAATGACGTTAATAATAATACTCATCTACCTGGTCAAAAAAAAAAAAAAGCACACTAAAGCCGGCTGTGTTGGCCTACGGGTTTCGGCCCAAGGGCGCATAACAGACACACCACAATCACATCTGAAAAAACACTCCGGATGAACGCAAAGGAAGGAAGGAATACTCATCTACAAGGGAAAGGTAAATTAACAAGATATATTTTTGTGGTTTACATTAAACCAGGCAAGCGTTTGAGCACGATCTCACCTACTGGGAAGCGACTATGTGGTCGAAGTAGTAGCACGCTTGCTTATTTACTTTAATTAATAACAACAATTAAAAAAAAATTAGGTGCGTGGCCCGGCAGGAAATATTATTTCCGAAATTTGGCCCGCCTGCTGAAAAGGTTGGCCACCCCTGCTTTAGATACTCTAGCACAGTGGTTCTCAACCTTTTTTGACGTTATAAAACGACTTTCAGAAGGGCGAGAAGAACAGAACCGTAAAGTATAGAGGGAAAAACAATATCAAGTAATCGGTTTTTGTATTAACACGACTTTGAAATCATCTTAATCCCCCCCCCCCCGGAAACCCTTACCCCCCCCCCCCACCGGTTGAGAACCACTGCTCTAGCATATACGTATCTTCGTCAAGAATCACTAACAGGAAAAATATGCAGATGTAATTAGTTAAGCAGTGAGTTGTGTGTTCACTTACATGACATTGCAACGAACCCCAGCATTTATTGGTTGTTTGTGATATACTAGGCAATTTTAGTACAGAAGTTTACCATTGTTTTCTGTATTGCCGACGCTTCATACCATCGAAATCAACGCAAAGTGATCTACGTCCAAATCGCCGGCGGTTGGTCTCGAACCCTCTACTCGCTATGGCTGTGAATTATGAAACTTCGCGTCTCACTATCCCCTAGTCGGGTAACCCAGCGACAGTTTGTATTATTAGTAAATATGTTATTTTATTTATTTTGCATATCCTTTTTACAGGAAATCGCAGTCAACACCAGCATGTCTGCCGCTGTGATCTCTTGGCATATTTACGTTCAGTAGTTTGCCATTGCTTTATGAACGACCGACACCTATAGCAACTCAAAACCAACGCAACGCGGTCTGCTGCCAATTCACGCGCAGCTGTGTTTCGAACGCGGGTATACGGGATTACGAACCGAGTCCGTAAGTTCTTCACCACGGAGACCGCACTATTAGTAATTATTAGTAATTACTACTAATAATATATTACTGCTAATTAAGACTGAAGTAATCTTGCCAGGAATATCAACAGCAGCTGAAAAATGCTGGTGTTGATTGCAACGTCCTGAAAGGGATATGCAACTTTAAAAAAAAATTATTACACGTTAGTTAAAAACAAGCTACATTATTTCACACGCATCTTTATTCAAACGGAATTTGGAAACTAGAAACAGAGAAAGAAAAGCTAAATTACAACTTCCAACTTACAGCCACAGCTCGGCATTAGATGTGTGGAACCCGTCTAGTGTTTCCTTTCTCAACAAACACAACACTTCGCCATTAGACGTAAAGCTAGCTTATTGCTCCTTCCCTAGAAAACTATTTATCGACACCTGGAATATTTCCGAGAACATGCCTGGGACAGCTGGCGGTATCGGGCAACAGTGTGATATGTTATTTACACACGGAAGCCACGAACAATATATTGCACAATGTAATTGCCTGGCATATTTCGCTGCATCTTGTCAGGTGCACACTACAGAGTTATACACACACAGTCACTGGTATTGTTCGAACGTGGAACATGTTTTAAAAAGTCTTAAAAGTCAAAAGGATCGACGTCATTGCACCAGGTTTTATCCCACATGGCTCGGTCTTTTTCCGCAGGGCTGTCTGCCGAAAACGCCACACAAAGCACGAACTCGGTAGCTCCAGCGATGACCCCCAGGAGTCTCCGAGAAAAATGCACTCGTGAACCGAAAGACGTAGCCCGGAAAGGAACCTACAACCTTCGGGGCGTGAGGCAAACGGCTTGACCACTTCGCCACGGACACTCCTTAAACATCTATTTATCCCCACGGTAATTTTAAATGTAACAAAATCTCTTTCTGTTTGCACAAACTCCGCTGGAGCGGCCTTTAGGAATATATTGATTTGAATGTCTGATGCTCTATTCACGATAAATCGTATCCTGTAAACAGCCAGGTAGATCTAGGGTTGCCAGACGTCCTGCAAAGAGAGGACATGTCCTCCTTTTTACCCTAATGTCCTCCGTCCGGCAGGCAAAGCTAAAAACCTTTAACATGTCCGGCTTTTCTTATATTCTATGTTATAATTTTTTATGTATTGTTGTTACAACTTACAATGCATCTACTCTCTACCGTGTGTTTACATTCTTTCTTAAAACCTATTGCTTAATAATATTTATTTAATTTTCCTATTTATACCAAATGTGAAAAGCCAATTATTTGTATAATTTGAGTCTAACTGTTCCTCTATTCGGCACACTAACAATGCTGTAGTCTCTATGGTCAAAATGGTAATGTTATTTCCGGTCCCGGTAGCAGAGACGCCATGTAAAATTGTTTTTTTTTAAATTTGTAATTTTTGCCGTCTATGTTTATGAAAATGGCATCTACAAAGAGAACATGCAAATTCTCGAACACTATGAAAAATAAGTTTCCATGCTTCGTTGAAAGACGCAACGAGAATTAGGCAAAGTGAACGATTTGAGATAGTTATTTGTCCGTTGCCAACAAAGGAACTACTGACTTGGAGCGCCATATTGACAGTGAGAGACATAGAAACCTAATCAAAGTTTCCGCGTCATCTAACACATTGTCTTTTTTTTAGCCTAAGTACTCAAAGGTGTTGCTGAAAGCGCATGCGGCTGAAGCAACTTTGGCATTTCATACAGTTTGTCATCATCAGTTTTACAACTCGATTACCTACACAGCTGGTTTGATGTACACATTAATTGAAGATTTGAAAATTGCTAAAAATATTGCTTGTGCAAAAACAAAGACTGAAGGAACAATAAACCAGGTAATTGTCCCCCACACTGTTGATGAATTGGATAAATCTTTAAGTGGTATTTCATGTTTCGGTCTTTCGACAGATGTTAGCAATCATGGTTCGCAGAAAATATTTCCAATCGCTGTTCAATACTTTGACTGGAAAGCAGGTGGAATCCAAACTAAGATTCCCGAGCTAGACAACACACCAAATGAAACCTTATAAACTATATCACAATATATCTTGAGAACACTCCAAAAACATGATTTGTACTCCAAATGTTTTGCTTTTGCTGGTGACAATGCCAATGTGAATTCCGGAGGCATTAACAGAAAAGAAGGTAGAAATGTATTCTCGCATTTGAAGGAAGCCTTGTGCAAGCCTTTAGTAGGCGTTGGATGTTCTGCACTACTGCATCCAACACAGCGCAGATTTAATGCAGCTGACGTTGAATCTATTGTCTTGAAGATATTCAATTAGTTTTCTGTATACACTGTCTGAACAGAAACTTTAAAGGATTTTTGTGACTATGCCAACATTAACTATCAGCAACTACTCCATCACTCTAAAACTAGATGGCTTAGTTTGTTTCCAGTTGTTGAGAAGCTGTTTACTGCTTTGAAAGAATATTTTCTTTCTGTAAACCAACCACCTGCTATCCAACCACCTGTTATGATTGAAAAAAAAAATTTGAGAACGATTTTTCAGAAGCTTACCTTTGGTTTGAGCATTCTTTGATGTCTCTCTTCCATGTCAATATTTCGGCCATTTAAACAGAAGAAACATCAGTGTTAGAAGTTATGAGCCTTCTTCACACAACCTTGGAAGTTTTGAAAGGCAGATTGAAGGAGACATTTATTTCACTGAAAGTCAGGAGATGTTGAGAAGACTTAAGGAAAGTGGTCGAGAAGAAGAGTGTAATACTTTTATGTTAGACGTTAGGTTGGTGTATGAAGCAAACATTTGTTACTTAGAAAAATGGTTGAAACCTTTTGATCATTTTCAGTGCTTTGTTTGATGTACTTAATGTGACGAAACGACGCTACATCTGTCTTTTGTCTACTAGGTTTCGGCACTACTTCGGCGCGTCATCAGAGACTTTTCCGGTTATTAATAGACTGAGGGATGTCGATGGGATTTTCCGTCTAGTAGGTTCTAGAAGCACCTGGATTTGAGTGACCAGGGTTGCTGGGTGCACCAACAAATTCTCGTGCAGAAGAATCTAGAAACTCGAGTCCGGGGAATGAATGTTGTCCGAGAAGTTGACTTTCATCAAGAAGCACTCATTTCTCGTGCGCTTTTGGTACGCATGTTGGAGAAATGCGGCTGGAAGAGTCATTCACTTTCTGTCTCTCAAGGCGTGAGGACGCATGGATCTGCTAGGCCGAATGTATAGCGTCTCACACCCAACCAAGATGCAGCTGACTGTCGTCCCATTACGGCATGCTTGCCCATGAACAGTTCTGGTAGCTGACTAGAGTCTGGTTCAAATAATTCAGGTATTTACTTGGTTAATTAATTTAACTTTGTAATTGATCACAAAACGCAACCGTTCTAATCTCATTAAATATACGGTTGACTTTGCATCGCTAATGAGGGATGGATCGATAAACCGGTTGAGAATCTAGGGCGATCTACACCTGTGCGTGTCGCTTTATTTACAAGCGTGTGTAGTTGCAGTAACTGCTTGAAATGTAAGCCTGCGATATTGGCGTATTGTGTTCACCGGTTATTAACCATGTATGGTAAATAGTTGCATATACTATGTTGCTGTTCTATAATAGGACACAGTTACTAGTGTATGATATGAACCTAACTTATGTCAGTCAGTAGCTGAAGCTAGAAGAACTGTTGGATAGCCAGGTAAGTTGTTAGTTGGATATTTCAGACAGTGATGTGCTTAGTTACTAAGTAAAGAAAGCACGTAATGCTGAGCCACAGGGAATGATGTAACTATTGTGGATTAACGAAATAGTGAATTCATTTTGTGGAACTGTGGAATTCTGTGAGAAGGTAAGTTCTTCATTGATGATGATGATGATGATATATATATATATATATATCATCATCATCATCATCAATGAAGAACTTACCTTCTCACAGAATTCCACAGTTCCACAAAATGAATTCACTATTTCGTTAATCCACAATAGTTACATCATATATATATATATATATATATGATGTGTCCTGATGTATATATATTAGGTCATGTTACGTGATACTTCTAGAAGCGATACTGAACGCCGAGTGGTTCGACGCGTGATAATAATGCGTTACCGTCGAGATGTAAACATGCGTTCTTAATTCTTTTCTTTACTGTCCTGTCCTGTTCATAACAGCATAGTACGAGTCAGTGCTGATGTGATAGAAGTATGGAAGGACAAAAGGAGGTTACCTGAGCCACGGGGACAAATGGGATATGGGGATTTGAAAGCAAGTTATTAAAGTATGGGACTGGCAAACTAGGCCAGCCGTGAAGTTCGGCCCAGGCCAAGGCTAATCCACTTGGAAGGGCAGAACTGGAACAGAACCCTTGGAACATGTGGGGAACATGTTTTGCCAAGAAGACTTCTTGACTATAGGGAAGAGTCTAATAAGAAGAGTTTCGCTATAGGGTGGACAGGATGTTCCACCAGCGAAATGGAGTGTGTTCATACTTGATGTGATCATGTATTATTACTATATCCCGAGTGATGGTACATGGATAGTTATTATGTTTGTTATTGAATGTATAATGTAAGGTTGGGGTCCAGGGACGCCTCACCTTAATGTTTAGGTCTGTTAATTCTAGAACTAGGATAACTGATTACTATAGCTATTGACTTTAGCGACAACTGGTAGATGAATAGGGATAGGGGAGACGTATGATCAGACTCGTCATTCTGGTTACTTACTCTGTTTGACGGGCTGTTCTTTGAGGCCATCGGACATTAACGGAAACCCATGCTTTACTACTCTCAATATCGAGATAATGCTCTGGTTAGTTGAATAACTAATTAGCATGACTGAGGGTTGAGTAGTCAGTGATAGGATGCATGTGGACCAATGTTTGGGGCCGAATACTCTCACCGATCGCTCTTCCTTTCAGGAGTTGCCTGTTGAGGAACCAGCCTACTACAATTGTTGTTTGCCTGAAACCACTTCGTGTACCATAGCGAAGGGTAGAACCACTTACTTACCACGCCTGACTAAATAATCCTGACTGAATGTTTCTCACCAAGTTGATTCCAGTGCCCTGAAATTGCACATGTGGGACGTGATGGGTTGTTTCTTTTTCTGAGTTTGAAGATGCTCTATTTCAGCAATGAGATGTTCAGCAACCTGAGCAATCACGCTTAAGTGTAAGAGACAATCGATTTTCTACGGAATGATGTGGCTATGTTTACCCAGTGAGATGTACCAAGTTGGGGTAATCTCAGCTCTGGGAGCTCATCAAGTCCAAGTCTATTGTGGTTCCGCCTAAACGTCGGAAACTTGAAGCAAAGATTGACACATAACCTTGTGCTGTACCTACGGCAGCTCTAGTGGCAGGTCATGATGAGACCTACACCAGCTTACGTATTGTGACTCTTGAAAGTGTTATCAGGTATATCGGACAACTAATTATTGTCCAACTGAACATTGTTGCAACGAACTGTGAAATAGGTGCGTGATCCAAATGGTGTAACTATAGAGTCTACGAACTGTGAAATGGTTTTCTTATATGACTCTTGTGAACTCGCAGAAGAACTATAATATTACCCGACCAGGGGTACGTGATATTATTCAGGGACAATTAGATTGGTCATTGGCTACAAACATTTATTGAAGTCGAGAGTAACTGGGGTCACCTCCTCAAGGAGGAAGGTCTCCCAGCCAGGCTGTCTACAGAGAACTGTTTAGTGCCTTTAACAGTGACTCATTAGGAAGTGATAGAGTGGCAGTTCGTCCAGTTAATTGAGGTCCAAGTGGTTAACTCCTCGTGTTGTCGATCCAAGTCTGGGGACGGAGTGGTCTCCAAGGTTCTAGTCATCTCACTGGAAGGAAACCGGGTGAGTGGCGGACCGACTGGACGGAACATTTGCACCCAATCTACTTCTCAGCCTGATGATGACTTCAGCAATATCTCTGATTCTGTCTCTACTCTATCCTCTACTTGTGTAAATAGATTTATTCTATCAGGGTGTTTAATTCAGTTCTATATTCTCAAGGGTAGAATAAACTTTATGTATGTTGACTTACTCTTTGTACAATTATTGAGTGTGGTCTCGGACGATGCCTCAGTGTTCATTGTCCTAAGGGAGTAGGTAGATAGTGGGGGTCTAGAATCTGGAGGGGCTTGTAGACTTAATTAACTAATCCGAGGTCAACAGCAGAGTAAACAGTGTATCTACCTGTCCAGCCCCTGGGGTCAGAATACACGGGAGTGCCAGAGACACCTCGGGCTTGGTTAACTCTCAATACCCGAAGTGATCTTGTCACACTTAAATAAAATCAAAGACTGTACATTTGATGACCTTTTGACAAGCATATTGTACTTGAAAGTATTTGACCAATACTGCAATCTTAAATCATTGTAATGATTGTGGGTTTAATCTGGAACGATTTAAATGAAACATTCAATATGCTCTCCTTTGTCATCCTTTTTGTCTTATTACGTCCTCCTTTTTGTCTTATTATGTCCTCCTTTTAGTGCCCGCGTATCTGGCAACCCTAGGTAGATCCATTAGATGTTTCTCAGCTTGTCTGGTTATTGTCCATGTTTCATTATACACCAGTGTAAGTTCTATATAGTACTTCAACACTCTTGTTCTCACTGCACTGCCTCGGGGCCGTACACGCTTTATTCCTGTCAACAGTAGACGTTCTTAGCAAAGCTTGGAAGTATAATCCCCCTCCCACACACACAAACCCACACACCCACCTACCCACAAACACACTCACTCCCAGCCACCCACACACACACACCCCCACGCCACACACACATTCTCTCTATCAAACACAAATACCACACACACGTACACACCAGGATAACTGTCACAGCTGAGATTACCGGCACCTTGCCGTCTTGACAGATTGTGCGGTACCTCATTTTTCATTCTTCTAAAAAGGCATAATAACTACAACCCATAGCGGGGATCAGAGATGGAGTTATACCTCTGCATAACAGAAAGCCTGGGCTGCATTGTAGAGACATGTTGTCCGTGCGGCATGATCCTTTTCTCGGTCTGCCTAGTTTACTCCAGAGGAAAGATAACACCAATGCATCTGGAACACGACAAGCAGCTGGATCAGCAGAGATAACAGCTTTTAAATATGAACGTAAAGTTCTTTTAGTGAACGGCTTCTTCTACACGCCATGAAAAGTATGGTGTTAGAACCCATATTATGGGTGACAAATGGCGGACAAAGGCTCAAGTGGTTGGTTATTACGCGCCGGACGTTTGAAGTGTTCCCGAATAAGTGCCCAGTTATATTTTACGGTGCGGCTGCGGTATCGTAGAGGATATCATACTTGCCTGTTGCCAAGAAAGTATGAATGAATAATATATTGTTATAGTTTTAGATGGATTAGAAGTGTCATGTCAACAGTTGGAAACAAATAGGTATAATTAAGCTCCTGCGAGAAGAAACGTACTAAACATCAACACGTTGCACATACCTTACAAGGAAATCCATCTCGTTGGATCTGTTCATATTAATTATTGATAGTTGTCACTACTGCATTTAACAATAATTTTATATTGTTGACTGGTTTGATATTTTGCTGGCTTGTAGTCATAACTAGTCGTTTACAAGTGATCACTTCAGGTAGGCATAAATTTCTTGTAACTGTTTCACACATTTTGTTAACAATAATCACACATTAAACTTGCTATACCGGTAAATCTTCTTTTGCGAGTAGGTTTTGTAATTTGTAAATGTAGCATGAGCGGGCCGGTCTCTCTGGCTGTGGGGTTA
Organism: Cepaea nemoralis; assembly: GCA_014155875.1. NCBI lineage: Eukaryota > Metazoa > Mollusca > Gastropoda > Stylommatophora > Helicidae > Cepaea > Cepaea nemoralis. The sequence continues at coordinate 306,917 of JACEFZ010008460.1, forward strand.
CAACACTTTCTCTCTGTAATCCCGTTTATCACGCAGAGTCTCGCAGCGGAGCGAGAGCTGAGGTGGTTCGACCCCCGCTCGTGACTTGCGGGATACTGAGCCGGCCGCTCAGAAAGCAATGGCAAACTACTGAGCGTAATCTTGCCAAGAGATCAACAGACAGCTGAAAGATGCTGCTGTTGACAGCTAAGTCCTGTAAAAGGATATGCAAAACATTTTAATTTAAGCATGAGCGGACTAGTTTCTCTAAGAAACTGTGGCCCCTCTACTATAATGACATATGATGTCAAAGATAAGAGAAGAAGAAGATAGATAATACCATTAAGTGGGCATTATAGAAACGTAAGCTCACATAAATATGTTTAGTTAACAAACATCTTCAGAATAAACTGAAGGACGAATTTCATCATCTGACAAGAATGGTTCCTGTAAGAGAAAGATGCCTTGATGACCTAAAGTGGACATTACATAATCTTGAGCTGACAATAAGCAGCTTATCTTATTTTTCTGTTCTTTATTTCTCATTGGAGCTTGGCAACTACCCATCCCATGCCAAACTGTCGTATCTGTTGCTATCGCCTGCAGCTCTTTTTCCATATAATTCATCTCTGTCTCTAATTCTCTTCCTTACGTGCTTTTAATATTTCATTACCACCACCTGTGCCGTCTTTCCCATTCATACATAGTTGTAACATACACGGTGAAAAGAGGTCAGTCGGCAATCCAGACTTCTTGCAGCTTTCAGCGCACATCATATTTCTCCTAGAAGAGCCTCTTCTCATCTTGGTTGGCTGAGTTATTCTTGCTTCCTTATCTGTAGACCTGTTCTTGGCTGGTTGGGTTTTACAGTTAAAGTTTTCTTTGGGATGAGGTAGCAGTCCCACTCCAACCCACTTTAGTCATCTCTTACAACATGCATGATAGGTTGTAGTGTTACTATTCGTCTTACAACATACATGACATCTGACATCTTGTAGTGTTACTATTCATTGCTTTCCTTAAGGCCGTAATTAATGAATGGGTGTAGTTGTTTATATTTATTTGGAATGTTTTGTGTCAGGACATTAATAAAAGTTCTACCATCTTGCCTCCAGCAAGGGAAAGACCAGGAGAAAGATCCATTGTCGACTTCAATTTACAAAGAGCATGATGGTCTTCCCTATGTAAAAAAAAAAAAGTCCCGCAACAGGAATCTGATGTGGGGTCAAGTGCTAGGACCATCACATTTTTGTAGGCCTGCATGCACGGAAGAATAGGTGGTCAGTCTTTCTCCCCACATGTTGGCTGTAGTTTAAACTTTCCTATACTGTTGAATTGTAAAAACCAACTACTCCCGGCTTTGATCAAATTTAGAGTTAATGTTTATGAGAAAGTGACTTTACTTGTATGACATTTAGAGTTAATGTTTATGAGATAGTGACTTGTATGCCATTTAGAGTTAATGGTTATGCGATGGTGACTTGTATGCCATTTAGAGTTAATGTTTATGAGAAGGTCACTTTACTTGAATGACATTTAGAGTGAATGTTTATGAGATGGTGACTTTACTTGTATGACATTTAGATTTAATGTTTATGAGATGGTTACTTTACTTGTGTGACATTTAGAGTTAATGTTTATGAGGTGGTGACTATTTGAATGACATTAAGAGTTAATGTTTATGAGATGGTAACTTTACTTGTGTGACATTAAGAGTTAATGTTTATGAGGTGGTGACTATTTGAATGACATTAAGAATTAATGTTTATGAGATGGTTTATTCGTCACATATATACATCTGTGTACATTATTGCAATCATTTGTCTCATTGGTACATTAACTCTGGCCAGCTCTGACCTCTTTCTATCCCATGTTGTAGTAATTTAAAAGCAACACATGTTTGGGTCTGAGGGGAGTTAAAATAGTAACACTACAGGGCAGAAGGCACTCAAGCAGCAATCTGGATCAATGGAGAAACAGAATGGAAAAGAAGAAGTCAGAAACATCTGTCATCTAAAGGTAGCAGTAGACAAATGATGAGTTGCCTGGCACAGAGCCAGGTCAGTGTGATGACATTAATATGGTATGAAGATGCTATTTTCTTTGTTCCTGCATCGTTACTGAAATAGATATGGTGAATGTTTAATTTGATTAAAAACCAGCTGTTTGAGATTCAGAGTATCTTGTTCATGTTTTCTATCTTTGTTTTTGTGTGTGTATTGGGTTACTGATGCCCTTTATATAACTTAAACTGATAATTATCCGCGTGAGTGGCAGTAGGACCAGTCCTTGTAAGTATTACCGCCAGAAAAACGTAAGAGATATCAGAACAACTGAAACCGGTGAAAACAGACTCAAGACAACACCAACTGACTAGCCACCCCGATTATAATTTCATTTTGAAGGTTAAACTGGGTAATTAGATATTTTTTAAAAGAATTTCTTTAAAAAAAAACAACAACAAACAAAATCAAATCAAATCAAATCAACTTTATTAGGGTCACAAATTGGGCGCGCAGGCCCGTCTTACATTCGACCCTTCCAATCACTCGTCTTTCGTTCATCAAGAGCATTATACATTTACATAGGAAGAAAATAAACATTGTGAAATGAATGTTGTAAACATAAACAAGGCAAATTACCATTTTATGAGGCCCATCTCCCACCTACCCATACATCACCCCACCCACACACACCCCCACCTACCCACACACACGCACACTAAGGGACACATACATACCCCACCAACCGACCCATCCCCCTCCCGCACACCCCCACCCACACACACTGCCCTCACCTGTTCCCCAACCAAAACACACTCGCCACCCACAAACATTCCCCCACCAACCCACACATCCCACGCTCACCCACATACACATCCTAACCCACACATCCTCTCCCCACCCACACCTCAAACCACCCATCCCCTACCTCATCTCCATCGACCACATATTCCCCACCCACGCACACAATCCCCCACCAACCCACACATCGCACATCCACTCACACATCCCCAAACCATACACACACATCCCCACCAACTGACATCTCTCCTACCCCCCCCCCCCCCCCACACATCTCCCTAACCACCCATACATCCCCAATCCACTCACACACACCCCACCCACCCACACATGCCTTACCTCCAATCCCCCACCCACACATGCCTAACCCAATCCCCCACCACCACAATCTCCCACCCGCACATCACATACATCCCCTACCACGCAGTATTCCAACCCACGCACCGCACACAAACATATCCCTCACCAACACATCCACACCCACATACCACCACACATCTTCATCTACACACCACACACATATCCCCCACCCACATACCACACAATATTTCCCACCACACCACACAGATACCCTTACCCATCCACCCACATACCCCCACCCACACACCACAAAAATCCCCACCCACATACCTCACCCACACAATATCCCCAACCAACACATGACACACCTCCCTCCACCCACACACGCATACCCTACCCGTCCACCAACACACACTCACTCACGCACACATCCTCCACTACGCACCCACACACTCCCACCCCACCAAACATCTCTCGATCGCAATACCCCTACCCACACACATCCTCCACCCACTCACGCATCCCACTCCCGACACATACACATACCTCACCCACCTACACATCCCTAAGCCACTCACACACCCCACCCACACATTCCCCATCCACGCACACATCTCCCACCCACACACCCCCACATACTTCCCCAACCACCACACATCCCCTACTCACCCACACATATACCCCACCCATACACACATTCCCCGCACCCATCACACACATCCCCCACACCACACACTATCCCCCACCCACACACATATCCTCACCCATACCACCACAAACATACCCCCCCACCCACACACCATGCACACATCCCCCACCAACACACCGCACACACATCTCAAACCTACACACCATACACTTCTCCCCACCCGCCCTTGCTATCCCCAATCCACCCAACACAATCCCCTACCCACACAACCCCGCCACCCACACATACTTCCTCAAACCATCCACACATCTCCACCCACATAGACACACATCCCCGCACCCGTCCCATACACATATCCTCCACCCATACACACATCCCCACACCCATTCCCACACCCCTACTTTCACCCCTACACATCCATCCACACATCCCACCAACACCCACAAATATCACTACCCACCAAAACCCACACACCCCAACCCATCCAAACGCATACCTCCACCCACACATCCCCACACTCAGACAATCCTCCACACACACTCCCACCTCCTCACATCTAGATACATACAACATGTCTCACGTTAGCATTGAAACTAGTATGAACAACTCCTACACTTTACTCACACACATACACTGACAATTGTCATGAGCAGTCTCATAAAAATGTTAAACATGGAGAAAAATGTGTACATAAAAAGTATGTGACGAAAAAAAAGTGATAATCCCACACACAGAGAAGGCACGCACGCACACGCACGCACACACACACACACACACACACACACACACACACACACACACACACACACACACACACACACACATTCACTCTCACGCTCACTCATTCTGTCTCTCATTCACACTCACTGACTCTCTCACTCAAACTACAGTAATGAACATGAGTTTATATTATGCATGATAAAATCAAATGGTATTTAACTGATAATATGACAGATGAGAATACACAAACATATGGATTCGCGTGTTACATAACATGCGTGTTACATGACATGCATCTACTCAGCTCTCTCTCTCTCTCTCTCTCTCTCTTTGTATTCTTTCATATACACACACTCACACGCGTGCGCGCGCTCACACACACACACTAACACATCAACTCTCCCACTGTCTCACACACAATCCTTCACACACACACTCACTCTCTCAATCACACTCTCTCACACATACACATACGCATGAACGCATGAATGCACGCACACACTCCCTCACTCACTCTCACACATACAAGTACGAATGCATGTTCGCTCAATTACTCTCTCCACACACACGCATGCACTTGGGCACACACACATTCACTCACTCTCTCTCTCTGACACTCTCTCTCTCTCTCTCTCTCTCGCTCCCACACGCACACACATATATATAGTGAACAATTATAGTTAAACAATTATAATGAACAATTATAATGAACAATTATACCAGTAAATGAATTATGGTGGCATATAGTCGGTATGGATTAAGTATTGAAAGAGTTTTCGGTTAAATGTGTAGGGACTCATTGGAGTTTTCAGATCTGGAGGCAGATCATTCCATAAGTTAGCACCAGAATAGGCAAAACATGTTTTGTATAGGTTCAATCTAGGCTTTGAGACATGTAACAAATTTAGGCGCTTGCTGTTCATTGCATTAGATTGAATCAGCGGCAGAAGATACTCTGGGGTATTGTGAGATATAATTTTATTCACTAATGTTGCTTTGTTGAAAAGGAAGCGCTTTTGAAGTGGTAGAAGTCTTAGATGACTGTACAAATTATTACTTTCAACGTGCTTTATGCCAGAAACCAGACGAATAGCGCGGTTTTGTAGAGAACATAGTCGTTTTAAATTAGATTTAGGGCAACCATCCCAAACTGTGGAACAGTAATCGAGATGTGATTGGATATAGCATGTATAGAATATTTTTCGTGTGCTTTCGTCCAGGAAGTGCTGAATTTTAGCAAGTTGGTAAACGTTTTGTGCTATTTTCTTGGTAAGAGCGTGAACATGAGAGCTCCAGTTCAAATGGCTGTCAATTAAAAGACCTAGTATTTTATGTTCTTTCACATTAACGATAGGTAACGTGCCCATGCGGAGTTCGAGCGGTGATCCACTTGTGGCTAGTGTCTGTAGTTTTTGTCTGGTCGTTATTAGCATGGATTTGGTTTTGTCGATGTTAATTTGCATGCGGTTTTCATTGCTACATCTAGTAAGATTATCAAGTTCCTTTTGTAAAGAATTCTTTAATTCACTAAGGTTTTCTTGACTAGTATATATAGTACAGTCGTCTGCAAATAGATCACAAGTTGTATTGATATATAAAGGAAGATCATTAATATAAACTGCAAAAAGCAGCGGACCTAGTATTGAGCCCTGAGGCACACCAATATTAAGCTGTGTGGGTCTTGATAGACAGTTGTTGAAGGACACGACTTGTTGTCTGTCGGATAGAAATGATGTAATTATGTTCACCATGTTGGTGCTTGTCTTCATTTGTTTTAGTTTTCTAATTAAAATATCGTGATCTACCATATCAAAAGCTTTTTTAAAGTCTACAAACACCGCTCCACAAATTCTACCGTTGTTGATGTTTAGGTGCCAGTTATCGGTCATTTTTGTTAGAGCACTATGGCAAGAATATTTAGGTCGAAACCCAGGTTGACTGTTAATTATTAGATCGTTGTTAATTAAATGGTGTAACGTTATTTTATGAATGTGTTTTTCTAGTGGCTTTAATAGCGACGATAGTAAGGAAATCGGACTATAATTACCCAAAACGCTATTTTCGATTAAGCCATTTTTAATTAGCGGAAACACTTTAGCAATTTTAAATGCAGATGGAAAGTAGTTTTTGGCCAGGCACTGGTTATATATGAACGTTAAGGACTCGCTAATGACTGGTGCAGCACAACAAAGAATTCTATTACTTATACCATCTAGGCCGTGTGAGTTTGTTGATTTGAGGTTTAAGAGATATTTATAAACGTCTGCAACAGACATTAAAGGAATCTCAGCGGGAATATTTCTGGTGCACTTCTCCTCACAGAATGATGCCAGTGAACTTAAATTACACGATGAGTCTGGTATTGAAGACTTTGGATTCTCTATTTCTGATTGAAAGAACCAACTGAATTCATCGCATGTTATAGAATTTGGTATTGCTGATTCTGTAGGGCATTTCTTATTGGTTAGCAAGTTAATAGCCTTCCATATATTTGTACTGTTTGAATTATCTACAGTCAAATTTTTAAAATGATCTTTTTTTATCCTACGAATTTCATACTTAACTTTATTCCTTAGTCTGCGGTAATTGATGAAGTCTTTATTTTTGTGTGCTGTATCTCGCTCTCTCATGATTTCCAGAACTTATCTAGTGACCCATGGAGATTTATGTTGATTTTTGACTCGAACTTCTTTGACTGGCACGTGTTTATCGAACACATTGTAGACTGTCTTCGTCCAGAAAGCTAATGCATCGTCCGGGTCAGGAAGTTGGTAAACGTGATCAAGGGCTGTTTTTCTTAAGTCTTGCAAAAATAAATCTTGGTTGAATGCTTTAAAATTTCTAAATTTGATACTTACATGTTTATGTTTAAGAGATTTGAACCCAATTCTTGACCATGTAAAACATACAGGGTAGTGGTCACTAACTGTACTAACAGGAACAGAACATTCAATAATATTATCTGGACAAGTAACATATGTATGATCAATTATAGTTGAGGATGTGTCAGTAACCCTTGTGGGACGGTTTATTAGTTTTTTGAAATTGTAAGAAAGAATGATATCGTCCCATGTCTGGTTGGATTTACCAATATCTATGTTGAAGTCACCTAGTATCATAACTTCTCTACCTGCTGTAAACACTCTATCCATCATTGTAGTGAAGCAGTCATACCAACTGTACCCAGCACATGGATTCCGATATAGGTATCCAATTAGAAACGGTTGCTGACTGGCTGGCTTCACCTCTAACCAAACACATTCTATCTCTACTGACTCGAGATCACTTCTACGCGAACAGTTGAGAGAATTGGAAATGTAAACAGCAATACCTGTCTCTAATTTTTGTTTTGCGTCTCTTCGAATTACTTTAAACCCATTAAGAGTGATTTTAGAGTCGGTTATTTTGTCGTTGAGACGACTTTCTGTGATTCCAAACACATGGAATTGTTTGCACAGTATTACCGAAAGCTCAGATAATTTATTGAGCAAATGATAGATGTTGAGATGGCCTATACGTAGGCCATCTTTGTGAAGCCACTGATCGTGATTGGCGAACATTGCACGATGAAAGGATGATATCGCTTGCGATAGAAAATTTCAGAGTTTGTGAAACTTTATTTAGTAGTAGTTAAGACTGTTAGATGGGGTAGGAAAATGTCTGTGCTGGAGTGACATCATGAAAGCTTGATGCAGGGCTGCAGGATTGTATTGCATTAGCTGTTGGAGTTGGCGGATCCACTGATAGGAGTGTAGATTACCATCCAACGAGGGACCACTGCTGTGAGAGTTACTGGAAGTGCCTACATTAGAAGCATACATCGGGGGCACGGCAACATTGTTTAACTGAGTTCCCTTTGACATAATAGGGGGAGGCTGCTTTATGGGCAAGGGAGGAAACAAAACATCATAGTTAGCAACACTGGGATTGCAGCATGGGTTGCTATCCACGGCATTGTATTCCTGGGGTATAGGCAATGGTGGTGCAGGAAGAGAAGGAGCGTATTCTGAACACTTAGAGGTGGCTGAAGCCGGGGGTGAAGTTCGGTTTACTCCTGTAACTGGTGCTGGTTGTTGTGCACGTTCGGGATATTTTATCTTCTTCGCTAGTATACTACTTCCTAGCTTGGAACAATGTATTTGATCCCTGTATAGTTTTTTCTTAGGAGCCCCGGACGACAAAGTAAAGTACAGGGTGTTATTAATGAAACTAATGGCATTGTCTTTACAAAATTTATACAAAGTTAGATTGGCAGCATCGGCAGTCAAACGCTGGAATCCATAACATGGTGGAATGATGGATGAAATGAACATAGATGAGTTAGGAAATTTATTCCGTAACAGTACCTCCAGCGTAGATAGTTGTGAGGTGCTTATGATGTTATTATTCATTATGTCATTGACACCAATATGGACTGTCGCTTTTTGAATTCTCTCATTCACTTGGAATTTTCGCAGTGTAGCGGTAAGCCTATCAATGTCAGCGCCTGGTAGAGGGAAGATTGAAGTTGACTCGCTGTCAGAAGATGACATGCGATCACTATAGATTCCCTTTAGCAGGGAGTCTAGAGAGAGAGAGAGAGAGAGAGAGAGAGAGAGAGAGAGAGAGAGAGAGAGAGAGAGAGAGAGAGAGAGAGAGAGAGAGAGAGAGAGAGAGAGAGAAAATCGGTGCATTATCCCATTGACCTGCAATGTGGTAGATATGAAATTTTCAATAATAATGTTACTCTGTAACAGTGAATCACATTTCAACAGCAGCCCATTAGACATGCCATTTTCAGTCACACTTTTATACACAACCAGTGAATCATTGAGTATTCAAATTACTTTAATATCTCCACAAAAAGGTAATTCTGTAATATGTAAAACACTTGTATGTCTGTAAACAAGACAAGAAAACAGCTGCTCATAAACTAGGAACATTCCAGGTGCCAATCCTGGAGATTGTTCTACGAGAAGGAAGTTAATTAGCACCCCAGACTCCTGGCAGCTTTCTCCACAGAGCATCGTAACTCTAATAGAAGAATTTCATAGACTCTTGGTTGGCTGAGTAATTATGTTTTCTTCCTGTGACTTGTTCATGGTTGGTTGGATTTTGTGGCTGAATTTCCCCACGTTATGGGGTAGCGTGCCCTAAGTACAAGCCTTCCTTAGTTGCCTCTTACGACACGCCTGAGGGGTTTCAGTGTTACTGTTCTTGGCTTATCTTGCTTATGACACGCCTGAGAGGATGAGGTGTTACTGTTCTTGACTTCTCTTGCTTACGACATGCCTGAGGGGTTTCAGTGTTACTGTTCTTGGTTTTCCTTGAAGGTCCCAGTAACATACGGGCAATGTTAGTGTTTAGTTTGCCATCATCATCAAACAGCCGATTGTGTTGTTGCTTCTGCCATCTTGTTTGCTGTAGTCACCACTTATAGATGAACGTGAAAATACACAGCACATTCCAAGGTGGGAAATGTTCAAAACATTAGACAGACACATATTTGGTCAAGGGCAATAAGCACGCATAGATAGGTTATAATAGATTATGATTATTGTAGTATAGAAAGTGAAAAAAAAGGCCCCTTTGACCCGCCTAAGACACTTTGGGCACACGGGACTAGACCCATACTTCTATAGACCAAAGGTTTGCTGCAGTAGGTGATGGGGAAGGTATCTTGTTGGCCACCATCACCTCCCTGGACATCTCTTGGTGCCAATTTTACGCAGCGATGACAAAACTTGAAGCCGCCCTGGTGCAGATAGAACCCAAGACCGCAGTACGCCATCGGGGCTCCCTGTAGAACTGTGCATAACCATAATCATAGGACTGTGTATAACCATAATTATAGAACTGTGCATAACTATAATTACAGAATTGTGCATAACCATAATTATAGAACTGTGCATAACCATAATTATAGAACTGTGTATAACAATAATCATAAAACTGCATAACCATAATTATAGAATTGTGCATAACTATAATCATAGAACTGTGCATAACCATAAACATAGAACTATACATAACTATAATCATAGAACTTTGCAACTATAATCATAGAACTTTGCAAAACTATAATCATAGAACTGTGTATAACTATAATCATAGAACTGTTAGTTAGTTAGTTAGTTAGTCGACAGATCATCCTCGTTGCACATCGGACCATTCAGTCCATAAGTGCTCGGATCCCCTCCTCAGCAAATCCCGCAGCGTGTAGCGGCTAACGACGCCAGTTCTGTGTTGGTTTATCAATCTTCTTTGGCTTCCTGCGTAGTGTTCTTGTTTGGCCACCCCTCTTTTAATTTGCTGCTCTCGCAGTCTGGCCATTGTTGTAGATTCACAGTCATCACTTGGTTCTTGCAAAAGTCTCACTTCTCGTAGAGCATTCAGAATGTCAGCCTGGTCCATGGCGCGTCCGCCCTCAACAGTAGCCTCACCTCATAGAACTGTGCATAACTATAATCATAGAACTGTGCATAACTATAATCATATGCCTGTGCATAACCATAAACATAGAATTATGCATACATATAATCATAGAACTTTGCATAACTATAATCATAGAACTATTCATAACTATAATTATAGAACTGTGCATAACTATAATCATAGAACTGTGCATAACCATAAACATAAAATTATGTATAACTATAATCATTGAACTTTGCATAACAATAATCATAGAACTATTCATAACTATAATTATAGAACTGTGCATAACTATAATCATAGAACTGTGCATAACCATAAACATAGAACTGTGCATAACCATAATTATAGAACGGTGCATAACTATAACCACAGACATTAGTACATGAAAATAACACTGACATGTAATCAGAAATCTAACATAATGGGGAAAACGTGGAAAGAAACAAAATGTTTCCATGTCTATCTAGTTCTTGATGATATTCAGATGTTTTGAGTAAGTTCTGTCTGGTCCGTCCTTATTTATCTTGGTAAAAAGGTTACAAGGAGTTAATAGCAAGAGGATCGACATCATTGCACTAAGGTTTACCTCGCCTGGCTCGGTCTCTCTCAGCAGAACAGCAAGTCGCCTGCAGAGCTTCGCACAAAGCATTTATTTTTTTCCCACTTTGAGACCAAGCATAGTTCATGTGCTACTGCTTATAGTGCATTACACTGAATTTTGTGTGCGGATTAGCTTTCCCTGTTACCAGTGTCTCTTGCCAAACGATGAACCCACTCCCACTTCTGGGGTACTTGTAATTTACGTCCCAAAGTCAAGGACGAAAAGTCAACATTTGCTTTCAACTGGCCAGTGTAGGGGTTGAACCCGCTACCTCTGCATCAGCACACCGGATGTTTAAGAATGAATACTTTTATCAATTCGGCCATGCTGACTTCCAAAGAAAGCATGAACTCCACAGCTCCTGCGATGATTGTCCTATGGGTCTCCAGAAAGATTGCACTCGTAATCTGTACGATGTTGTTTTATATCGAACCCTCCTTCATAATGACATGACCACATGGCCACAAAGACCCACGGATATTACCTTCATCTGGCACTTTAAGCTCAACATACACTTTCTGTGTCCCTCGGTTAGAGCTTATCAGCAACAATATACTGTGACACAACCATACACACTTCTACGTATGAAAGTAGGTACACATACACACACTCAACATACACTTTCTGTGTCCCTCGGTTAGAGCTTACCAGCAACAGTATGCTCTGCTAACATGTGCACACCTAGACACACTTCTACGTATGAAAGTAGGTAAACATACACACATTCAACATCAGCATGTAGCAATTGCTTTGCAGAACGTCATGGCCAAGAATCCAGAGAGACTCTCAATCCTTCATCAGTTTCCATGCCTCTAGCACTGTCAAGGCCAGAGTGCCTTTAATGTCCTATGTTAATGTGCTTTGTCTTCCTGGAGCCATGCCTTCCATTACCGTTCTGTTTACCACTGTAGTCTTTGATGTGAACAAAGTATTTCAGTTTCTGAGACATGTTTATTGTTTATGAGCCACTTCCCTTCAATGTTCATCTCTTCTAGAATGTCAGTATTTTTTTCTCTTCCACAATGTAAGTCAAAATGCAAAGATATCCAATCACTTTTAGAGCATTTGTATGCACTATGTGAACCCTTTCATGGTTATTATGCTTTCTTGGCAAGTTTTTATTAAAGACGATAAAATAAAGAAAATTGAAATATTTTGGTCATTTGAAACGTCACGAAAGTTTGGAGAGAACAATAATGGAGGGGTATATGCCTGAGAAGAGAGGAAGAGGAAGGCCAAAGAGAAGATGGGTGCAGGATGTGGCGGATGATCTCCAGATGGGTGTATCGGACGCGGGACATCTTGCTTATGATCGAGAGGTTTTCCGGAATGAATGAATGAATGAATGAATGAATGAATGAATGTGAATCCTAAGTCTGATTAGTCACAAAGATATACATACGGTGAGGTTTTACAATTAAAAACAGAAATAATCTAAAATGTATATTAGATAATGATAAATACCAATGAACCAAGACAAGAGGTGGAGAAAAGATGCTGGCACTAGATAGGCCATACATTGAGAAAACCTGAGAACGGTATAACTAGAGAAGCCTTGTCGGGTACCCACAGGGCAACATAAATAGTGAAAGACCTAAAAACTATTGGAAAAGAAAAGTAGAAGCATACATAAACAATATGGGAAGGGTGTGGGTAGAGCTGCATGGGGTAGCTAAAGATAAGGTGGGGGGGGGGGGGGGCTTGGACTGAACTGGTTGAGGGCCAATGCCTCAATGAGGGACAGAGGGCAAAAGAAGAAGAAGAATGATAAATCACATAATTTCAATTAAAAATATATTCACAGCAAATTATACCACATATTTCTTTCCACACATAATTGAGATATTAACACATTAAAAGTTAAAGTTAAGTAGTTTGCCATTGCTTTCTAAACGACTGGCACTCATACCATTGTATGAAAACCAAAGCAAGGGGGTTTGCTGCCAAATCGCCCGCAGCTATGTTTCGAACGCGGTATGTGGGATTATGAATTACATTAAAAGTACACATGTTAATAAGAAGTTAAATACTGTTATATGAAGAAAAGAACATGGAATAATTGTCACATCACTAAGATATATTTTGCGACTTCCTTTTATAATGAATCCTCCCCAAACACTAATTCCGATCAGTAAGTTAACTTTGTTTGGTTTGCTGGCTTATTTTGTGTGTGAATGCATACATGTTCTAGAAGGAGAGGTTTAATTCTGATTAAGATATTGTGCTGTTTAAGAAAATCAAAACAATGTTTTCCCGTAGTGAATTTGAATAACGAAGACACAAACCATAGATTGTACGATTTATTGCCTGGCATATTTCGCTGCATCTCGTCAGGTACATACTGCAGAAGTCACACAACATAAAGTAAAATAACTAGATACCTCTTTCAAGCTGATATATACAAATGTTCGCACAGTAATATCAATTGTTTACCAATATTATTTTAAATTGATTATCATGTCTCTCTGTTTGCACAAAGCGTCGTTTGCAGAAGCCATAATGATTCATCTACATAGGCCAGTTTTGTGCAAACAGAAAGACATGATAGTCAGTTTAACATTAATATGGTAAACAATTGATATTACTGTGCGAACATGTGTATATTTAAGCTTGAAATATGCATCTAGTTATTTCACTTTATGGTGTGTGACTTCTGTAGTATGGACCTGACGAGATGCAGCGAAATATGCCAGGCAATAAATCGTACAATCTATGGTTTGTGTCTTCGTTATTCAAATTGTGCTATTTATTTGACAACCAGAATTTTATACACCTACCACATTATCTTCTGCCATTTGATATTTTGATGAAGTAGTCCATCATCATCATGTGTTCTGCCAATTGGTGTAGGCATTCATGTATTTCCACAGATCTCGATCTTTGGCGTTCTGGGTACATTTTATTGCAGATATTCTTCCATTGAAGTCCGCCCGGCATAATTTCTTTATATCTGTCTTTGTCTATTTAATCGCAGATCTTTCCAGTCGTCACAATGTTTTTCAATGTCTGTCTTCTCGTTACATGATTAAAGTACACTTTTTGTCTCCTTATATTTATATATAATGTCCTACTTTCATTAGGCTTTATCAGGCACTAATTGCTAGTTGTTCTGGCAGTCCAAGATATTCGCAACATTCATCTCAAAAACCACATCTCTGTTGCCTCCACGCACTTCCTAATGGGTTCATTCACATTCCATGATTCACTGTCATACATCAGAGTAGGTTCTATATAACGATTCAGCACTCTCTTTCTGACATTCAATAACAGTGACTTATGGCATAAGATACTTTTCATTTTCTGAAATGCAGCTATTTCTTCAGTTGGTCATGCTTGTATTATTATCAGCTGCCCAGGCTTTAAGATTTCCAATTACATCCTTCTCTGTCTACCTATGCCTCCCTTTGCTTGGTAAGGCTATTTCTCTAGACCAGCTCTTGTGTTCATATGACCAATAAATTCCATTTGTTTTCTACTTGTGGTTTTGAAGAGTGATCTTGTAACACCTGCAGCTCCAATATCTCAGCTTGCATTTTCTGCTCTGTTCATTCTTCTCAAAAACCACATTTCCATTGCTTTCTGTGAACATTCTTCTCAAAAACCACATTTCCACTGCTTTCTCTGTCCATTCCTCTCAAAATCCACATTTCCACTGCTTTCTGTGAACATTCTTCTAAAAAACAAAATTTCCACTGCTTTCTGTGTCCACTCTTCTCAAAAACCACATTTCCACTGCTTTCTGTGTCCACTCTTCTCAAAAACCAAATTTGCACTGCTTTCTGTGTCCATTCACTGTCATACAATTAAGTTAAGTTAGATGCATATCCTTTACAAGACGTAGCAGTCAACTCCAGCATTGTGTTACTGTGATTCCTGGGCAAGTTTACATTCAGTAGTTTGCCATTGCTTTCTGAATGACCGGCATTCATACAACTGTATGGAAACTTACGCAAACCTATCTGCTTCCAAATCGCCAGCAGCTGTGGTTCGAACGCGGTATGCTTATTACAAATTGCTTTTGTAACTCTTCGCCACAGAGCCGGCTATAAATCTGACAAATAAAACATCATCTATTACACGTTAAAATTAAGTAAATTTAATAGAACTCACTGTGCCATTGTTCCACGTTCATCCATTGCTTTATATTACAGTTTTATTTATTCCTCCAACGAAAGTTGCTAATCCACTCTGTAACTTTTGTGTAAAGCCCTGGATTTTCAGGAGCTGTGTTTGGTTTGGAGTCAGCTGCAGGCCGTGTAGAGGGAGCTAATCCTCCATCTGTTAATGCGCCTTCATTCTTGGTCCCTGGATTCAGCAGCAAACATCTGTTTCCACACGCATTCGACAGTTGCTCGTTTGTACCTGTTGCTTTCTTACGCCAATCTTCAAGCATCTTAACTTTCTCTGCTTCTAGATTATCATTATCACAAGTTAAGATTAGGATACTGTGGTTTTTTATCTCATTGGTGCCGTATGTTTTTTTAACCTTCTCAATTACAACATCTGTTTCTTCTTTGGTGAGTTTCTGGTCATACTTTGAGATAAGACATATTACATGAGTCAAGTTGTCATGTTTGAGAAATGTAATTATTTCTGTAAACCTGTTTTTTGTGTTTTCAAGATCATTGTTAGGTTTACTATGACCAGCAGTTACCTGTCCCCTACCTTTGGGGTGTGGATCATGATCATGGATTTTAGTTGCCTGTTGATTATCTCTAAGCTTTGAATCCTGGCCTTCGACTTCGGCTACCTGTTCCTTATCTTTAGATTGTGGATCCTCGCCTTCGGCTTCAGCTACCTGTTTATCTTTAGATTGTGGATCCTCGCCTTCGGCTTCAGCTACCTGTTTATCTTTAGATTGTGGATCCTCGCCTTCGGCTTCAGCTACCTGTTTATCTTTAGATTGTGGATCCTCGCCTTCTGCTTCAATTACCTGTTTATCTTTAGATTGCGGATCCTCGCCTTCGGCTTCAACTACCTGTTTATCTTTAGATTGTGGATCCTCGCCTTCTGCTCCAGTTACATGTTTATCTTTAGATTGTGGATCCTCGCCTTCTGCTTCAGTTACCTGTTCCTTATCTTTAGATTGTGGATCCTCGCCTTCGGCTTCAGCTACCTGTTTATCTTTAGATTGCGGATCCTCGCCTTCGGCTTCAGCTACCTGTTTATCTTTAGATTGTGGATCCTCGCCTTCTGCTTCAATTACCTGTTTATCTTTAGATTGTGGATCCTCGCCTTCGGCTTCAGCTACCTGTTTATCTTTAGATTGCGGATCCTCGCCTTCGGCTTCAGCTACCTGTTTATCTTTAGATTGTGGATCCTCGCCTTCTGCTTCAGTTACCTGTTTATCTTTAGATTGTGGATCCTCGCCTTCTGCTTCAGTTACCTGTTTATCTTTAGATTGTGGATCCTCGCCTTCTGCTTCAGTTACCTGTTTATCTTTAGATTGTGGATCCTCGCCTTCTGCTTCAGCTACCTGTTTATCTTTAGATTGTGGATCCTCGCCTTCTGCTTCAGCCACCTGTTTATCTTTAGATTGTGGATCCTCGCCTTCTGCTTCAGCTACCTGTTTATCTTTAGATTGTGGATCCTCGCCTTCTGCTTCAATTACCTGTTTATCTTTAGATTGTGAATCCTCGCCTTCGGCTTCGGCTACCTGTTCCTTATCTTTAGATTGTGGATCCTCGCCTTCTGCTTCAGCCACCTGTTTATCTTTAGATTGTGGATCCTCGCCTTCGGCTTCAGCTACCTGTTTATCTTTAGATTGTGGATCCTCGCCTTCTGCTTCAGTTACCTGTTTATCTTTAGATTGTGGATCCTCGCCTTCTGCTTCAATTACCTGTTTATCTTTAGATTGTGGATCCTCGCCTTCGGCTTCAGCTACCTGTTTATCTTTAGATTGTGGATCCTCGCCTTCTGCTTCAGTTACCTGTTTATCTTTAGATTGTGGATCCTCGCCTTCTGCTTCAGTTACCTGTTTATCTTTAGATTGTGGATCCTCGCCTTCTGCTTCAGCTACCTGTTTATCTTTAGATTGTGGATCCTCGCCTTCTGCTTCAGTTACCTGTTTATCTTTAGATTGTGGATCCTCGCCTTCTGCTTCAATTACCTGTTTATCTTTAGATTGTGGATCCTCGCCTTCTGCTTCAGTTACCTGTTTATCTTTAGATTGTGGATCCTCGCCTTCGGCTTCAGCTACCTGTTTATCTTTAGATTGTGGATCCTCGCCTTCTGCTTCAGTTACCTGTTTATCTTTAGATTGTGGATCCTCGCCTTCTGCTTCAGTTACCTGTTTATCTTTAGATTGTGGATCCTCGCCTTCGGCTTCAGCTACCTGTTTATCTTTAGATTGTGGATCCTCGCCTTCTGCTTCAGTTACCTGTTTATCTTTAGATTGTGGATCCTCGCCTTCGGCTTCAGCTACCTGTTTATCTTTAGATTGTGGATCCTCGCCTTCGGCTTCAGCTACCTGTTTATCTTTAGATTGTGGATCCTCGCCTTCTGCTTCAATTACCTGTTTATCTTTAGATTGTGGATCCTCGCCTTCGGCTTCAGTTACCTGTTTATCTTTAGATTGTGGATCCTCGCCTTCTGCTTCAGTTACCTGTTTATCTTTAGATCGTGGATCCTCGCCTTCTGCTTCAGCCACCTGTTTATCTTTAGATTGTGGATCCTCGCCTTCGGCTTCAGCTACCTGTTTATCTTTAGATTGTGGATCCTCACCTTCTGCTTCAGTTACCTGTCCCCTACTTTTGGGTGGTGAATCTTGACACAAGACCTCACTGATCTCTCCACCGTGGCTGAGTTTATCATGAAGATCCCGTGTCTCAGTACCTTGTTGACTACTTGAAGTGGTCTTGCATATTTCAATCAGATCCACGCGATATCTTGAGACATCTTGTCCAGAAACAGACTTGCTGCGGATATTTCCATCTTTATCTATTGAACATTCTTTGATGCTGATGGTTTCTGTAATTTCCTGCATACAAGAAATATACATAAACATGTTTAAAACCATGGATATCTAAGGAATCATAAACATGCAGTGTCATGCAACTCTGTATCATCTTCATCATCATCATGTGCCATGGCAGTAATCATGGTGGTTTGTTATTTCCACGATAAAGTCTTGGGTTAGGTCTAAAGAACACAATTACAGTAACCAAAGGACATTGCGGTGACTAGCCTTTATCAGCAAACAACAACAAGAAAGCACAACATATAAACACGGAGAAGACACTACAGTGACTACATTAAGGCATAATAAATGAATGAGAAAAATGGAAAGATGAATACAATGTTTTACTTATCTGAGAATCCCAGGCTATGAAACTAACATGAGTCTTGACATTGATACTCTTCTATAGCCTGAGTCTGTGGTGTAATAGGAACGGGGATAGGAGATGGGAACGGACCAGTGAAGATTCCAGGTAAATGCCTAGAAGTGGTAAATGAAGATGGAGATGAAGGTAAGACGGGAAACATGTAAGCACTGAAAATATTATGATGTGCCGAGAGTAAAAGCTACGAAGAAGTTGTCCCGTGGATGTCCATACAATGCATGAGTGGGTGCCAGTAACGGGTTGGCCATAGTAGGCGAATGCCAGATAGCAATGAAGTGTGCACCCATGTATGATTCTTATAATAATGAAACACATTCACAGTGCTCCGATACTAAAGTCTGAGTGGACTGATGTGTGTGAAGATATATACATATATACACACACAAACACCCACATATTTTTTTTTACTGCGCTTGCTCGCTTGGAAGTCAAGCACAGCCTATACACGTCCTACTACTACTAGCAGTACTTGAATGATTTTTGCGTGTGGATTAGCTTTCCCTATTACCAGTGTCTATCGTCATCAGGCAAATCCACTCTGCTTTCAGAGGTACTTGTAATTTACATTCCCAAGTCAAGGACGAGAAGTCAGCATTTTAGTCCAAATGACCGATGTATGGACCGAACCCGCTACTTCAGCATCAGCACACAGGATGTTTAAGAATGTGTGCTCTTATATATTCAGCCATGCAGATTTCCACTGGCAGAAGATATAACTGATCTACAAAAGAGACGGCACAGCATCATGATAAAATGTGGTTCATTATTATCCATGTAGTTTCCATGTTGATGTTAGGCTGCTTGAGTAGTGGTGATATCTGGTATACAACTGTGCTGACTTTCTGGCTTCTTGTTGCCATCTCTCAATTCAGATCCACATACTCTACGAAGTAAATAATAAGTACACGTATGTAATGTGTGTATCTAATATCCAGTGTTGTGTTAAATAATGTGTACAAGTATGTAATTATTGTCCGTCTGACTAAGTGACTGACTGGCACCCGGTATTTTTGACAGACAAATAGTAAGGTAGGAGGTATTCAAGTCGGAAACATGGATCCGATCCATCGTGATGATGTCATATTTTACTATATAAAAAGTCATGATCCGCATAGAAAAGATAATACCGGATCCATATTTTTTCAAAAATTGGCGGGAATGTTTTTGGGGGTACTTCTGGTGTCACTTCCGGTTGTCATTGGTACTTCCTGTTGACTACTTCCGGTCCATAGGTGGCAATGATGTGTACCCCCAACCCCGCCCGACACCGCTCGAAGACAGCGAGGCAAGCCCCGGACATGTGGAATACTCACATGGATAAGTAGCCCAAATTTGCACAGGGCACCTTGGTTCCAGTCCCAGTGTGTGTCCGTGTGTGTGTGTGTGTGTGTGTGTGTGTGTGTGTGTGTGTGTGTACGGGGTAGGTCGCTGTTAAGGACGCGAGGGAATGGGCCTCTACTCCAGATATTAGCCTTTGTGTGTCTGTGTGTGGGCGCGAGCGTGTGTGTGTGCGTGCACATAGGAAACTGTAAATACTTATTTCGATCGATTGAAATCTCACTCTCTCTCTCTCTCTCACTTGCTCTCTCTCTCTCACTCGAACTCCCTCTCCCTCCCCTCTCTCTCAGTTAGGATATTCCCAGAAGCACTACAAAACTGTGATGTCCAAGCAAAGTCAACGAGACAAGCCCCGGCTCTCTCTCTCTCTCTCTCTCTCTCTCTCTCTCCCGATATTTCATCGATCTCTTTCTTTTCTCGGTCTAATAAAAGTATTTGTTACCTTGCTTAGAGTTTCTATATGCGTGTTTGTGCGTAAATGTGTGTGTGCCTACGTGAATGAATTTGTGTGAGTGTACAAATCCCGTGAGGCACGGAGAAATCCTGTGTCACGGAGAATTCCACAATCCCGTGTTCCCTGAGGCAATTGTGGGTCCTGCGTGATATCAACCCACGCACGGACTTGACTGGGGACATTCTAGAGGCTTCTAGAAATCACCAGACATATGACGTCACGCACTACGTTAGACGGGGAATCCCCTACTTATCGTTACCAAATCAAGGGAGATCAACCCGTCGTATACCTTCAAAGGGATATAATACAGAGAACAGACTGTATCAAGTCCCGTTTCGTCACATAGTCCCCCACTTAAGAAGGTCGACCCGGTCGAACATACTAGACTAAGAACTGTCTGCACTCTGCACCTCTATACTCTACAGAGACTGGATTTACAGAAAAGGACGTTCCATAACGTTCACTTTCCCCGGAGATATCTACCGTAATGGTAGGGACGCTGGTTCACCAACCACCACCTCTGACGTACGTTATCTCCAGCGATTAGGCCCGAAACGTAACGGCCTGGTGATCGGCTTACCCTCTAAACTGGACTGTTTCGCATCCACCTGGTGTAGGCCATCGGTTACTTTACTGAAGGTTCGTCCGTTCCTTCTGACAATAGGATTTTTCCTATCCCGACTCGGCATCACACTTGTGGACTGTTCGCTGATGTCGACCGAAGTGAATGGTCGATTACTCCAGATTCGTCTTGAGTACCCTTGCTCCTGCCTTCTCTCCCGCAAGTAAGGACAGTGTGCCTGTCGGCGTATCAAGTCACTCGACGGTCCCGTCGTGCCAGATGTGAGTTCGCCAGTCCGACTTCGA
Source organism: Cepaea nemoralis (assembly GCA_014155875.1). Classification (NCBI taxonomy): domain Eukaryota; kingdom Metazoa; phylum Mollusca; class Gastropoda; order Stylommatophora; family Helicidae; genus Cepaea; species Cepaea nemoralis. The sequence goes on from JACEFZ010008460.1 coordinate 328,389, forward strand.
TTCCCAGTGAGCTTAACACCATGGACCTCTTCCCGACGGAGCCTGTTCGCCCTAACCACGGTTGAACACTTAGGAGACCGCAGACCCTCCCCACAGGATTTACTGCGTAGGACTGAGTCTACCTCGCCCTTGTCTGGACCCAGAATCGCATCTAGCGCGATGGTAGTCGCACTACGTTGTGGAGAAACTACCTCGGACCTCTCCAAATTCTGAAGGAGAGTACAATGGAACTTACGCAAATTCCCCGCGGACCTTCACCTCATACGTGGATCGGGACATTATCCGTTCCACAGGAAAAGGGCCCTGCCATCCGAGTTCGAATTCCGCCCCCTCGATTGGGAGGAGCGCGAGAACCCTATCTCCGATCTGCAGAGACAATCCGTTTCTGGTCCTGTGCTTTGGTGCTGCCAGACAACACTCTGAGCACGATCTGATGTATCTCCACACGTCGCCTGTCATTCTAGACCAGTGGTAGTGGCTGGAAAGACACTGGACCATTGTCCCCACATCCTTATGTCCGGTTAAGGATAAGGTATGCACTCTATGTATCAAGAGGGATCTGTAGTCAGTAGGGACTACCATCTGACCGTACTGGCTATCCCCTTGCCCGGCTCTACGATAAAGCAACCGGTTTTCTTCATAGAACTGACCCGGAGTTGTCGGGTCTGAACTTTTGGACAACTCCAGTGAGTGAGGACGCAAGGTCGTGTCCCTACTTTGAGCGCTGCTCACTAACCTCGCAAGAGAATTGTCAATCAACTTACCACACTGCCCTTCTCCATCCTTAGCCCTGGCTTGCCTAGCGCTCACTAGGCCATGTTTCCTGGGATCCCCAAGATACATGTGGATGACCGAGGATCAAAGGGTAAATAGGATCAGGCAGCACAGCCGCCTTGATGCTACCCGTAACATACTTGCACCGAATGTCAATCCGAGCAATCGGCAAGTTCATAGCTACGGAGCTTTTCATGGCCGGCTGGAATTATCTTCTCACGCTGGTGAGCTGCCCTGGGCTTACAAGGTGGGATGAGATTACAGTTTCAAACTGCAATCCTGTATCGTATAGACATTCCATCTGCTGCCCATTCACTTCTATCGTCTCGACCACAGGTGATTTCTTTGACTCTGGTTTCTCTTTACCCTCATGTTTGGTCTCGATAGGTCTACCCCTATTTGAGGCGAGACAAGCAAAGTACAAGTCCTTCGGCTTCCTCTGACAGTCTACTGTATTATGGGAAGGTGATTTACAGTACTTACACCCCTTCTTACTCCACTTCCGTTTTGGGGAGGCGGGAGGGTTTTGCTTATCGGGTTTCTTACCAGAGTCATCTACCACAGGATCTGCTACCTTGGATGATTCTTTGGAACCTTTGGTCTGGGGCTTCTTATCATACCCCTTCTGCCTTAACTGGGGATCAGTCTGACTGGAATCCCCAGTCTCACCATAGACTTCCACATACCTCTCAGCTAACTTATTTACTATGTCTAGCCTCTCCGCCCCATTTTCCCCTAAGAAATTTTTCATAGGCTTGGACATCTGCATTTTCAACTGATCCACCACCATCAGCTCTCTCAAACTCTCATACTCCTCTTTGAAACAGGCCAACGCCATCCATTTCAAAAGGTATGAGTTAAACCTCACACTATAAGCCGAGAACATCTCACCTGGTTCTCGCTTGGAAGTTCTGAACCTCCGCCTATACGCATGGGCTGTCATTTCGAAGCTCTTCAAAAGAGCCGATTTCAGGGTTGGATAATCATTTTCCATACCTAGTGGAAGACGCGCATACACTTCGTATGCGGTGCCACAGAGTCCTTGTGAAAGCTGTAAAGTCCAACGCTCAGGCTCTAAGCCCATAGCTTTACACATAGCCTCATACTTCTCCAAGAACTGATCAATCTTCTCTTTGTCAGGTTCAAATGGTGGAAACGGCCATTTCATAGCATGGTGTAACAGTGAAGCACAAAGGCAACTGCATGCAACTGAATGGAGGAAGTCAAGCCAACGATGATTGGAAATGACTCAGTTTATTGTGAGAGTCTTCAAGTCATATCAAAATGAATACACCGACTATAAATGTAGATACATCTTGCTGGCTTGGCTGTGAGGTGGTAACTAATCCCCTGTTTTCTTCCACGTCCGCACGTGAGCGTCCTTAACTACCTAGCTACTGTGGGTGCTCACGCGTGCATCAGCTATTTGTATCTTTCCCCTTGCACGCCGTGCCACCTAACTAAACCCCGTATAACAGCCTACTCTGTTATATTAGTAAGCTGGTCTACTGGCTGCTGATGAGCTACGTAAAGCTTCTCCACCTACTGCTACCTCAGTTGCACCAACAGATTTAGCCTCTACCTCAAGTTGCTTCCTAGGAACTCATGTTCCATTTCCAGTTTCCTAGCTTCTAATTTCTTAGATTCTAGTTCAGCTGCAAGTTTCTGTGACTGTTGGTCTGCCGCCAACTTTTACTCGTCAAGTGTTAGCTTTCGAGCTTCAAGCTCAGCTTCTGACTTTCTTCGCTCCCTCTCTTCTGCTCTGAAGTCTCTTTCTACTTCAAGTACATAAGCTGTGACTGCATCACCTTCTAATCCCATCTCAGTTGCAGATGCCCGCACCTTAGACAAATCTAAAGTCCGAGTAGCCATGCTTAGTATAACTAAGTCCTAAGTATAGATATGCAATGCAAACAATATCCTAATACCAAATTACACGGCTAAATACCAAGGTAACCAACAAGGCAACTAACAATCTATACTAAGTTAACTAAATGTCTGTCCACGTCGAAGAGGAAGGTATCAGTAGCCCTACTTGTCAAGTATACAATAGGTATAGGACAGATGACACTATAACCTATCCCTACGAGATGTCAGAACAAAGAGAAGATCCCGGACGAGCCCCCCACTCTATAGCTGTTGTAACAGTGTAGGTATAATTGGGGTCTATTGGAAAACTCCGATACAGCACGATTGAGCATTGAGACTGAAAGGCGTGGGAGATGCTCAATCGTGACGTATTATGTTGTTATAGGCAGTTAACATCTAAGAAACCAGCTGAAAGGACGCGGCTTGTAAACTTGGACAAATAAACAACGTTTTATGCAGTTGGCGTTTTGTTACTCCTTCCAACACTACAACAGGAGTAATTATGGAGCCGTAAGTCCAGGATTTTGAATCGAGTCGTCCGGCTAACTACGCGAAGTACGATGAAACTCAGAAGATAATTTTATCAAGAGACTTTTCTGGAGCCGTGGCCGAATTGATAATGGCCGTTAACTGAACTTCAGCTTTCAAGGTTTTCCGGAGCCGAGATCTGAACTCTGGAGTTTCAAAAGAAAGGGGCTTCTATTTTAAAGCGCCAGCCACTGAAAGTTATCAATAACAAGGGGCTTCTCAGGACCGTTGCATGAAACTTATCGTTTTTTTGAGAAGAGCCATCCTGTCCTAAAACTTTGAGAAAACCAGAATTTCAAGCTGAACCTGTCAGACAAAAGAAGAAAAATAAGTCAAGAACTCTTCTAGGCTCAAGTAATAATGGACAAAGCCTTGTAATTTCGTGATTGGGTTTTTTGAACACATAAATATCACTGGGCTTCGGTTAACTGTGATAAATTTTTGGGGCCACGTCATTACTACGACCCCTATCAAGACGCCGATGATGTACTTCACTCAGAATCAAGGAAGGGACCCAACCAGGGGTTGAAATCTATCCAGGCATCCCATGAGACGTGACCCAACCAGGGGTTGAAATCTATCCAGGCATCCCATGAGACGTGACCCAACCAGGAAGAGTATCTGGCAGCTACAAAATTTACCTGAGGGAAGAGAACTCCGCCACCTGAGCTTCTGGACTCCGCCACTTAAACTCGAGACTAGGTTTCACTTGATGCGAACTCTGGTTAGTGGAACTAGATCCGTCAGCTAATAAAAGAAGGTAACTGTGTAACTCCGGTGATGTGCCATAAATTCTTGGTTAGAGCAGAGTCTAAAACATTATTATATTATTAGAAACAGGTATGAGGATTTATAGCGAACTTTTTGGTTTCAAACAGGACTTATTGAAGACAGGGTTTTTCCTCCCTCTACGCTGACAGAATATTGATGCTGATTACAACTTGTGCTCTTTAGGGATTAACCAAGGGAAATTTGTGCGATTCTGGAACTAAATAACTAATGGAACAGTTTATGAACTGGGGAATTATGTGTTGTAAATTAGTAAATTTAGGTGATTCATAAATAAGGTAATTAATTAACCAGATTTTAGAAGCAAATAATTTGAAATTGTGTGTTTTTTTTTTGTTCTTTGCTTGCTTTCTTGCAGTATTTTCAGCATGACGGAACCAGACAACCTTGCACAGGTGCTGACAGGGGTAGGAACAGCGGTAGGTAAATTGAATTTGGTAATCAACCAACAGGGAATGGCAACTGAAATTTTGAAGTTTAGTGGTCAGGCCAAAGACTTTAAGAAATGGGTTACTTCTATTGAAAAGTATGCATACCTAATTTCAGCAACGGAAGAAGAGAAAATGAGACTAGCTTATCAGACGGCAACAGAACCGGTCTCAGATCATATAAGGAGGAAGTTAGAGGCTAGAGTAGATGAGACATGGGAACAATTCAAAGAAGATCTCGCCAGGAAATACGCAGAGATAACGGATCCGCAACATGCATTTTCGGTATTGAGGCAGGCTAAACAAAATAACGGAGAAACGGTACAGTTGTTTAGCGATAGGTTGATTAACCTGGCTGAAGAGGCATTCTTAGGACAGAATGTGCGAGGGGAGGAGGTGGAAAGGATGTTGGTAGGGATTTTTGTGGATGGCATCAAATCTGATGGTTTGAAACTTAAGCTGATGAGGGATAACCCTGAGAGGTTATCACAAGCGGTGGATATTGCGGTGCAAGAGGAAAATTTGAGACGAAGGTTTAGATTAAGAACAGGACGAGAAGTGGGAAGTAATAGAGACGACAGAATTGAGGAACCCATGGAGATAGGACAAACAAGATTCGGATGGAATAGGAGAGGCGGTATACAAACCTTACAAGGTAGAAATAGGAGCGATTATGTTGAAAGAAGAAATATGAGATACCCTACAAGTGAGGCAGTAAGAAACACAAATAACACAAACATTGTCTGTTGGGTTTGTGGTCAACGGGGACATGTTTCTCGTTTTTGTAATAACAGGCGTATCCAGTCGAATACACAGGGTAGATATGATAATAATAGGGTGACTGGGAATGTTGTTGATCGGACACAGGAACTTTACAGGTACAAGAACACAGGTAAATCTGGCGCCCTACCTATTAGACAGGACCGATGATAGGAGGGTAAATAATAGGGTCCCAAGTGTTAGAGAGTATGTTAATAACAAGTATAATAGATCGAACAGAGAATATTTTCAAATGGATGAAGTCAAGAAATTTATAGAAGAAAAAACAGATTATAGCTCGTGTATATTAGAAATAGGAAAGTATAGAGTTCGTACGTTAATAGATTCGGGAGCTCAAGTTAGTGTAGTAAAAGAAAGTTTTTTATACAAAATAGTAAGAAATTGTAGAATATTTAAGTGTAGTAATAATTTACACTCTGTTACTGGACAGAATTTACAAGTAGTTGGACAAACAATGATCAATTTTAAGTTGGGGGGGATAAACATAAGACACCTTTTTCATGTAGTGAGGGGTTTAAATAGAAATATGCTGATAGGAAGAGATTTTTTGATAAAGAATGGGATAAGACTTTTTTATGATTTACATAAGTTAAAATTCAGAGACGTATATATAGATATGGAAGAGGATATGCATATAGCAGCACTAGTTAGGGTCAAAATGACAACGACATTAAAACCACAGTCGGTTAATTTGATACAAGCGAAGCTGAAGAGAAACCCATATTATGTGGAAGGAAACACAGTCAGAATCACTGAGTTACAAGAAGAAATAATTGATGAGCCTGGTTTGGAGGTTCCAGATGGAGTAATGGAGTTGGATAAACACTTAACCTTTCCAGTAATGGTTATCAACAACACAGGGAGAGAAATCAAGTTATACAGAGGATGTGTGATAGCAAAGTTAGATCATAACATTAGTGAAATATTGGCAACGAATAGAACAGAAGTGTCGGGAACAAGTTATGTGGAAACTTCTAGTGAAAGGAGAAGTGACAGACGCGGATGCGGAAGAAGAGGGAAAATCGGAATGAATGAATTGATCCATCCATTCGGAGAAAATAAAGTCCATATACATTCACTAGACAAAATAACAAGGGAACAAGAGTTGCTGTCACAGTTAAAAGCTTCGCCGGAAAATAAGGAAGTGTTAGAACAGTTTATAAAGCAAAATCAAGATGTGTTTGCGGTTAATGATTTGGAATTGGGTAAGACGCGGACAGTTACGATGGAGATAGACACGGGAGATCATCCACCAATAAGTCTAAAACCATACAGAACTCCATTAAGAAACAGAGAAATAATGGAAAAGGCAATAGAAGAGATGCTGAAAGCAGGAATAATAAAAAGGTCGAAGTCAGAATGGTCATCTCCGGTCGTCATAGTGGCCAAGCCTGATGGTTCGAGTCGTTTCTGTTGTGACTACAGGGCGTTGAACAAAATCACCAAGAATGTAGCATACCCACTGCCAGTAATTGATGATATTTTGGGGCTACTTAATGGCTCTACATATTTCACAACGTTAGACGCAAGGTCAGGATTTTGGTGTATTCCGATGTCAGAGGACGCGCAACGGAAAAGTGCCTTTTGTACCCACATGGGCTCGTACGAATTCTTACGAATGCCTTTTGGAGTCAAGACGGCGCCCTCACACTATATGCTCTTAATAAATGAAGTTCTAGAGGGTATGCAAAGGTTCGCTCTTGCTTATATTGATGATATATTGGTCTATACCAAAGGAGATGTAGAAGATCATTTGAAACATGTTAGACTAGTGTTTGACAGGTTAAGAAAGCATGATGTGAAGTTGAAGCTTAGTAAGTGCCAATTTTTAAAAACAGAAACAAAATATTTAGGATATATTATAAATAGAGAGGGTATAAAACCAGACCAGAACAAAATAAAGATTATTAAAGAATTACCTGCACCAACAAACGTTAAGGAAGTACGTGCTTTTATAGGAACATGTGCGTATTATAGACGGTTTATTCCGGCATTTTCAAGGATAGCTGAACCAATTACAAATTTAACAGCCAAGTACGCCAGGTTTAAGTGGGATGATGAGTGTCAAAAAGCCTTCGACTATTTAAAAAACAGCTTAACACTGGTACCACTATTGACGCATCCAGACTTAAACAAACAGTTAATACTATACACAGATGCTTCAGACAGTGCAGTAGGAGCATGTTTAGTACAACCATATGAAGGAAAAGAATCTGGAATACCAGGGGTTAAAAATGAAAGACCTATCTACTTCTTGTCTCATAAGCTTAGTAAATCACAAAAAAAATGGAGTACTATCGAGAAGGAGGCTTACGCGATTCATTACGCTCTTCAAAAACTTAATTACTATTTACATAACGCAAGTTTTGTTATTAGAACTGACCACATGCCTTTAAAGTCTTTTTTAGAAGCTCCAGTGCAGAACAGGAAAATACAGACATGGGCATTGAATCTACAGGGGTACGACGCGAAAATTGAGTACATACCGGGTAAGATAAACACATGCGCTGATCTTTTGTCTAGAATTCCATATACACAGTCATCAGAGGATACAGAAGAGGAGGCAGCCGAACCAGAGATAGACGACAGGAATTGGCAGGTAAATATTCTGGATTCTGCTATAATAAATAGGGGAGAATTTGATAGCTTACCATCAGATCAAGAGTCTGAACATAGAGAAGAAGATCTACAGTTAGCACAATTCAATATGAAAGAAGAGCAGGATTTGGACCCAAGAATCATACAAATAAAGGAAAAGTTACGAGAAACAGAAGATAACAAATATAAAAGGAATTATTTGCTATTACAAGAGGATGGACAGTTATATTATATGTGTGAAAAGAACGAACAACTAAGGAAATATATTCCAAAGCATTTGGAAAATGAACTTTTAAAAGCATATCACGATGAAAATGGACATCTCGGTAGAGACAAACTAGTGAAAGCACTTACAAGTAAATATTATTGGCCAAACTTATTTAAATCTGCATGCAAATATGTAGATACGTGTGAAAAGTGCAGATTAAGGAACATGAAAACAATAAAGTCTCCATTACAGGACACAGATATTCCTCACTTCCCAATGCAAAAGATTAGTTTAGACATATCAGGTCCACACCCCAGAACATTGTCAGGAAATGTATATTTAATTCATATAGTAGACATCTACAGTCTTTGGCCAGAGGTTTATGCAATTCCAGATAAGAGCGCGGATACTGTCATTAATATTTTTTTACAGGAGTTCATACCAAGGTTTAGTTGCCCACAAAGTATACTTACAGATAATGGTAGAGAATTTGTAAATAAAAAATTCGAAAAGTTATTAAAAGATTTAAACATAAGACATATAAAAACCTCATTTTATAGACCTTCTTCAAATGCAAAAAACGAGCGTCAACATCAGACGTTATACAACATTGTGGCAAAGATTATTGATGAACATGAAAAAGATTGGGATCTATTGTTGGGACCTGCTCTTAGCGCTATTCGTACAAATCAAAATGAGAGCACGGGTTTTTCGCCATTTTATTTAATACACGGGAGAGAACCAATATTACCTATAGATAATTTATTAAAACCTAGACGGAAATATATGGGTGAAGATTTTCAAGAGGTCATAATACAAGAAATGCATAAAGCACATATGAGATTAAGAAATAATATAATAAAAGCTAGGGAAAGACAGAAAAAGTACAAAAATGTAAATACAAAATTACAGGAGTTTAAAGTAGGTGATAGAGTTTATTACAAAAAGCATAGAAGAAACTCTAAGTTTGATTCTCGTTGGATTCCAGGTTATTACGTTTTGGAAAAACTGGGTAATGTATCGTATGTTATAAAGAACCAGGTCACAGCACACATAGCAAGGGCACATGTTGAACACTTAAGAAGAGATGAAAATGAGATAGAAAATAATAATTATAATAATAATTGTTATTCGGATGCAAAATTTTTGGATGAACAAGTTGTTACAATAACTCCAGATCTTAGAAGAGCTACAGTAACCCCAGATCTTGGAAGAGCTACAGTAACCCCAGATCTTAGAAAAGAAACAGAACAAAATCAGTTGTTAGCAAATCCAAGTTACGAAGAACAAGAACAGACAATTCCGAAAAGAATGGAAGAAGAAGGGACAAATGAAACTCATTATGATAGTATGGAAGAAGACACAGGTGCTCCATTTAAAAATACTAGGCAAGCAACAAAAAGAAGAATGGACAGTCAAAGAGATAAAGAAGTAAAAAGGCAGAGAAGAATTAGAGATGATTCAACAAGCGGAGAAGATATACCTATACTAGAAAGATCCTTAAGAAAGAGTGATCGACAAATTAGGTGGGATGTTGAACGGAAGAAATTAGCGGCAGCTAAAGAGAGACATACAGACGAAGAAGAAGAAATGGATGAAAAGTCAGAGTCAAGTAGTAGTATGGAGGAGGCTAGTAGATTGTACGAAGAAGAAGAAGATGTTGATATAGAGTTAGCACTTATTCAGAGAAACTTAGAGTTGTTGAGGAAGTGGAAACGTAAGAGGTAAATAAATAAACTGCAGATAGCAAGATTTAAAATTGTAAGTGATGTTTGAAGAAGTATACGAAACGGAGGAAAAAGTGGTCTTGAGATATTAGTACAGTGGGTGAATATATTTTTTTTTATTGATGTTAGAAGTGCCGTGTTTAAAGATAGGGGTTAACAAGTTATAATAATAATAGACAGGACAGATCACAAGTACGTTGATAAGTAGAGGATGGCTACATTGAGTTAATGTTGGATATAGGTTACAGTGTTTACTTAAGAGCTTATTCAGGATACTATGTGATGTTAAGAGATAATAAATAGATAATTCTGGATTACTGATTTGTTTGTGTAGATAGAACAGATATGTTCATAATTGATCTGTAGTTAACAGATATATAGATAGGATGTTTAGTCTTCTCGGTCATATAAATACTGGATATGCGTCATTTATGAGAGCCTAATGCTGGTAGTAATTTTAAGAGAGTTAAAATTGTGTTGAAAACGGTGTTTATGAAATCTAAGTTTTATGAGTTATGAGTCATATAGGAAATGTTTTTATGCTTGAGTTACTACTAGAAAATGAGGGATGTTGTTTGGTTGTTTTATTGAGCCTAAGTTGTAATGCCTCATTTTGTTTTCTTGAAAAATGATTGTTATTGTTTGAGTAATTGGTTTAGAGTAGGGTGATTGTGTTCATAGTATTTGAGTTGACAAGAACTATTGGTCCGTAAAAGTGTCCAATAGTGATAGGTAGAATAGGATATTTTATTCTGATTTGATAACATGCATGTTATGTCATTTTGTCAAAATGTGTTTTTTTTCTTCTAGATTAATTTGGAGGTTGTGTTCATTTTATTTAGATTACATGAATGATTTGGTATATTGAGTTAAATGCTTGTAAAGTTAGTTAAGTAAGTTTAAGTTTCAAATGAAGGAGGTTTTGCTAAAGGTTTTTCGTTAAGAAAAGGGTTGATAAAAAACTAATTTGTCCAAGGTAAGGAGAAACTATGCATTCATTGACTAGTGGGAAACCATAGTTGGTGAACGTGTATGCACGAATGGATAGACGTATCCAGGGTCTGCACACACGTCACTTTATTTATAAAATAACAGGATGGGTTGTACGGGGGAAAGATATAGGTGCTGTGAAATACCAGCTTTAATTATATTTAAGGTGTTCATAAAATATGAACATGGGCTCATGGTAAAAGGTGAGGTAACGGAAGAGGAACGGAATTGTGGTTGGCAATGTCAATGTGAAATATAAAAGGTTTATGAAAACTTATGCCAAATTGTTTTATAACGAACAATAATATATTTCTTAAAGGTGTTTTAAAAAATTATTTTACAAAAATTTTTATTGGCAAGGGAGGTAAAGGGTGAATGTCTTAAATGTACATTTACTATATGTCCATGTGGTCATGTCGTGTATTCATTCTTTACTATTCTTTATTTGGTGCGCACCACTTCTTTACTTTTTCTAACTACTTTGTTTTTGTACGTCCTGGGGTTTGAAAGAATGAGAAATTTTATAAGGTAATAATTTTAGAAAAAGAATTTATGAGTTGTTCTTATAATGTGTATATTTGATACAGGAAACTTGATGAGCCAAGAAAGAACCAAAATAGTGAAGAATGAGAAATTTTATGGGCTGTTCTTATAATATGTATATTTGATATAGGTAACCAGAGAGAACCAGAAATGAAGAATAACATGTAGTATTATATAAATAAAAAGCGAAGAAGAAGTATATGGGGAGGTTGTAGACAGACCATAGCACTGGGAGAAGAGTAAAAGATGTATTGGCGAAGGTTAAAAGACAAGTAGGGAATAGAGTATGGGGATTAGGAGTAAAGATTTTTCCTTTAAAAGGAAAATTCTTTAAATAACATGGGGAGGTGTAACAGTGTAGGTATAATTGGGGTCTATTGGAAAACTCCGATACAGCACGATTGAGCATTGAGACTGAAAGGCGTGGGAGATGCTCAATCGTGACGTATTATGTTGTTATAGGCAGTTAACATCTAAGAAACCAGCTGAAAGGACGCGGCTTGTAAACCTGGACAAATAAACAACGTTTTATGCAGTTGGCGTTTTGTTACTCCTTCCAACACTACAACACTGTAACAAGACCCCAGGGGCTTGGACAGGTTTGTTACTATAGTTAATAACCCCAGCCTTTGCTCCAACCACCCCAATAGAACTTTACATCTACAAGGCCCCACACAAGCCGGGACAGCTGAACCTCCTCTCCCCACTTAGGGATTCATACCCAAAGGGGGCTCGGACAAGACACCAGTCATACTAATACACAAAGCCGTGGCTAACAAAGCAAAATTTAATTTCTAACTACGCCAACTGCAACACAGAGAAGGATGGATGAAAGCCTGGATAGAAGACACTATGTACAAGAGAAGATCTACTGATGATTCGTGATGCTGTCCCGTCGTAGTTAACGACTCACCCGAGAATCCTCCAGGGTAAAGGACCTCCAAGGCATAGACCTCTCCAAAGTCTTCTCCTCCCACTGAACAAGATCTCGGGCTGGTCAGGCATAGGACTAATTCCTGACAGACGCTTCACCAACCATTGATGATCGTCCCTCGATGACTTACTAAATCACAATTTCCACTCCGCTGATGACGTCTGGGTCGACCCTAGAATCCTCGAGGTCCCCAACTAAAGAACAGTCCTTTAGCACAATACACTAGTATATACCAGAGCCTGGTTGCTCTTCTGTCTCGCCAGTTCCTGGGAAACACTTATCAGCAAACTATAACTGGAGCACTGGCTCCATAGTACCACAATGTCACAACTGCATGACTCAACAAGTGAATGTTAACACTGAACATCTTCTCATGTAGCTATCGTACACAGTTCGGTAGGTATTAACTACCCTAACAGTTCACCAAGTCTGTTCCTCACATCAGTTTGGTAGGTATCAACTACCTGCACAGTTCATCAGAATGTCAACTCTCTGCTGCCGATCATATGACCCTGTTCATGGCTTCATAAAAGGATAACCACTGTTGATTCACCCTTGCGGTTTCGTGAAGGTGTTAGCAGCTTTCTCCGTAACCCCAAATAATCTCGTGGTTGACGTGAGCGCACGAGAATTGGAAGCGGTTCGAGTCGCGTCAGTGACTGATGAGAGTATGGAGCCGGTCGCTCAGAAAGCAATGGCAAACTACTGAGCGTAATCTTGCCAAGAAATCAACAATCAGCCGAAAGATGTTGATGTTGACAGCGATGTCATGTAAAGTATATGCAAACATTTATATTTGTTTAACACAGGGTGCATGTAAGATACATAGTTATTATTAATAATATGTACTTCTATAACGTTGTTAAAGTACCTTATTCTTATCTGTTTTACAGATAAGTATGCCCACGAAAACCTATTAGGGAACTGTGGATCATACTAAGAGCAGAGCCAAACAGCTATTGCATGGCGTGTCTTAATATCCCACCCAATTAACAAGCCGAGAATCCATTCGTTCATTCTTGTGATAATGGTGATGGTGGTAGTTTTGCGGACCTAGTAACGGTTCGACTGCGGGATGTGCTACAACAACACTCCACCAAAGACGAAATAATCACATTAAGCCTGAATAGAATTGAGGAGTGCATCCTCGACTATAATCGCTAACAGATTACTTTGGAACCATCCCCATTCAACATGGAGCGATCATCACCGACATCCTTAGCTTTTAGTCAATGCACACCAGTGGACGAGTATTAAAACGCCTACTTAAAAACAAGATGGTTGTAATATACTTACAGTCACAAGATGGTTGTAATATACTTACAATCATGACTTCAATAGCTAACCACTCCTCAGTACAAAGAAAACTGCAGTGGGTGCGAGGAGACTATATATATATATATATATATATATATATATATATATATATATATATATATATATATATATATATATATATATATAATTGTTATTTTGGCTTCACAGACTGTGGCTCACAGTGACTAAAACGCAAGTAAGAATGCGCCCTCTATGTTATCTATTTTATCATTTTGAGAGGTCATGGGGCGAGCATGACCCGCATTCCCCAACCCAGCTCAAACATACAACGGGTCACCGAGCGGGTAGTAGATCGCTTAGTCACACCATTCCAACAGCCGCGTCAGAGCAATCTGAACCGCTTGACTTAAGAAACTGGCTGAATCCGGTTTTATGCGTGACTCAAAATCTAGCATATAAACCCGAGGCTGGTACCAGTCGTGCATTGTGGTCCGAAGATGACTACAGACCTCAAGACTGTGCTTGCTAACTGGGTCTACATGACTAGTAGTGGTGAGACTATTATACCAATGGGCGCTGTGATAAGGCCATGTTTATCTTAGCCTACAGAGGAACGAGCACATTACACATCCGTAGATGTTTTGGTGAATCCAACAAGACGTTCCCTACTAAGATGGGAATGACACTTACTCGGCAAGAATATGAACAGATGATAGCTATGCAACGCGAGATCATAGCTGAATTTGACAGACTCAACCAAGTTAACCAAGTCAGTAACGAAGTCAAACAAGGCACTAATAGAGGCAAGCAAATCAGTAACCAAAACATTCAAGTCATTGCTCAAGTCAAACAGAGACTAACCGAAACCACCAAGTATCCGCATACTATACCGCCAGTTTTCAACTCAGATACAGTCAGATGTATGATGACCCCAGCAACCAGATGTGTAATGAGCCCAATAGCCAGATGTTTGATGTACAACAAGACACCAACCGAAGCAATCAAGCCCAAAACACTCAAGGCAGTGCTGAAGTCAAACAGGGTACTAAACGAAGCCACCAAGTAGACGCATACTATATCGCCGGTTTTTAACCCAACTACAGTCAGATGTGTGCTGACCCCAGCAACCAGATGTGTGATGAGCCCAATAACCAGATGTTTGATGTGCCCGACACTCAGATGTGTGAGGCACCCTTTTCTTACACTAGTCAGATTCAGCCCATCAAGCAGGAGACCAGTCATATGACTACACGCCAAGTGACAGAAACATACCAGGCTACCATCCGGAAGAACCAGCCTACTCAGACAACGGTGTGAAGAAACCCAGAAACAACATACAATGTGTGTAGCTCTATATGTGAAAATAAAATGTTTTGATAATACTATGCATACCAGCTCATAATGCATCATCCATTCGTATAATGACATTACACCTTTTTTTTCTTGTAAAATGTACTGAAATACTGTAAATAAACAGGTATATATTATAACCACGTCTTGGTTGTTGATTTTATTTTTAGTGTTTACGGTATATATAGTTGTCATGTGATGAGAGAATAATACATATTGACGAGAAATTCAAGAAATATTTCAACAAAACTAAGGAAACAGGGAAACTACACTAAAGTAGGAAAACTGTTGATCAAATTCTGAAATATCTCAACCAAACTTATGAAAAGTAGGAAACTTTGTAAAAAATATTAGCAACTGTTACCCAAAGGGAAAAATTTTGGCCACATTTCAACCACACCTATTAAAAGTAGAAAAATGTGTTAACCATAAGTGAAAAAAAAAATATTACTCAACTGTCCCCTATGCAAACAATAGCTTTATTTCAGAAAATTAAAAGTATCTTATGCAATAAGTCACTATCGTTTAATGAAAAAAAAAAAAATTCAACAATAAAATTGTACAAAAATTAACAATTAAATTTCTCTTTATTGTTTCCAAATTGAATGTTCCACGTAGAAACAGTCTCCTCACACCCACCGCAGTTTTCTTTCTACTGAGGACTGGTTAGCTATTAAAGTCATAACTGTAAGTATATTACAACCATCTTGTGACTGTAAGTATATTACAACCATCTTGTTTTTAAGTAGGTGTTTTAATACTCGTCCGCTGGTGTGGATTGACTAAAGGCTAAGGATGTCGGTGATGATCGCTCCACGTTGGATGGGGATGGTTCCGACGTACCCTGTTGGCGATTATAGTCGAGGATGCACTCCTCAATTCTATTCAGGCTTAATGTGATTATTTCGTCTTTGGTGAAGTGTTGTTGTAGCACATCCCGCAGTCGAACCTTTACTAGGTCCGCAAAACTACCACCATCACCATTATCACAAGAATGAACGAATGGATTCTCGGCTTGTTGATTGGGTGGAATATTAAGACACGCCATGCAATAGCTGTTTGGCTCTGCTCTTAGTATGATCCACAGTTCCCTAATAAGGTTTTCGTGGGCATACGTATCTGTAAAACAGATAAGAATAAGGTACTTTAACGACGTTATAGAAGTACATATTATAAATAATAACTATGTATCTGACATGCACCCTCTGTTAAACAAATATAAATGTTTGCATATCCTTTACATGACATCGCTGTCAACATCAGCATCTTTCAGCTGATTGTTGATTTCTTGGCAAGATTACGCTCAGTAGATTGTCATTGCTTTCTGAGCGACCGGCTCAATACTCTCATAAGTCACTGGCTTGACTCGAACCGCTTCCAATTCTCGCGCACTCACGTCAACCACGAGATTATTTGGGGTTACGGAGAAAGCTGTTAACACCTTGACCAGGATTACTATCGATAATGGGTATGTATATCCCGCAAGAAACTTTCACCTTCCCCTACGACTACACACTACTACCTATATTATTACGGTACCACCACAGCGCTGTGTTCATAAGGTCGAATGCCAGCTGTATTCCATGTCGTCGTAGCCTAACACAATATATGAAGAAATTACTTTTCTCTTCAGTTATATGCGTCTAGCACCATATATCCCCTGTATTATACTTCCTTGGAGAAACACAACGAAAAATGTCCCAGCCTACCATAATGTATGAAGAAATGACTTGGCTCGTCAGTTATATGCGTCTAGCACCATATATCCTCTGTATTATACTAGTATTGTTAGGTTAACTGCATGCCTACTTGGAGAACCACAACGACAAATGTCGTCCCAGCGTACCATAATATATGAAGAAATGACTTGGCTCTTCAGTTGTATGCGTCTAGCACCATATATACCCTGATTATACTAGTATTGTTAGGTTAACTGCATGCCTACTTGGAGAACCACAACGAAAAATGTGAAAGATTTATCAAAAGTCATTTTACCATTAGCAACTTACCACATGGTGATCTGGTTGCAGCTCACTGAGAACGGTACTTCTAGACGGCGAATGGTGGACGTTATATACACGATATCTGCTGACATAGATTCCTGATTCAGCAGAATATTATCTGGACATGTCTGACCTTGATACAATTACGTGCTAAGGTCGTGGCCTATCAACGCAACATAGTAGCTTGTGGAATTGATGATCACGAGTTAGGTCATGTGATTCGACAGTCGACATGACATTCTTTTCTGTAGTATCCCGCTTAACCACGTGTATCGTTATGTATGTGACAGGAAGTACCGCCATTTTTGCTTTGACCGGATATAACTATTGCTCAAGTGTACCAGGTGTATTCTTAGGTACTATTGACATATGCAAAATCAGTGCTCGAGTCGCTCCTGTCTGGAAAATTGTCAGTCCTAAGGATACTACTTTCTGAGCCTATCAGTCAATATACTATCACAATACAGTGGATGCCATCCAACTGTGGCGTTCAAGGAAACGCCAGCGCTGATCGATTGCTTAAGGAAGGGGCGAAAGACGAACAGTGCACGCGCTCACACACACACACACACACACACGCGCGCATATTCACGCACACAGACACACATTCACGCATGCACACATTCAAGCACCACCTTCACGCACGAACACACAGTCAAGCACACATACACATTCATTCACACACACACACATTCATTCACGCACGCACACATACACATTCACTCCCACACACGCATATAGACACTCTTAAGCAAGGTAACAACTACTTTTATCAGACCGATAACAGAAAGAGATAGATGAAATAGCGGGCGAATGAGAAAAAGAGAGAGAGAGTGAGAGAGAGAAAGAGAGAGCAAGAGAGAAAAAGAAAGAGAAAGCGAGAGAGAAAGAGAGAGCGAGAGAGAGAGAGAGAGAGAGAGAGAGAGAGAGAGAGAGAGAGAGAGAGATCGAGTGCGAGAGAGAGAGAGCAAGTGAGAGAGACGGGGCTTGTCTCGTTGACTTCGCTTAGACGTCACAGTATTGTAGTGCTTCTGGGAATGCCCCAACTGAGAGCGGGAGGGAGAGAGAGAGATCGAGTGAGAGAGAGAGAGAGAGAGAGAGCAAGTGAGAGAGAGATAGAGATAGATAGAGAGAGATGGGTCTTGTCTCGTTGACTTCGCTTGGATGTCAGTTTTGTAGTGCTTCTGCGTATGCCCTAACTGAGAGAGAGACGGAGGGGGGAGGGGGGAGGCAGAGAGAGAGAGAGAGAGAGAGAGAGAGAGCGATCGAGTGAGAGCGAGAAAGTGAGAGAGAGAGAAAGAGAGTGAGAGAGACAGAGAAAGAGAGAAAGAGAAAGAAAGAGAGATAGAGAGAAAGAGAGAAAACAAGAGATAGAAAGAGAGAGCGAGAGAGAGGAAGAGAAAGAGAGAGAGAAAAATACAGAGAGAAAGAGAGAGTGAGAGAGAGAAAGAGAGAGAGAGAGAAAGAGAGAGAGAGAGAGAGAGAGACGGGGCTTGTCACGCTGACTTCGCTTGGACGTCAGTTTTGTAGTGCTTCTGGGAATGCCCTAATTGAGAGAGAGAGAGAGAGAGAGAGAGAGAGAGAGGGAGGGACAGAAAGAGATCAAGTGAGAGAGAGAGAAAGTGAGAGAGAGAAAAAGAGAGAAAGAGAGAGATCGAGAGAGAGAAAGAGAGAAAGCGAGAAAGCAAGAGAGAGAGAAAGAGAGAAAAAGAGAGAGAGAAAAAGACAGAGAGAAAGAGAGCGAGAGAGAGAGAGAGAGAAGGAGAAAGAGAGAGAGACGTGGCTTGTCTCGTTGACTTCGCTGGGACGTTACAGTTTTGTAGTGCTTCTGGGTATGCCTTAACTGAGAGAGAGAGGGAGGGTGGACAGAGAGAGATCGAGTGAGAGCGAGAAAGCGAGAGAGAGAGAGAGAGAGAGAGAAAGAAAGAGAGAGTAAGAAAGCGAGAAAGAGAAAGAAAGAGAGATAGAGAGAAAGAGAAAAAAAGAGAGAGAAAGATAGAGCGAGAGAGAGAAAGAGAAAGAGAGAAAAAAAAGACAGAGAGAAAGAGAGAGAGAGAAAGAGAGAGAGAGAGAGAGAGAGGGAGGGAGGAGAGAGATATTGAGTGCGAGAGAAAGAGAGAGAGAGCAAGTCAGAGAGAGATAGAGAGAGATAGAGAGAGATGGGACTTGTCTCATTGACTTCGCTTGGACGTCACAGTTTTGTAGTGCTTCTGCGAATGCCCTAACTAAGAGAGAGGGAGGGAGGGGGACAGAGAGAGATCGAGTGAGAGCGAGAAAGCGAGAGAGAGAGAGAGAGAGAGAGAGAGAGAGAGAGAGAGAGAAAGAGAGAGTGAGAAAGCGAGAAAGAGAAAGAAAGAGAGATAGAGAGAAAGAGAAAAAAAGAGAGAGAAAGATAGAGCGAGAGAGAGAAAGAGAGAAAAAAAGACAGAGAGAAAGAGAGAGCGAGAGAGAGAGAAAGAGAGAGAGAAAGAGAGAGAGAGAGAGAGAGAGAGAGAGAGAGAGAGAGAGAGACGGGGCTTGTCTCGTTGACTTCGCTTTGACGTCACAGTTTTGAAGTGCTTCTGGGAATGACCTAACTGAGAGAGAGAGAGAGAGAGAGAGAGAGAGAGAGAGAGAGAGAGAGAGAGAGAGAGAGAGAGAGAGGATTAGGGAGAGACAGAGAAAGTTCGATTGAGAGAAAGTGAGAGAGAAAAAGAGAGAAAGAGAGTGAGAGAGCGAGAGAGAGAGAGAGAGAGAGAGAGAGAGAGAGAGAGAGAGAGAAAGAGAGAAAGCGAGAAAGCAAGAGAGAAAAGGAGGGGGAGAGAGAAAAAGAGAGAGAGAAAAAAGATAGAGAGAAAGAGAGAGCGAGAGAGAGTTTGAAAGAGAGAGAGACGGGACTTGTCTCATTGACTTTACTTGGACGTCACAGTTTTGTAGTGCCTCTGGATATGCCTTAACTGAGAGAGAGAGAGAGAGAGAGAGAGAGAGAGAGAGAGAGAGAGAGAGAGAGAGAGAGAGAGAGAGAGAGAGAGAGAAAGAGAGAGAGAGAGGTAGAGAGAGAGAGGGAGAGAGAGAGGGAGGAGAGAGAAAGAGAAAGAGAGAAAGAGAGAGCGAGAGAGAGAGAGAAAGAGAGCAAAGGCTAATATCCGGGGTAGAGTCCCATTCCCTCACGTCCCTCACAGCAACCTACCCCGTATACACACACACACAGACACACACTGGGACTCGAACCCAGGTGCCCGGTGCAAATTTGGTCTACTTATCCATATGAGTACTCCACATGCCCGGAGCTTGCCTCGCTGTCTTCGAGCGGTCACGGAAGCGGTCGGGCGGGAGCGGGGGAGGATCGGAGTTGGGGTCACACACCACTGCCACCTATGGACCGGAATTCGTCAACAGGAAATATCAATGACAACCGGATGTGACACCATAAGTACCCAAAAGAAAATTCCTCGCCAATTTTTCAAAAATATGGATCCGGTTTATGACGTTTTCTATGCGCATCATGACATTTTATAAGTATAATATGACGTCATCGCGATGGATCGGATCCATATTTCCGGATTGAATACCTCCCGCCTTACTACTACTAAGATTGTTTGGTAAATTTTGCTATATAAAAAAATAAAACTAAACCTTTCCATAGCAGAAACTCGGGCTGAATTGTAGAGACTATGTGTTGCCCATGCAGCATGATCCCTTTCTCGACCAGTCCAGTTTACTCCAGAGGAAAGGTAACACCAATACATCTGGAACAAGAAAAGCTGTACAATCTGCCGGATCAGCAAAGCAAAGTCCTAACTGTCCGCCTGCTGTAGCTTCGATCCAAGACCAGTTGCCAACCAAGACTTAGGGCCTGATCTGCCCTGTCACGACATTTAGTCTTTAGGTTGCATCTTCTGGCACCTGGATAAGGTTTGTACTCTCCCAGTTGCACTACACCGGCAGAAGCCGTCGGCACACTGTGGGGTGTCGAGTCAAGTGTTGTATTAAATAATATGTACAAGTATGTATTGGAAGTATCTAATGTTCAGTATTGTGTTAAATAATGTTTAGAAATATAAAATGTGTATACCTAATGTTCAGTGTTGTGTTAAATGATGTTTAGAAATATATAATGTGTATACCTAATGTTCAGTGTTGTGTTAAATAATGT
The DNA here is from genome assembly GCA_014155875.1 of Cepaea nemoralis. NCBI lineage: Eukaryota > Metazoa > Mollusca > Gastropoda > Stylommatophora > Helicidae > Cepaea > Cepaea nemoralis. Next base: position 349,323 of record JACEFZ010008460.1, read on the forward strand.
TTAGAAATATATAATGTGTATACCTAATATTCAGTATTGTGTTAAATAATGTTTAGAAATATATAATGTGTATACCTAATGCTCAGTATTGTGTTAAATAATGTTTAGAAATATATAATGTGTATACCTAATCTTCAGTATTGTGTTAAATAATGTTTAGAAATATATAATGTGTATACCTAATACTAATGTTCATACATTGGTACCTTTCCGCCTTGACAGACGATAGTTTGGTACATTGTGCTTCAAAAAGGCTTAAATAACTGTCATATGGCAATAAATACGATCCATGGCGGTGGCGAGTGTGGCTGGTAAGGCCAATTCTTGCTGTAAATGTTTGCCCACAGTAGGTGCATGTGAAAACATGGTCATTTCCACCATTTTGCACCATCTTACGTCTCTCACGCTCTGTGTGTGCTTTATCTGCAATCATTTTCTCCTTTGTCTTTATTCCATTTCTGATAGTTGCCCTCCATGCAACACGTTCAGCGGCGACGTGCTCCCATTGTGCATTATCAATGCCTGTATCAATCATGTCCCGCTTACACACATCTTTGTATCGTAGTAGAGGCCGACCCTGAGATCTCCTACCCGTCTGTAATTCACCAAAAAAGATGTCCTTTGGTATTCTACCATCATCCATCCTCCTAACGTGTCCTATCCATCTAAGTCTACGAAGACTGAGCATGGAATACACCGTCACACAACCTGATCTTTCCAATACTTCAGTATTTGTGATTTTGTCTTGCCACTTAATACCAAGTATTCTTCGCAGACACCGCATATGAAAGCTGTTTAAACGTTTCTCTTGGCGTGAGTAAGTTGTCCAGGTTTCACTGCCATAAAGAAGAGTACTAAGGACACAGGCTTGGTAGACGAGGACTTTTGTTTTGGCAGTAAGCTTCCTGTTCTCCCAGACTCTTTTTGCTAACATGTTCATTGTTGTTGCTGCCTTGCCAATCCTGATGTTGATTTCCTGATCGAGGGATAATTTGCTATTTACCTCTGATCCAAGATATGTAAAATGGTCTACTACCTCCAGTTCGGCGTCGTCAATAAAGATTGATGGTACACCATGTGCACCTTGTGACATAATCTGTGTCTTCTTTTTGTTAATTGTTAAACCAAATTCAGAACAAGCATTGGAGAATGCAGATAGTAGATGTTGTAATTCTTCCTCAGAGTGGGTCGTAATCGCAGCATCATCCGCAAAAAGCAACTCTCTGATTAGTACCCTGCTAATTTTGGTCTTGGCCTTCAATCTCTGAGCATTATAGAGGCCACCATCTGAGCGTGAGTGAATGTATATACCGTCATCCTGATCACGAAAGGCATATTTCAGTAGAAGTGAAAAGTATATCCCAAAGAGGGTGGGGGATAGTACACAACCTTGCTTAACTCCACTCTTGATTTCAAACTCTTCTGAAGTTGAGCCATCAAACTTGATTATACCCTTCATGCCTGTGTGGAACGATTCCACAATGGACAGAAGAGTTGGTGGACAGCCAATCTTCTTTAGTGCTTTGAACAGACCCTCACGACTGACCAAATCGAATGCCTTTGTGAGGTCGATGAAGGCAATAAACAGTGGCTGATTTTGTTCCCGGCATTTTTCTTGCATCTGTCGCAATGAGAATATCATATCAATGGTAGACCGGTTCTGACGGAAGCCGCACTGTGATTCGGGGTAGACTTGATCTCCCAGGACTTGAAGTCTGCGCAGGACAATTCTGGCAAATACTTTCCCAACAATACACAGAAGTGAGATACCCCTATAGTTGTTGCAGTCGCTCCGATCTCCCTTGTTCTTGTACAGCGTTATGATGTTTGAATCTTTGAAATCCTGTGGGACTTGTCCTTCTCGCCAGCATAGCTCTATTAGCTGGTGGATCTGTAGAGCGAGGGTGTCTTGCCCACTCCTGATCACCTCTATTGGAATCCCATCCTTACCTGGAGCCTTGCCAGATGCAAGCTCATTTATAGCACACTTAACTTCTGTTATAGTGGGAAGTGTGTCCAGGTGGTCAAGAGTTGGCAGGGCCTCTATGGCGTTGAGGGCATCATCCGCCAGCTTGGTCTCACTTGAGTAAAGCTCTAAATAGTGCTCGACCCATCTATCCATCTGCTGTTTCTTATCAGTGATGATTTCTCCAGTCAAGGTTTTCAGCGGTGCACTTCTTTTGATCATTGGACCACAGGCTTTCTTTATCCCTTCATACATGCTTCTGATGTTTCCCTTATCACTTGCGATTTGAATGGACTCACATAACTTGATCCAATAGTCATTCGCACACTGCCTGGCAGCCTTTTGTACATCCTTCCTCGCTTGCTTCAGCTCACTCAGAGTGTTACGCGTTGGTCTTTCCTTGTTTCTTAAGAGAGCTATCTTCTTTTTATCAATCAAGGGCTGCAGTATCTGGCTGTTTGCCGCAAACCAGTCCTGCCTCTTATGATCCACAGTGCCGTAAACCCCTACCGCTGTTTTATAAATAGTTTCCTTAAGTTTACTCCATTTATCATTTACTATACAATTTTCTGATGTATCATTGAAAGCGTCCTCAAGTTGCTGTTGAAATTCAAAGCACTTTCCAGGATCGTGAGTGTTAATAATATTAATCCTGGGGCTAGACTTGTGTTTAGCTGTGTAGATTCTCTTTGGTCTCAGTCTAACCCTTGCAACAACCAAAGAATGATCTGTATCACAGTCAGCACTGTGGTAACTTCGAGTTAATGATGTATGGTTCAGATGTTGTCTCCGTGTGATAATGAAGTCCAGCTGATGCCAATGGCCGGATCTTGGATGTTTCCATGTGACCTTATGCATCTCTTTTGTTTTAAAAAAGGAGTTTGTAATACATAGGTCATTTCTAGTGCAATGCTCCAGCAGCCTTTGCCCATTATCATTCATGCGACCGATGTTGTATTTTCCAAGGCACACTGGCCATGAACTCGAGTCCTTGCCCACACGAGCATTGAAATCACCGAGCATATAAATGTAGTCGGATTTTGGAACTGCCTTGATCGCAGAGTCTAGCTGCTCATAGAATGTATCTTTCACATCATCAGAGGAAGTGAGTGTCGGTGCATATGCAGTGAGAATGGTGGCAAATCCACAAGAGGTTGCCAAGCGCAGTGATAATAATCTTTCATTATCCTCCAGCTGGGATATCAATCATTCCCAGTAGCGAATTCTTCACTGCAAAGCCCACACCGTGTTGCCTTTTTTCTGCCTGCCCTCTTCCCTTCCAAAAAAAGGTGTAATTGTTTTCCCTGAGTGACCCTTCCTCAGCGAGGCGAGTCTCCTGCAGGCCAGCAATATCAATGTTAAGACGATTGAGTTCAGCATCAATCACAGCCGTTTTTCTCACATCGTCAATATTTGTCAAGTCAGTGGAAAATCCTGGACACATGGTTCTCACGTTCCAGGTTGCAAGCCGTAGCTTGAGGTTTCTATTATTCTTTTTATTAGTACCTGGTACATTGGTTTTACAGCCTGCGATTCAGATTTTGTCCTAGCCCCAAGCACCCATTGAAGCAGGCAGGCTGTGGCGGATCAGCACCCAATTGGCCGGGGGCTGCCCAGCTTGAGGCGGGCGGTAGCTGATCAGTGACACCTGTAGGTGTCTCCCACCGTCAGAGGCAACGCGTGGCGCCCCATGTCTACGCCAACTGACAAGGACTTATAACCCGTAACAGTTGCCTCTCGCTTTGATTCCGAGACCGGTTAAGACCAGGGATGGAGTTATTGCCTCTCCATAGCACAAAGCCTGGGCTAAAATAAAGAAACCATGTGTTGCCCATGCAGCATGATCCCTCTCTCGGCCTGCCTAGTTCACTCCAGAGGAAAGTTAACACCTATACATCTGGAACAAGACAAGCTGCAGAAGCTGCCGGATCAGCAAAGCAATGCTCTAACTGTCCGCCTGTCGGAGCTTCGATCCTAGACCAGCTGCCAACCAAGGCTTAGGGCCTGGTCTGCCCTGCCATGACTTATTTTGTCTTTGGGTTGCATTTACTCGCACCAGGATAAGGCTAGTACCCTCCCAATTGCGCTCTTCCGCCCGAAGCCGTTGGCACAATGTGGGGTGTCGGGTTTGGTAAGCGCCGCTCAACATTCGGCGCTGACAGAAAGCAGGTAGTACCGTCTACTGTCATACGGTAGCTCAGTCATATCTGACTAAGACCTGACTCTAACCTAATGTTCAGTATTGTGTTAAATAATGTTTAGAAATATATAATGTGTATACCTAATGTTCAGTGTTGTGTTAAATAATGTGTACAATTATGTATTGCGTATACCTAATACCCAGTGTTGTGTTAAATAATATGTATAAGTATGTATGTACAGTCACACCTCGATTTTCGTCGATAATCCGTCCGAAAACATTCGACGACACCCGAAACCGATGAAAACCGAGGCAATTATTCTCATATTTATCGTTGTAAATCCAATTAATTCGTTGTAGACACTCCAAAATACATACCAAAAAATCAAAACAATGTTTTCCCGTAGTGAATTTGAGTAACGAAGACAAAAACCATAGAATCTACGATTTATGGCCTGACATATTTCGCTGCATCTCGTCAGGTACATACTGCAGAAGTCACACAACGTAGGGTAAAATAAACAGACACATTTTGTTTCATACACAAAATAGTCGGTTGTTACAGTTTGCAGAAGCACTAATGATTCATCTACATAGGCCAGTTTTGTGCAAACAGAAAGACATAGTATCAATTTAAAATTACCATGGTAAACGATTGATATTACCGTGCGAACATGTGTATATTTCAGCTTGAAAGAGGTATCTAGTTATTTTACTCTACGTTGTGGACTTCTGCAGTATGTACCTGACAAGATGCAGCGAAATATGCCAGGCAATACATCGTACATTCTATGGTTTGTGTCTTCGCTATTCACATACCAAAAACACATTTTATAGAGAATAAATATAGTGTTTAATACTATTTTTCGGCCCTAGACGTGTCCGAATTCACACCTTCGCTGTGCCTTGTAACACAATGTGTTCCAGTGCACCCCTTGAATTTTTAAAATCATAATCTGTTGGCAGATCTCGCTGGCCTAATAGTTAGCGACTTTCTCCTTAATCCCGGTTATCCACATGAGAAAACGCGGCTGCGCGAGAATCGGTAGCGATTCTTCCCGTGCCCGTTACTAACAGGATATTTGAACCGGCCGCTCAGAAAGCAATGGCAAACTACTGAGCGCAATCTTGCCAAGAAATCAACAACAGCGGTAACATGCTGGTGTTGACAGAGATGTCCTGTAATAGGATATGCAACTGTTGGCCTTTAAATCAGTGTCACAATCTCCTGCAAACAGGTAAGCCCCAGGTATAACAACACAGATCATCACTCTAATCAACAGCTATGAGTCACTTGAGAACATCGGTGTTGCACACACAATTTCGTTTAATCATAGATGAACATGGTGACATGTATAATATTATTCCAGGAAGTTTAGTAGTACATAATCCATCATCGTTGGGAATTACTTTTTATTATAACATTGCCTTCTTTAGGCCTCATTCACCTAGTGCACATAGACAGTTACGCCTGGCTCTCCAACAGCTGACTAGCACCACTCCGAAAATCCACCCCCGGGCTAGTTCTCTACACTTAGCCCCAGACTCGATTGTCTAAAAATCCGCCCGGCGAAGTTGTCCCTAACTCCGCCGCAACTCAACTCCCTCTCATTTTCCCAGTTTGTCTTCTTATTCACTGTTTCCGAGACCATTCAAGAACACAATTTAACCCCCTGATCCCACTTATCATTCCACATGAAAATTGCATTTAGAATTCTTCTTTGTTTCTTAGTTTCCTGTCACGTATTCGTATCTCATTAGTGATTCCCCCTTAACCTCGTACGTGTTCTAACAATCTCACATTTCTGAGCTATCACTTTTTCTCTATGAATATGTGACTACGACTGACGTCTCTGTGATATATCCCCTCTTGTGTTTCAGGCCCACCTTAGTTTTGGAATTTCTTAATCGACTTTTCTGACCTCACATTCGCTCTAATCTCCTCTTCACATCTATGACCCTTTGTTATAAATCTCACATTCTTAAGTAGTACAATGACACAAGTTATGTCTAGACAAACGCACGTTACACTATCCTCTCCTTAAAAGAAAACATAGTTTTCCAATGATGGGAGAGTAATGTTTCTCTACATATATGTCCACGTAACGCTGCATGGGTAGCCGTAGGTATGTCTCACTCATACTCTATCTCTAGCCCCTTTCATTACGACATTAAATTCTACCACAGGTAATCACAAGTAACCTAACACGTTCCCATACATAACCACAAACAAATTTCTACCGTGTGTACTCATACTTACGCTAATACATCACCCAATAAGCAATACATCCCTGAAAAAAAAAATGTCATTTGTGTAGCTGCAAGTCAACTAATATCGTAAAGAGTACACGGAATATGCAACCTTGCAAACTGTGATAAGTAACACACTAGGCAATAAACTTCCTTAGCATTGTCTTCTCCAATAAGTAAAAAAATTGTTCACATAACACTTGCAAATTGTTCATATGCTTATCTGTGTCGCTCCTTGACCCCCATGATCGGTTCGCGCGATGATTTGTCTGTCCGTTGTGTATTCCCATCGTTGCCTGACTAGACCCTTAATCGCTAGAGCCACACGTTACAAACTTGAATATTTTGTCACAGGTAGCAAAAGTTCACTGCTGACCTATAGGACTGGATACACGACATGATTCTTCTCTTGTCTCACACATCCACCAGTTTCTGTCAATGATGCGTCTCCCCCACACGTACACTGCAAGTCAAGATTAGGAGAATTACAATCGGATGATACAAAATTCGCTTAGTACTCTTGTGTTCTGTCACCCACTGGGTGTCCAGACCACTTTGTTAGGTCTGCCCTTCTGTGTCCATACAGACAACACTGATGTGATAGCTGACACAAATTTCTTTTTGACTGTATTATAGCCCTGCGTGATGTGTAACATCTTGTTCACATCCCTAATCATCTGAAACATAAATTGTTGCCCATTTTCAGGCAAAATGTCATTAGGGAAACTCAAACTAGAAAGTACCGCTAATAGTGCGTCAGTTGCCGCTTTTGTTGTACTGTGTCTGACAGGTACGGGTTCTGGTCATCTCGTGTAACCCTCAATCATGGGCAAGATATACCTCAAACACCTGTTGGATATCACTAACACTGGTAGCACTCTTTAGAAATGCCTCACTTTTATATCCGCATCTTGCACAGGTGCCCAGTATTCTCTGTTTAGCTTGCTATCTTTATTAAATCCTGGTCAATAAAACTGGCACACGGCTCTATGCTGTGTACGCATTATTCCCATGTGTCCTGCAGATGACATATCATGAGCTGTTCTCATATTCAGTTCTCTATATTCTAAAAGTACCCCACCTTTCCCGCTTATCGTCTTGTCATCTGACAACTGGCAAGTGACACTATTATTCTCATCTTCAAAACCCCACCTCCCATTCGTTAATCGGTTATATTCTGGAATACTATACACCTGAAAACATTTGTCAAGAGTGATGTTTTGTCTTTGACAGTCACTACCGCTCTGTTTGAGATTAGTCTTCTCTTGATCAATAATGCTATCAGTGGTCTTTATCTCGTGATCTATTTCAAGTGTCACATCCTCTTCAGCTAGTGTATCTAATCTGCTTTTCTTCTGATAACTACCATGTTACTTCTCACACCACATTTGTGGTACCAGTTATCTATTTCCTCCTCTGTACATGCTTTGACTGTTGGTACATTTCCAATGATCAAATCTGCGACTGGGGAGTCCAGGACACACGCTGTCACTCTTCCTGTGATATATGATATTGTCAGAATAAACATTCTGACGTCACTTAAAATTCCCCCTGTGGTGTGGATAACGTCTTGATTTGCCAAAATGGTTGCTACGGAAACCATTATCTTGAGGTCCCTGTTGCCCATACCTATGTGCTGAGTCCACACTTTTTGACCCTGGTAAAATAACTGGATTCTGATCCTGTTTCGTATAGGCTGCACACACTATTTCCTCATCCATTTGTCTGCCAACCGAACAGTTCGGATGTGCAGTCATGTAGTTTTGCCTTAACTATTACATTGTTTCAATGACTGTTGGTTTTCGTTCTTGAAAGAATGCCACTAAATCTGTATTAAATGCCGATAGTACCTTGTCTCGTAGCATCAGGTCCACTAAACGATTAAAGTCTCCTCCTACTTCTGCTAGTTCTAGCCATTTGTTAAAAAGATTTTCCACCGTATTGACACAGTCTTAAAGTCCTGACTTGTTTCTGGCAAAAACTGTCTGAATTTCGTTCTGTACCCACATTCAGTTAGATTGAACTTCGTAAGCAAGCGTTGACGCAGAATAGTATAGTTATTCTGGGAGTCTCTGTGGCGAAGTGGTCAAGCCGGTTGACTCGTGCTCCGAAGGTTGTGGGTTCGATTCCGGGCCGCGTCCTTCGGTTTACGAGTTAAATGTTTCGGAGACTCCTGTGGGTCGTCGCTAAAAGCTACGGAGTTCGTGCTTTGTGCGACGCTTTCCGTGCTGCGGAAAGAGACTGAGCCATATGGGATAAATCCCGGTGCAATTAATTCGACCCTGTCGACTTTTAAGCGACTTTTTTAGTATAGTTATTTCTTTCTGACACTGGTAAGTTGAACATGGTATCCAAGGCCTTGCCCGTAAGATATTCGCTCAGTCGCATGGTGTATTCAGTTTCTGGTATTTTTAAAGCCTCAGCCTCGAATCTGTCCAGATATGCCTGGATATTCTCTCTATCTGTAAAGTATGGCAGTTTTTGTAGCTGTGAAGAGTGCGAATGTCTTCTTCTTTCATCACTCTGTCCATTCGACGCTAGCTATGATTTCTTGAGTGCAATTTACTTCTCCATCTCAAACTGATTCTTTTGTTTTTCCATTTCTATTTTCATTTTATTCTGTTTCTCTTTCTGTAGACATTTGGCTTCTGCTAACTTCTCTTCCTGTAAATAATTGGCTTCTGCTAACTTCTCTTCCTGTAAAGTTTGGCTTCTGCTACCTTTTCTTCTTGTAAACGCTTGTCTTCTCGTTAAATCTGTCTTTGTTCTCTTTCCCATTGCTGATGTTCTTTCAATTATTCTTCTGCAAACTCCTGTAGTTCTCTGCCAGTCAATCCTAGTCGTTCACCAGCTTCAATATATTCCATTAAAGTAGGCATCGTTTTAATCGTGGACACGTTGCTGTCCGTCAGTCAAATGTAAATATCAAGACACTACTGCTTGTCGTATGTGAATACCCAGAGTACTAAAACGCTCCGTCTGTAAGGAAATTCGTAATATTGATAATCCCACTCTGTACTCAATCACTCGTGGTCCTACTGTGATTCTGGGACATTGTCCTCAATACGGTTCTATTCTTTCTCACTATCTCCGTTTACCCAGTAGCGAGGAGGTGATATTATCTATACCCACTCGAATATGTACCAAAATAGTTGTAGACAGTTCCTGGAAATAGTGTTAGACACACACACACACACACACACATATATATATATATATATATATATATATATATATATATATATATATATATATATATATATATATATACACACACACATACAAGCTGATGATAAACAATTGATGATGCCTATTTGACGCGAGACGCATAGTCTGGTGACACGAAGACAGGTGATTACAGAGAAATAAAATACATTGACATTCACATGCCTATATATAACACGAAACAGCATAATACCCCACGTAAGAACCATCTATACAGAAGGTATCACGCAAGGATAACAATAATCATATATATCCGAAGAAATCAAATATCATATGTAAGTATAAAGAAAGAAACGAACAATCCAAAATCACTAATATACACAGATTTTACAAGAGACAACAGTGTCAAAAGGATATTTCTTTTGGACAACAGTGCAAAACAAAAAAAGCCAACTTGTCAGTTTATTCCTCGAAGAATATACTAAGAACAAGGAACAATATTTTTGCAACACCTTTTCTGATTCAGAAAGAAATAGCAAAAATCCCTATCAACCAAATACATGAGACAACATACGAATAAATAAATAACGCACAAATACGACACTTCGGACAAATGACGGGCAATAATCAACAAAGCAGTCGAAGACAACAGTGCGATTGCAAAAACACAGAAGTACTTAGCTGTGATTGTAGAATTCGTTCTCCGAAAATAGCCTGGATATGTTAGAATCTGCTTCTGCTGGAACTATAGGCTTTTCGTTGCATTTGGGGAGACGATGATCAATTATGAATTTCAATGAATGTTTATCTGCTTGGTTGCTGTCTCCTTGAAGTGATGGTACGGATTCATGTTTGCCGAAAAAGTTGAAGATGATGACGAATGTCCAGTGCTTTGAATCTGTATAGCAAGTAAAATTTGGCACAGAAATTTGACCACTGCCATTCTGGAGACGGCACGTGATTGTTGCTGTTGACTATTTGTTGCAGATGAATTAATGATGGGAACAACGAACAATTGACTGTCACCACACCACACACACAAAAAACGTAGATTTCTTGAGTTCTCACTGACATGAATTCCATCACTTTCACAGCTGTTCTTGATGGTTTGTTTACCAACGGCGACCTACTTTCTCAGTCACTTAATGTCCCGCTGTAAACATCCCCTGCACACATGACCCGAAAATCTTAACAACACGGTTGAGCTCCGGGTCAGCCAATCACGTACAATTGAATCGTAAAAGAACAGTCCTCCTCTTTATATATATATAATATATATATATATATATATATATATATATATATATATATATATATATATATGTGTGTGTGTGTGTGTGTGTGTGTGTGTGTGTGTGTGTGTGTAGTCCTAAACACACGCAGCCCTCGGCTGTGTCCTGACATATTGTTCCCGCTTTCCATTTCCAGCGTCTGCTGTCTTTACAACATTAGATGTTTTCCTTGATATCATCACTGAACAGCTACCAGTGGCGTATTACTCTTGATGCTCTAACATTGCACATAAACTTTCGTTCACCCATATGTTCTCATCGAAGTACTACACTTTCAGTGTGTCACAATCCGCTTTAATCCTGTTTCCTGGGTGATTATCGGCCCAGATTCTATGATTTTACACAAATGACACTGATATTCTTGCCGTTGTTTCACTGTATTGGCACATCCGGTTCGAATTTGACGACCTCCAGATAACTCTCTGTCACAATTTCCTGCAACAGGATGAGATTGGCCGTTGTCTAAGGTCTCGATACTTTGCAGATATCACTGAGGAGTGCAGGATGTATAAGCCCCAGGTACAACAACACAGATCATTACTCTAATTAACAGCTATGAGTCACTTGAGAACATCGGTGTTGCACACACAACTTCGTTTAATCATAGATGAACATGGTGACATGTATAACATTATTCCAGGAAGTTTAGTAGTACATAATCCATCATCGTTGGGAATTAATTTTTACTATAACATTGCCTTCTTTAGGCCTCCTTCACCTAGTGCACATAGACAGTTATGCCTGGCTCTCCAACAGCCGACTAGAACCACTCCGAAAATCCACTCCCGGGCTAGTTCTCTACACTTAGCCCCAGACTCGATTGTCTAAACATCCTCCCGGCGAAGTTGTCTCTAACTCCGCCGCAACTCAACTCCCTCTCATTTTCCCAGTTTGTCTTCTTATTCACTTTTCCTCGAGACCTCCCAAGAACACCATTTAATTCCCTGATCCCACTTATCATTCCCAATGAAAATTACATTTAGAATTCTTCTTTGTTTCTTACTTTCCTGTTACGTATTCACATCTCATTAGTGATTCCCTCTTAACCCCGTACGTATTCTAATAATCTAACATTTCTGAGTTTTCACGTTTTCTCATTACAAATGTGACTTCGGCTGACGTCTCTGTGATATATCCTCCCTTGTGTTTCAGGCCCACCTTAGTTTTGGAATTTCTTAATCGACTTCTCTGACCTCACATTCGCTCTAATCTCCTCTTCACATCTATGACCCTTTGTTGTAAATCTCACATTCTTAAGTAGTACAATGACCCAAGTTATGCCTAGACACACGCACGTTACAATCAGTAAGTACACTAGCATTCGTCCCAGTCATTTTCTTAATGAGATCGGCATACAACTGACTGAACTTTTCACATACGATTGCCTTCGAAACAGAATAGCCATCTAACTGTTTATTATTTATCAAAATTAATAAAAAACGGTTCGATATCTTAAATTGTTTGCGATCTCTGTTTCGTTAGCACATTCATGTCTTTCGCTACATTAGCCTCTTTTATTGCTTCCTTTTTCGCCACAATCGTAATAGGAAGTGATGCCCAAACAACGAAAAACAACGTCAAACTGAACAGAAGAACACGTGGGTTCCTATGTTTTTGCAAAATTAGCCGCGAGCTTATGTGGGCACATCGACGAAAACCGAGGCAATCGATGAAAACCGAGGCAATTTTTTTCGCGAAAAAAATCAACGAAAACCGAAGGCAACGAAATCTGAGGTTTGACTGTACCTAATGCCCAGTTTTGTGTTACATAATGTGTACAAGTATGTAATGTGTGTATCTAATGCCCAGTGTTGTATTAAATAATGTGTACAAGTATGTAATGTGCATACATAATGCCCAAAGTTATGTTAACGCATTTAAAAGTGGTGCTAGAAAAGAAAGAAATATCTATATTACCTGCGAATCTTTTACAAAATCATCCAAAGAGTAAATAACCGTTGCTAAATATGACGCCAAAATTTGTAGTTTCTGTTCGAATATTTGACGCTTTGTCTGAATCCTCATTTCAGCAACAGGAATGTCATAGAGTAGATGCTGTAGAACTCCTGTATTTTTGTCCTTCTCCGACATAAACTTTTTCAGGCCCAGAAGTTTTTCTTCCATGTCATTGAGTAAGCATGCAAGTTCCAAAAAATTGCAAGATACCGCAGGATATTTCTTATCAATGTTACCTAATTCTGTCCAAACTTCACTCATCACATGGTTTTTGAATTTCTCAACCTCGGGAAGTCTACTTTGTACAAGAATCTCTGTTTGACCCTTGACAGCTTTTTTATATTCATCGAGTGTGTAAAGATGACTAATGCTTCTTACCAATGAAAACAACTTCTCTCGCTGAGCTTCCATCTTATCCTCATCTTTGGTTCTGTTATTGAAAAGAACACACCTGTTCTCACAGTCATCAAACAGAGTTCTAACATCGCCAGTTTGATCCCGACACCATTCTTCAAAAGTACGTTTGTCGTCTTCTACATCTAAATCAAAACAATCGCCATTTGTCATCACAACAACACCAAAGTCTTTGACCACATTAGAGCCAAAAATGGATCTGGTTATCAAAAGCGCGTCTTTTTCCTGTTTGGTGAAACGTACGCCATATTTCAGAACAATAACGACAGCATGAAACCCTTCTCTGTTTATTGTAATGGTTTCTTCAATTTTGTTCAATGTGTCCTCAAAGTCTCCTGCATTATCCGCGCCTGGATATTCAAGTCCAGCGACCTCAGTTACCGTGACTACTCTATCACCGACTGTTGCAGAAGCCTGTTGAATGTCGACCCCAACGGATGAACTGTTGGAGGTTGGGGTAAAGTGTTTACCGCCCAGAATAGAGTTGCCTGCAGAACTTTTACCATTCCCATCTCTTCCAACTAGAATCAGGGAGAGTTCCATTGTGAACTGGGAGATCTGAACATAAGAAAAAGTGTAAAAGTGAAGTGAACAAATTATCAATCAAACAAGAAGTTTACGTGTTAACACTTAAAGGTTGGCAACGTGTTTCAGTTAGGTTCTGGAGTTTTGTTCCATCGTTGTGTGATCATGCAGCGTTCAAGTTTTATGGAGAAAAATCCAATATTTTGTTTTATAATGTTAATTTATGTCATCTATTATTAGCTGTCACTGTGTTGAACGAGTTACAACTGCCATTCGTAATCCCGCATACTGCGTTCGAAACACAGCTGCTGGTGATTTGGCAGCAGACCGCCTTGCGTTGGTTTTCATATAATCTTATGAGTGCCGGTCGTTCAGAAAGCTATGACAAACTACTGAACGTAAATCTGCCAAGAAACCAAAATCAGCCAACTAATGCTGGGGTTGACTGCTACGCCATGTAAATAATATGCAACTAACTTTTTTTTTAAAGTTTTAAAATCTATTATTATAGTAGGAATTATAATGAATTCTAACAGACTTCTGTTAATCCAGATGTCCACCATGTACCAGGCCCCATAGCAGAACGTGGCTCTCATCGTGGTCAGTGGAACAGTTTCTCAGTCTCATGCCAGTTCTCCTGTCCCATATATCTCATGCCCAAGGCGTCTAGTGTCCATGATAGTGATGGCTTTGCTGGCTGACCCCTGCCTGGTCTGCCAAGAACATTAACTCACTTCTGCTGTTTGGGCCAGGAACATTGGAGAACGACAACAACAATCACTAACAAACTACACATATTCATTAATTGGTATCTGCGCAGAGCAGAAAGTCTAAAATGGTACGACAAAATCATTAATGCAGAGTTGATGAAAAGGCCTAGACACATTCACGTGAATCAAATGATGAGGAGACGATACTGGTGCTGGGTCGGGCGCACTTTGACAACACCTGGTAACAGCATAACTAACACTGGAACTCACAGTACGGACACATTACAGTGAGACCTAAAAACACAAGAAGGGGTGAATTAGAGCCAGAGATGAATAATATTGAGAGGGCATGGAGGGGGCTGCGGAAGATAGCAAGGGATAGGACAGTTTTGTGTGAGTTGGTTATGTGTCTACTCCCCAATGGGGGTTAAAGGTCAGAAGAAATTCAATCATTACTGTATTACTTGTATGTTTGTTTATTGTAACAATCATTACTGTATTTTACAGTCTTTGTACTATGAAGAGGTATAACTCCATCCCTGGTCTTAAGGCGAGAAAGAAGCAGTTACTTTCAATTGGCGTAGACATCGGGAGCCACGGGTTGCCTCTGACGGTGAGAGACACCTACAGGCGTCACTGATCAGCTACCGCCCGCCTCACGCTGGACAACCCCCGGCCAATTGGATGCTGATCCGCCACAGTCTGCCTGCTTCAATGGGTGCTTGGAGCTAGGACAAAATCTGAATCGCAGGCTGTAAAAACAATGCATCATGTACTACTAAAAAGAAAAATAGAAACCTCAAGCTACGGTATGCAACCTGGAACATAAGAACCATGTGTCCAGGATTTTTCATTGACCTGACAAATTTTGACGATGTGAGAAAAACGGCTGTGATTGATGCCGAATTCAATCGTCTTAACATTTATATTGCTGACCTGCAGGAAACTCGCCTCGCTAAGGAAGGGTCACTCAGGGAAAATAATTACACCTTTGTTTTTGAAAGGTAGAGGGAAGGCAGAAAAAAGGCAACATGGTGTGGGCTTTGGGGTGAAGAACTCGCTACTGGGAATGATTGAAATTCCAGCTGGAGATAATGAAAGACTATTATCCCTGCGCTTGGCAACCTCTTGTGGTTTTGCCACCATTATTACTGCATATGCACCGACACTCACTTCCACTGATGATGTGAAGGACTCATTCTATGAAGAGCTAGACTGTGATCAAGGCAGTTCCAAAATCCGACTACATTTATATGCTCGGTGATTTCAATGCTCGTGTGGGCAAGGACTCGAGTTCATGGCCAATGTGTCTTGAAAAATACAACATCGGACGCATGAATGAAAATGGGCATAGGATGTTGGAAATTTGCACTAGAAATGAACTATGTATTACAAACTCCTGTTTTAAAACAAAAGAGCTGCATACGGTCATATGGAAACATCCAAGATCAGGTCATTGGCATCAGCTGGACTTCATCATCACTCGAAGTTACCACAGTGCTGTCTGTGATGCTGAGTTAGACTGAGACCAAAGAGAATCTACACAGCTAAACACAAATCTAGCCCCTGTATTAATATTATTAACACCCACGATCCTGAAAAGTGTTTTGAGTTCCAACAGCAACTTGAAGACGCTTTCGCTGATACATCAGAAATTTGTACCGCAAGTGAAAAGTGGCGTAAACTCAAGGAAACTCTTTATAAAACAGCGGTAGGGGTTTATGGCACTGTGGGTGATAAGAGGCAGGACCGGTTTGTGGCAAACCAGTCAGACACAACAGCTCTTGATTGATAAACAGAAGACAGCTCTCTTATGAAACAAGAAAAGAACAACGCGTAACACTCTCAGTGAACTGAAGCAAGCTAGGAAGGATGCGCAAAAGGCTGCCAGGCAATGCGAACATGACTATTGGATCAAGCTATGTGAGTCCATTCAAAATAAGGTGATAAGGGAAACATCAGAATCATGTATGAACGGATACAGAATGCCTGTGGTCCAAAGATCAAAAGAAGCGCACCACTGAAAACCTTGACTGCAGAAATCATCACTGATAAGAAACAGCAGATGGAGAGATGGGTAGAGCACTATATGTAGCTTTACTCAAGTGAGACCAAACTAGTGGATCATGCCCTGTGACATTGTCGTTGAACTTCATTTTATTTTGCTTAGCTAAAGATCGGCCTGCCCTATAAATATATATGCTTTTATCTATATCAATGTATTATGTATGATAATCGTATATAACGCTTTATAACAATACTTAGAAGTAGAAGTAGTGTAGAGTTTATGTGAACGACAAGAAACCAAGTCAGACTGAAAATTATATTCAGTTTGGCTTGAATTTTAATTTGGCCATAGGAAGTCTCGAACATAACTCTTCTGTTCGGGAAGAGATATCTCTCTAATTAATTTATTTGATCATGATACCTGACTGTGAGAGGTAGCAAAGTCAACTGGCTAGAAGAAACACTTGTACATGTTTTAGAAACCTTTAACCTGACTCTTGTTAAACCGTACTTAATTCTAAAATCACCACAGTAAAAGCCAGTGCTATCCTTCTCACCCGATAGGCCCGATCAAAACCACGGTTCAGGAGCCGACACCCTGATCAACAGTAGCCGTAGTCACGTCCGGTGACTGAGCTACGAACCACTCACACTGATACAACTGAGTGTGGTGTCCAGACCACTACCCAGATCGTCAGCGCCTGTCAGCTTACAATTAAGGAGGCCAAGTTACAATTCAGGAGGCCAAGAACCAGAAGTTAAGTGGCCGACATCCCGTTTGCCATTTCACAGCATTCACCGAACTATCGACCAAGTTTACACGTCGATGATTATCATCTTCACCAATTGATCTTTGCCATAGAACAGAATATTCTTGTAGACATTTAAGTTGAACCAGGGATTTGCGTACCCCTTATATCTCCATGAGTTCCACGTGGGTCTCACGTAGAGTTAGAATTAAAATATTTTCTGATGTACTTGTAAACGTAACAACCAGCTTTTGACATGATCAAATTAGATCTAGTAGTATCATCATATTGTGTGACGACTGAAAGGATTGTGTCTATATCTAAATATGTATAACTCTGTCTATCTCCTTGTTAGAATGAAGTAGACCAGTGTTTCCCAACCTTTCTTGTGCTATGCCCCATCTAAGCCTTTCTAAAATTCTCATGCCCCCCCCCTCCCCCGCCCACCTCCCCTCCAACATATAAATTATTTTCAATATTCAAAAATTGAAATGTTCACTAAAGAAACTTGATTGATAGGTTTTAGAAAGAAATCACTAGGAAATTATTGAGAAAACACAATAAGTAAATTTTCAAAACATATAATGGAGAACTCAAATTCAAGTACAAAATAATTTTAATGAAAGATTTTTCTATATTATTTTAATTATTAGTAATTATTTATTATTTAAATTTAGTGAATTCCTGGCGCTTGATGCTTGCTGCACAGAGATCTTATGTCAGGTTCCAATGTAGTTAACTTCAGTCTCAGGTCTCCCCGTTTTGTTATATCCAGCCGATTTCTTCCATTTTCGAATTGCCCCCCTTAACAACCGAATTGCCCCCCTGTGGGACGTGGGCCCCACGTTGGGAAACACTGAATTAGACGGTGAGGGTTCATTATTCATCCTGTCACGTTAGCAGGAATCAATTGGCTTACTGTCTTTCTTTAAGTACTGTTGGTCGTTATAACTTTCCGCCTGGCACTGTTTAGAAGTAATGATCTATTCTGGGACTTTGGAAATCATCCATCTAGAACTGCGATCCTTTTGATCGCTTCTTCATCAGTGGTTAGACTCTCTTTTCATAGAAGTCTAGGTTGTATCTATTTTGTCTATTTTCCATCTTAGTAGTATACGCTACGATACATGCCCTCAACATCATATAGGCCCTGCCAACTCTTGACCGCCCGGCAACACTTCCCACCATAACAGTAGTTAAGCGTGCTATAAATGAACTTGCATCTTGCAAGGCTCCAGGTAAGGATGGGATTCCAATAGAAGTTATCAGGAGTGGGCAAGACACACTCACTCTATAGACCCACCAGCTAATAGAGCTATTCTGGCGAGAAGGACAAGTCCCACAGGATTTCAAAGATTCAAGCAACATAACACTGTACAAGAACAAGGGCGATCGGAGCGACTGCAAATACTATAGTGACACAGCATTCACACATACGCACAGTCATACACTTCTGTGTATTGTTGGGAAAGTATTTGTCAGAATTATTCTGCGCAGACTTCAAGTCCTGGGAGATCAAGTCTACCCTTAATCACAGTGTGGCTTCCGACAGAACCGGTCTACCATTGATATGATATTCTCATTGCGACAAATGCAAGAAAAATGCCGTGAACAGAATCAATCACTGTTTATTGCCTTCATCGACCTCACAAAGGCATTTGATTTGGTCAGTCGTGAGGGTCTGTCCAAGGCACTAAAGAAGACTGGCTGCCCACCAACTCTTCTGTCCATTGTGGAATCGTTCCACACAGGCAAGTAGTATAACGAGAGTCACGCCACCACCACCACCCCACACCCCCGCGTTTGGCACCGGTAACGCCACCCTAGCACCCCCATAAGGATTGTCGAATAGGGGTCCGCGCCGACCCCAGCAAGAGAGGTTCGCCTAGGTACTATCATCATGACTCGATATATTTCTCATAGCCAGATATATTATTTTGGAATTAACTATAGCGTAATTTTCGGCAGGGCAACAGCGAGTGCGAGCAACCATATTTTGTTATTGGGGGGGGGGGGGCGATTATACCGCGATACACAATTAGAGCGGTACCAACCAGCCATATCAAGATGGGCACCGCTACAAACATGCGAATACGAACGGGAGCACTCGGCTAGCGGGCACGCTATCTCGTCGAGCACCACCAACACAAATTGCAACAGCCAGACCCCCTCCTAGAAATATTAGGGGGCGCCTGGCAGCGCGTCGAATTAGAGGTTGACTTATTGGGCACATACAGATGGAGACCTATGGATGTGAGTGGCCGAAGCTCGGCACAGAACTTCATTGCGGCCACCCATGCATCGACCTTTATTGTTATCGGCACGATATGCAGGCAAAGCGGGGCGAGGCGATAGAAGAGTGCATATTCTGTGAGAGGAGTGTTAGGAAACCATATGAGATGTGTGAGTGTTGCACACTAGACGCGATTCATAAGATGTTTCAGAAGTTTGAAAAGACGACCGGCATCAAGCTGCTACTCTATAAAGGGATGAAGCTAAGTCCTCAATATGAACCAGAGGGCCACCCACCATACCAACGATGAATAGGTGTAGTAGGTGCATAATGGGGCACACATATGCGAACACATAAACCCATGCACCCACATGCACATACATACACACGCGCACACACACACACTGAGCGTAGAGCAAATTTCACGAGGGCTACCCCCATTGGAAGCAACCCAAGCCGTGGGTAGCCTTTACCGGCCCCGACAAGGATGAGACAAAGCAAACTTGTGCACCGTGACCACCCAGTGTGAGAACCGTCTCAAGCTTTATACTTCTGCATTCCCCGCATGCCGAAGTCACAAACTTGTGATTTCGGAATGTGGAA
Source organism: Cepaea nemoralis (assembly GCA_014155875.1). Taxonomy (NCBI): domain Eukaryota; kingdom Metazoa; phylum Mollusca; class Gastropoda; order Stylommatophora; family Helicidae; genus Cepaea; species Cepaea nemoralis. The sequence continues at coordinate 369,333 of JACEFZ010008460.1, forward strand.
ATATTTACTAGCTTTACACTCGCCACTTTAGCATCTCTCCCGCCAACTAAATACACTCGCTACTTTAGCACTTCTACCGCCAATACACTCGCAACTTTCAGAAAAGCATCTCTTCCACCACCTAAATACACACCCGCGTTGACAGGAAAAAAAAACACTTGAGAAAAACACTTAAGATGTCAAGTGTCTTACAACAGTATAGCGAGCATTAGTGAAATCAGATGCTGTGTAAGTTGTATATTATTACATCAACACAAAGTAGTGCAGCTTTGCATAACAGAATTATAATACATACAGGACGTTGTGGTGATTAGACTTCATCAGAAAAACATAACAGATAGTCCAAAAATACATTCACAACAGGATGGGGAAAAAAAAACGAGGGAAAAAATATTCATACATATCTCAGAATTTTTTCATTGTTTATCTGAGGAGTATATCCTTCCGCGCATTACTGAAATCCAGTGGCAGATTGTTCGGTGGAATAGGGGGCGGTTCCAAACTGTCCTGATCCTGTATACATGTTATTTCGACCCTATAGCTTTTACGAATTCTGTCCGCGCCTCGTCTCTTGCTTTCAGAATGAGAGATTATTTTTTGTCTCTTCGTCCAGATCAGCCGGCGTCTTGCTCCGAATATCTTTATTTCAACTGGTGAAATTTCTTTTCTTCAGCTGTAATTATTTTATACTCCACGTCTGTAATTCTCCCATCATCCAAAGCCTTTGAAACAAGGTCGGCTATACTGGAAAGCTTAGCCGTCGCCAGAGTGCAAATTTCATCGTGTTTCTTAGCTTTCGACGTTAGCTTGCGGGACGCTAGCTTGCTCCCAGCGGACATGATTCCACAAGCTAGGGCAGCTATCTCGAACCCGACAACTACAGGGGCAGCAATAATAGTGGTGATAAGCCCAACACCCCCACCCCCATACTAAGGCCAGCCGCCACCATCACGCTGTCCACAGCGTCTAATGCATTAACGGCACGCCGATATTTTTTATACAGTGCAGCCCGTTTGTCCCTTTCATCTTCCAGAGACTTCCGAAGACGGGTAATCGCCGTCACTAGTATCAAATGACGGATAGAGCGACATTATTCTTTTCGCGTCAAAACTACTTCTTAAACTGAGATATTAAATGTTCAATGCGGACGGTGCTAACCGGCCCTGTAGTGAACAAAAGCCGGACAAAAGCAGTAACGATATTAAAAATGGTTTCATCCACCGCAACCTCACCTAGCTCTACTATAATGTCCGTCTCTGTTGCCCGGGCCGCCCATGTCCCGTCGGCCACGGAAGTAATGACGAGAGCAACATGCCTGGGGAGTGTTGACGCACTCAGTTTAAGAGAGACCCCAGGAAGGATTGGGACAAACTTAGTCTGCGCCGCAGCCCCAACAGCTAACTCGAGATAGATGGTTGACTCCTTGGGAGGCTTACCTAGCATATCAAGGTCATCTTTACACTCTGTAACGGCCATCATGCAAGATTTAGTCCCCTGGGCTTTAGCCTAATTCACCGCTACGGCATAGAAGAGAGCCTTGGCACACTGCATTTTCAGAAACGACTGGTAGGTCACAACAGGAGAGTTGTTGGTGCTGGTGACCGTCTTGCAGGCCTGATAACTCACAAACGCCTTGCCCATGTTGGTTAACCTAATAAGTATCCCATTGGGCTCGAGGTGAGTATATCCCATTGGGCTCGAGGTGAGTATATCCTGTGTGAAGCTCAAGCTGCAGATCCCAGTCATCGTCGTCGGGATGGTCTATGGCGGCGCGAGCATAGACCCCCTGGGGAATGAGCTGGAGGCCATATATCTTGTACTTATGACCAGGCTCCTGCCACCCGATAGTGTCGGCCAAATCAGCAAAGGTTAGGGTAGAGCACGCTCTTTGGCGCTGCCTTCCTGGACCTTCTGAATCAGCCATTGTGATGTTTGATGTGGAGTTCACAACTTAGATATGCCAGTGGCACAGAATTGCCTTGTTCATCACGGACCGAAAGTCTAATATCGCTTAGAGTTCCTATCTACCACTTCTTATAGCGAGGCACAGAGAAAATCTCGTGTATCCTTTGATTACATTCCACATTTTTAACAGGCACAGCCCTGAGGAGTGTGGAGGGAAGTGAATTATGGCGTTTCTCATATGATGATAGACCCTCGAGATGAATGTAAACTCCTTATATATGAGGAGTCTAGGAAAATGTTTTCCGACCATCATATGATTAACCAATTCCCAATCGTTAAACCCAAGAGTGTAAGCTAGGCCACCCGACAATGTTTGGGGCAATGAAATAAGGTGGAAGTTGTCCTCCAACAACTCGGGCGGATTAGCAAGGGATAAGCGTCCAGTTGCGGGGTCCTGCGTCAGAGAAAACTTTCGAGGCTCAAAGAATTGTTTGTTGAGGGTGCACACGTCGTAGTACCCATCGGGGAAAACGCATTATTGCCAAGCTCCGAGGAAATATTAAGCCACGCGGGATAGAACAACAATTCCACAAGAGCCAACTCCAGGTCACCATCGCGATGGTCTAGGACCGGGTTGAGGGGGATGGGTTCCCCATGCTGGATGTTACTAAGTGTGAGATACATATTAGCACATCTAATATTAATGACCGCTTACGAGTTCAACAAGGACGCAAAATACCCAGCGGAGCGGCCATGTCTGATGTGGAGCACACAGCTTAGATAAGCCAGTGGCACGTCGTCACACTTTTCATCTCGGACCGATAGTCTTATAGCGCCTACCGTTCCAGTTTCCAGCTTTTTATAATCAGGCACAGAGAAAATCTCGTGTCTCCCTTGATTATATTCTTCTTTGTTAACGGGCACAGCCCGGAGGAGTGTGGAGGGAAGCGAATTATGACAGCTCTCATAAGACGACAGCCCCTCGAGATGAATGTACAACTCCTTATATATGATAAGGTTAGGAAACTTCGACGCGTAGAATATAAACGTTTCATCAGCGAGCATCCTACTTGTATCGCCTGAGTCGAACCCAAGAACCCTGCCTACCCCTCCCCACCTTATACCAACCCCCGATTTTATACCACCGAGACTTAAAAGGCCCGTTGCGGGGTTAAGAGAAAGAGAGAGCTTCCGTGACTCAAAGAATTGCTTGTTGAGAGCACAAACATCATAATACCCATCGGGAATAGTAAAAATCTCGTTACCATATTTGAACTAGTTGTTTTCCAGCTTCTAGGTAATGTTAACCCATGCTGGGTAGAATAACAATTCCACGATAGCCACCTCTAGGTCATCATCGCGATTGTCTAGGACCAGGTTGAGGGGGATGGGTTCGCCATGTTGCTAAGTGTGAGATACATATTAGCACAGCTAATAATAATGACTGCTTACGAGTTCAACAAGGACGCTAAATATCCGGCGGGTGGGGGATACCCGTTTGCGCAACTAATAGATGTCACGAAGGTGGCCATACAGGTCAACCTCCAAGGATTCTTTCATGCACAGTTCCCCAATGTGTTTGAAAAATACCGGTTGCCATACGTGGAGTTAGACCAGATCGTACAAGACTGGTACAACAAGCCGATGCAATTCTGGCAAAACCAACTCAACTTCGCTGTATGGTGTGCCACGGCGGGGTGTGGGGTGTCCGCGAAGGAGCATCTGGCCGACCCTGACCCACTAACGCAAGCCGTCTTTATATTCTATGTCTACTACCAGATTCGTCGAATCCTCAAAGAAATGCGTGGGGCTCTACCACAAGACCAGGGTTGGACCGCCTTTAAAAATCCCTACAATGTAAGAGCGTATGAGCGTATATGCGCAGAATTTGGGATTTCCCAGAATGATAAATGGAGACGGCTCGGGAGGAATAACAGGTTGGGGAGTGTATTTACTTGACGAACACTGGTTATCGCGTCATGAATGAGGACCAAGGTGGTGTATATGACCCAAAACGACATTCATTCACACAACAGACTACGAACGATGTTCTACACATAGAATACATCTCGCAAGATGATCCTCAGGTTGACTCTGCCTGGCGGAGTTTCGTTCTTAACAAGTCACAGGGATTCACTCACCCTGGGGTTGAGCGAATAAATGACAGCATTCGAACCTATGTGTGGGCCATCCTAGGGGCTCAGGCTCAGACTAGAACACGAATTCTGGGAACTGGAACGCCGTTTGATGCCCAGAAGCAATTCCTGGTATTAGTAGAAGACGCCCGTCGATCTCGCGGCGGCCATCAAAAGATATAGGACGTGCTACAAAACGCGATCTCAAAAGTTAATTATGTCTTTGGAACGGGGTTGTATATAGCCCCCAGCGACATGCTGCTCCACATTGGCCAGATAGCTGGATATAACAACATGATCGTCATCGCAGAGCCAGGCCTTCAGCGTGGCCTGAATACCACCATTAATGCCCAAGGCCCTATCGTAAAGCTGCCCAGCATTGCACAGCCGGCACCGACGGTAGAGCTGTCCAGCATTGCTCAGCCAGCGCAGCCGGTACAGACCACCAGCGTAGCTGATAAGGCAGCCGGGCTGCAGCACCAAAACGAAAAAATAGCAATCATTGTTGGGGGTGTCGCAGCAGGTCTAGTGGCCCTATGGTTTGTTCATTTACTTCGCAAATAGCCGCTCTCTGATAGCCAGTAGCAGCAAGCTACCGATTGCAACCACTAATGCCCAGAGATTTCCAGCCAGCCATCCCACACCCTTACTCAAGAAGTTAAGGAGCCAGGAGATAATGCCGCCTATGATTCCCGGGAGTGCCGCAGCGGCCTTACCAGCTAGCCTGGCCAAAAGGCTCGCTAGGTCTTTCAGCTTCTGTTGAATCCATTCCTTAGCCCCAGGGCCAAAAGGCGGGCCAGGCGGTGGGGTAGGGGTGTACCACCTCCGCCGCCAGTAATGGCTAGGGTGGTAGTGGAAATTAAGAGACCGATCGCTGTAAGAATGCTCGCTATGGTGATGCCCTGCGCTCGGAATAGAGTACGCAGCCTCTCACCCAGTGTGGTGTCTTCATTGACCACCCGATAAATGGTTTCACGGATCCGGCAGAATTGGGTGCGCAAGTCTTCGTGTAACTCAGCGACTTCTATTAAAAGCCTCTTCTTAGCTTCTTCAATATCGGCAATCTTTTGCTCTTGAAAGTCCCTACTCTCTTCATTGGGTGCTATCGATATTTTCTGCCGCCGTATGGCAATCTCTTTATCTTGCTGGTCGAGAATAACGAGGTAGTTTGTGAGCTTACCTTTAATCGTCGTCACCGCTTTGTCAAGCGCCATGAGCCCCCGGAGTTCTCTCACTGGAGGTAGGCCTCCCCCCCCCCCCCCCCCAGGTACTGGTCTACATGTGAGGTTTCTAAAACCCACTGCACTTCTGGACTCAACATGGCCCATTCTAAGATATTGCCAATATTTAAAGCTGTTTGTGGGACATCGTGAATATCTGCACCACCTAGAGCAGCTTCTTCCTCCACCAGATCACTATCGGTCTGCTCGAGGATGGTGACTGCCTTTAGTGGTATTTTTCTCCCAAACTCCAATGCCTATCTGGTACTCGCTCTGAGGCCACTCAAAGCTAAAGGCATGCCGTCCAACTTTGTAATCCTTTCGTGCCCAACATACAGCGCATTCTTGCTACCAAACCTAATTTTCCTATAATCTATGCATGTTATAGTTTTGATACCCCACAGTTCCTCCACCCTGGCAAAATAGTCCTTAATGGCGCTGTTTTCTAGTTCTATGTATAAGTTGGGCTTCCCCTGTGACGTCTCCCCCTGTGACGGCACCTCCTGTGACGGCCACTCGACATTAACAGTGCGGGGATTATCGACATCAAAATCGCCGTCGATGAAGCCTCTCTCTTTCTCGCCCGTTTCAGACGGCCCCTCTTCGCCACCGAAATCGTTCACCTCAACTCTATCCATATTATATATTGCTACAAAGCAACAACAAAAAACAACTAGCCATGTCTTCAAGTGCATATGTTCGTAAGCTTACTCCTTACCGCCGTCTCCGGGAGCCGCTCGGTGTGAAAGGATTGCGGCAAACGATAATCGTGACCAAAAAGCCTTCTACGATCGGCCCGAAGCAGCAGTTACTAGTTCGTTTTCCCCATCTCGGTGCACACGATGTTATCGTGCTTGGGTCGGTGCGTCTGGCATTCAGTATCGCCCTCAGCTCCCCTGATGTTAACCGGTCCGTGGTCCAGAACCTCGGCCGAGCACTGGTTCAAAAGCTGACAGTTAGGCTCTCCGGCAATGCAGTCTTCTCTCTTGTGGACAGTGACGTCTATAACGTCTACCTGGATCTTTGGAAGACTCGACTGGAGCGGGCGAGCGCTGTGTATCAAGGTATTAATACAAGCACCGGCATGAATTTGACCAAGGCACGTGTTGGTGCAGCGGATGCTGTTGTGCTGCCCCCCGCCAATGTGCCATCGCGAAGGCCTTCAAAAACAGGTACTACATACCACTAGACTTTGAGCTGCTTGAAACGCATGCACCCTTCTACCAATCTGCTCTTAGTGATCGACTGGAGATTGAGTTGACCTTTAACGACGCTTCCCGTGTGATTCGTGCATCTGGTAAAGATGTCGGCAACTTCACATATTCCCTAGAAAACATCTGTCTCGAGTACGAAGTAGTCACTGAACCCACGTTGGCCCGGCTAATTCGGAGCATGTATGAGAGCCGTATGGTGGTTAAATACGAGTGGGTCCTACGACTTAGACGGATCCCTCAGAAAAAGGAGGACTCGATATGGAACATCAATCTGAATACGCCGTGTAAGTCTTTGAAAGGCATTCTCCTATTATGGGAAGATCCCGCCAACCAAAAGATTTTGCACGCCAACCAGAGTTGTGTTTAAACCCGCAGATCACCAAAGTTGAAGTCATCGTAGAAGGACAAGCCAATCAGCTATTTGCGCACGGCTTAGCGCAACACCATCTCTGGGACGAGACGAGGAAATTCTTCGCCGGTGGCCTCAAAAGGCACCCTGAGACAAGCGCAGTCGCAAAAGAGCTAGGATTGTTCGATGTCAGTCTAGGCCAGTACTTGACGACAAAATTCTGCTTGCGGCTGGACTTCCGGACCTCCGACGATGACCATCTTCACAGCAGCGGCCGGCGTGTAGAGAACGGCTCTGAGGGTATCACTCTCCAGATCACGAAAGAGGCCGAACCGGCGGGTCCACTGTACTGCTATGTTTATTTGGTTATGGACGGACAGCTGAACATCGACACCGGGAGATTCGTTATTGCTGTTTATTAATGGAGTTCCCACTTAAGCCACACACGGCCATCATCACGGGCCCCACATCGTATGGTAAAACTGAATTCATTCTCGACCTCCTGGAAGGCCCGTACAGGGGTGTTTTCGAGCATATTGTCATTGCTTGCCATTAGGTACGATACAATGAAACATACCGGGCCCGGCCGTGGGTGTGGTCAGATCCCGAGGTCTTCATATTTGACCCCGGTAATCGGCTGCTCAAATGGCTAGAGGCCTTCTGTATAATGTTTCAGGGGACGCCGACGTTATACATCATTGATGACTGCAGCGCAGAGGACGCTATTGCGCAGAAACGGACTATGTTGACTTATCTAGCTTTTAGCGGGCGACATGTCCAGCAAAGTCTGTGGGTTCAAACCCAGAAGTACAACGCCGTTGCGAAAGGCCTCAGGACACAGACACAGTGGGTGGTGTTCTTCCATTCCAAGGACAAGGATAGCTTTGAAGACTGCCTGGACGAGAACTACGTCATCCACTCTAGGGAGTAACGTGATGGAGTGCGAAAGCAACTCGAAGCTAATGAGTTCTCAAAGATGGTACTGAGGACCAAGTTCCAATTTTCTTATAAAGTGCTCAAAGCTGTTGAGGTTTGTTAGATACTAAGCATATGTTAAGCAAAAGCTAAGCATATGTTAAGCATCAGCTAAGCATATGGTAAGCATCAGCTAAGCACCACTTAAGCATGTATGAAGCAGTGCTTTGTTACTCCGTAATAGCCTTAGTTGTATTACAACTGATATGCACATGCTGTGTGCTTGGATGGGTTGTGCATTCCTATATTAGAATTAGACGTTGGGTATTTGCAAACGCTGTGATGGATTGTGACACCATACTCGAAAAGCTGTTACGTGAAGAGGCAAAGCCAGCAGAGTCTGCTCCGGATACACCTGCAACAACGCCACAGTCCGGACATGCAACACCACCTGCCACAACGCCACAGTCCGGACATGCGTTGCATCGTGAAAGACTGGCAGCACTTGCGGCTGGAGAGGGGGGGGGGGCGTACCGGGCAGTATATAGGAGGTAAGTACTCCAAACTTACAGTGGAACAGATTGAGGCCTTGCCTGATCAAGAAATTGAGAAGCTATATGCAAGGCACGAGTCGAGGCTTGGAGCTGCAATAACAAAGACCCTGGGCACGGCTATGCTACAGATGTACGCACAAGTGGCAAGTATGTTCCTCCCCATTGCTGATAATCAAGCTTTGGTGACAGACCTGGAGGCCGAACCGTTTCTAGGGCATGCACTAAACACAGTTACATGTGAACTTTACCACAAGTTCGGCATGTGCTTAGCACCTGCAACTGTTGCGCTTGCAACTTTTAGGCACTGCCATTTTGGACATATCGGCCCTAAGCCAGAACAAGATGGAGGAGGAGACCCCAGAAATTGCTCCACAGGAGACGGAGAAATTAGTGACGACGGACCTCAGAAAAGTTGCGACTGGGAAGAGAGAAACTGCAGCTCGAAAGAGTCGTGAAGCAGAGAGATTGTCTCTAGCTCTGCAGCAGGCTGTTCGTGAGAAGAAACGAAAGTTAGCTCCGGAGCATGAGCAGGCCCCACCACCGCTGTGTCCATTGATTACCGCGACTGGACTCCCTGGATTATCGGAGTGACTGGCGTTGTCGTAGTCGTCGGTGTAATTAGGCAGAAATTGTGGCGGACTAAAGCACCTGCCCCGCCTGCGCCCTTCAAGTGACCGGAGACTAACGTATTAAACAACAGAGATCCATTTTATATGGAATAATGGCAAGTGTTGACGGGAGAACTATTGTTAATGCTGTTTACCACGGCGCTGTGGTGGCCGCGCTTACGGTAGGCACCGCAAAACTGATCAAGGTGATTTTCAAAGGGGTAACTTTGCCCAAGCTCGACGCTGACATGTATGACATTGGGATGATGGTTGTAGATACGTCCATCGCCTTAGCACTCCGAGATTTGCTTATCAAAGAAGGCTTGATCCCCGCTGATATATTGCATAAGCCCTTACAGTATCAGCCCCGCTAGCTATGGCCTCTGTCGCAATGATGATAGGGGGCGCTGTTGTCAATGCCCTCGCGTTTACGGGTGGCAACTACCTCTTTTCCAAGCTAGGGCATGCGGACGCCCATGAAGAAATGAGGCGGCACGATGAGGCTGTCGAGCGGCTACAGGCGGCCCAGGCTGAGTGGACGAGAAAGAGAACCGCGCGGCTGGACTGGCTCAACGATGAGCTACAGCGCGAAGGCCACGCTGTTCACTCTTTCCAGGATGTCGACCAGGCCATGCGGGAATACAGCCTGATCTCCGGCAAACATGTCGAGCCCCTGAGCCTGAACCTCGCCTGTCGGATTTCTACGTGCCATCCGAGCCGCAGAAAGACCGCGAGATTACTTTCATCGTTCTTGGGCTGGCAGCGACGAGTATTATTGCTTATAAGTTGCTTTAGAGATTAACCGCTGCTACCCAGTAAGAAATGAAAGGTCTGGAGGACATCTATTACAGCCCTCAGGGCTATTGGAAAGGCTTGGCGGCCATTAAGAAGCTCACTGCTGCAGCTAATGTTTCAGAGGATGTTGCCCGAGACTGGCTCATGAAGCAAGCTATTTTTCAGATCTATTTACCTGCTCCTCGTTATATTCCGCGGCCATCTATTGATGAAGATAGACCGAATGCCGTCCATCAGGCTGACTTGTTCTACCTACCACATGATCGGGTTGGTCGTAAGACATTTAAGTATGCCTTGACGGTTGTGGATGTTGCCTCACGGTTTAAGGAAGCAGAGGCTTTGAGTGACAAGAGCAGCGAAGGGGTGGCTTTGGCCCTTGAGCGCATTTACAAACGCGGGCCACTCAAATAGCCACAGCTTCTGCACATTGACCTGGGGCGTGCGTTTATGGTGCCGTGAGCCAGCTGGCTGCGAGGCATAAGACACAGATACGGCGTGGAGAAGATGGGAATCACCGGCAGCAGGCGATCGTCGAGAGGTTCAATCGCACTCTGGCAGAGAGACTGTTCAGTGCCCAATACGCCCAAGAGTTACTACTGGCAGCTCGAGGATCGTCTCAATGTTCCGCTGAATGGGTTCAGGCTCTTCCTCAGGTGGTCGCGGCGCTTAACAGTGAGGTGACTCGTTTGACAGGTCGGAAGCCGCTTGATGATATTAAGGTCACTTCTGTAACCCATACGCCGGCCGCTCCTGCTCACCGTACTATCGGCATCAAGGAACCTGTGATTCCGTCTGATGCTCTAGTTCGGTATCTGTATGCAAGCTCACCTGGGGAGCATGAACTTGAAGGCGGCAGGCGCCGGGCGACTGATACTTCGTGGTCATTAAGAGTACACGAGATTCGTAAAGCTGTCTGCCAGGATGGGCGGCCTGCGCTGTACTACCTGGAGGATGAGCCGGTTCGGGGCTTCGCTCGCGAAAAGCTAATGATTGTTCTTCCCGACACCCAAATGCCTCCTGACCGGATCCTCCCTAAATGGTGAGGGGTCACTCCGCGGCGACCTTGCGGTACTCAAGGGGCTGCGTGTGGATACCGTCGGGTAAGACATATCGTTTGTCATAATACACGCTGAGGCCCAGCTTGCCTTGTTGGTAGCTGGCCATCTGCCCGTTATGCATGCGCATCCCTTGGTTCTCCACTCTGTCTATGAACCCCTTTAAGGCGGCTTTGTATCTCCCTCAGGTCGTGGTGTTCTGCCTTTTCCCGACCCCCTTGCACGAGAACTTCGTGTTCATGACCCCGTCGAAGACGCAGCATTTGCTGCAGAGAGCGATGCCTCAACTCCCCTCAAACTCGGTCTTGAAGATGCCGGGGGTTCGCCCGCTCCATTTGTCCCAGACAAGCCACTCCCTCTTCACACAGCTGAACTCCTCTTTCATCTCAGGCTTTACCGCCTCCTCGAGGTTAAGGGTGCTCAGTTCGATGTACAGGCTGTCGGTGTCCATCTGTATGACCTTATAGTCCCTGCGATCCACAAACCGGTCAACGAAGTCATGGTAGAATTCTAAGATGCGGAGCATGGCCAGTTGATACGCGGCGATGCCTACCTGGAAAGGACGCTTGATGATCACACGTGGCTTACGCGACTTGATCTAGTATGCGTCGCCTATCTCTGTGAGGTCGTCAAACCAGGCGGATCGTAATGCCTGATCCACTGTTTTTTCGTCTCGGGTGTAGCTGGTATTCGTATGGCGATCGAGTGCCTCGATTAGCTTTCCGTATGCTGAATTGCCTAGAAGCTTCATAGTCTCGGCCAGCATCGCCTTCGCTTTATCCACATCCCCGAGGCGGCACGCTTCGGTTACTTGCTCAACAAACCATGTGAAGAGCTTCTTTGGCTCATACTGGATGACTGTATAGACCGCCTCCAGCTGGAGTCCGTGTTCTAGATACCATTTCAACAGCGGGGTATACAGCAAGATTCCGTCGGCCTCAAGGAGGCCCAGCAGTTTCTTATACCCCGATCGCTGGCGGCCGGTGCGTTTCAGGTATTCCAACATTTCCGGCGCTACTAAGGCCTCCGGTACTGCCTGGTTCATAAAGAGGGGTGCCATTTCTTCGAACTTTGGCCACAAGACTTTGGGGGTGGAAATTTTACACTTGACAAATCCAAACAGTTGGCCTTTTAACACCTGCTGTGCGATCTTGGGGGCTACCTCTTGGGGGTTTTCTGCGTGGAGCACTCACTCTCTCCCACACGGCATGTCCATAGCCCTGGTGCTGAGGTAGAGCGCGTTATCGTCGTACCCTTTTGCTGTCCTGCACAGCTTCCCCTTTGGGTATTGATGTGACCGGATTCTGGTGACCCCCACTTCGTAATACCGGGTGAAGACTAGCGACGACCCTCCCGTCACTGCTGCCTTTAGGAGTGGGTAGATCTCCTCTCCTGGGACATACAGCTCACCAACCTTGGTGCCCCTAAGAAGGTATTGTAGGGACACCCCAGGGAGCCCCTGCTTGTGCCGCAGCCAGTCCGGCAGTCGCCCTGCCCCTAACAGAACCTGGGGAGTGAGGATCACCTTCACCTCGACTTGCATCCACCTTACAAAGACCCACTTGGTGCTGGGTCGGTCGATTTGGCTGGAGTCGAAGCGGATCTCATCACGCTCTGCCAACCACTCTGCGGCTGTTGCAGTGTGTTGCATCAAATCGCGGGACCCGCGTAAGGTTTTGTGGTACAACATAACGGCTCCGTTTTCGATGTTTCGGATTCGGTAGGTGTAGACGTACCACAGATAGAAGGCTGACCTCAATGCCTCGAGGTGGGGCATGAGCCTCTCTACGATCGGACCGTCTAGCCCTCGGAAGAGCTTCCATGTGATTGTTCGCCTCCCCCGCTCTTCCCTATCCTTGGGGATACCTCCTCTAGGAGTTGGGGTCCGCGCTGGGTGATGAGTCGAGCTAATGGCTCCGGGTGTAGATAGCGCCAGTGGCGCCTTCTTGTATTGGCGTCTAACACGGCGAAGCGTTGTAACGGGTGCGCTCGGACCCGGGCGGCGTATTTACGCGCTAGCAGGGCGGCGGTGACCTCGTCTTCCAACCGCGGAGCCTCCCGCGAGTGCTGCGCTGCGTCCTGGACTTCTCCCCGAAGAGCTGGATACCGCCCGGTGGTGGCAGCCCGCTCGAGTCGGGTGGTGCGGACTGCGTGTCTCGCCTGAGCTATCTCCCCGGCAAGGACGCCCTTGCGGCGGTGGCTGTATGGCATCCCATACTGGCGAGCTTGATTTTTCAACTGTTTTACGGTGACCATGATTACTGCTGGACTCGTACCGTCAGCACTCCACTTCTCTCTAAATGAAAATTTCTTTTGCCCGAATTTAAATATTTATTCTTTTCAGGCGCCTCCATTCACAGAGGAACGGACCCTCCTGTTGGTATCTCAGTTTGTGGTATTTAATGTTGGCTCCGCACGACCGGCAGAGGGCTAGGGTGGTTTTCACCCCGATGCCGCAGCTCGTATGCGGGTCCCGCGATTTGATGCAACACACTGCAACGGCCGCAGAGTGGTGTGAATCCCCCCTTCTTGAGATTCACGCTGTGCTTCCGGCAGTATTCCCCCCTACACCGCCGCTCACACAGGCGCGTCGTCCCCAACAGCAGCCACCGATACTTGTTCATGGTGCGTACCCCTATATCTCATACAGCTTTAATTCCAAAATAATATATCTGGATATGAGAGATATATCGAGTCAGAATGATAATACCGAGGCGAGCCTCTATTGCTGGAGTCGGTTCGGACCCCCTTAGGGATGCGAATGGGGGTTGGTTCGGACCCCTATTTGATCCTTCAGGGGTGGGACTGGGGGTCGGTGCGGACCCCTATTCGACACTCCTTAGGGGAGTACTAAGGTGGCGGTATCGGTGCCAAACGCGGGGGTGTGGGGTGGTGGTGGTGGCGTGACTCTCGTTATATTACTCAGGCATGAAGAGTTTAATCAAGTTTGATGGTGCAACTTCTGAAGTGTTTGAAATCAAGAGTGGAGTTAAACAAGGTTGTGTCCTAGCTCCCACCCTCTTTGGAATATACTTTTCACTTCTACTGAAATATGCCTTTCGTGATCAGGATTGTGGTATATACATTCACTCACGCTCAGATGGCGAACTCCAAAATGCTCAGAGATTGAAAGCCAAGACCAAAATTGGGGGGGTTTTGATCAGTGAATTGATTTTTTGCAGATTATGCTCAATTACGACGCACTCTGAGGAAGAATTACAACGTCTACTATCTGCATTCTCCAATGCTTGTTCTGAATTTGGTTTAACAATTAGCAAACAGAAGACACAGATTATGTCACAAGGTGCACATGGGGTACCATCAATCTTTATTGACGACGCTGAACTGGAGATAGTAGACCACGTTACATATCTAGGATCAGAGGTAAATAACAATTATCCATAGATCAGGAAATCAACATCAGGATTGGTAAAGCAGCAACAACAAAATCAAGTTAACAAAAATAGTCTAGGAGAACAGGCCTTGTCTATCAAGCCTGTGTCCTTAGTACTTTTCTTTATGGCAGTGAAGCCTGGTCAGCTTACTCACGCCAAGAGAAACGTTTCAACAGCTTTCATATGCGGTGTCTGCGAAGCATACTTGGTATTAAGTGGCAAGACAAAATCACAAATACTGAAGTATTGGAAAGATCAGGTTGTGTGACGGTGTGTTCCATGCTCAGTCTTCGTAGACTTAATTAGATGGATGGGACATGTTAGGAGGGTGGATGATGACAGAATACCAAAGGACATCTTTTTTGGTGAATTACAGATAGGTAAGTGATCTTAGGGTCGGCCTCTACTACGATGCAAAGATGTGTGTAAGGGGGACATGATTGATACCGGCATTGATAATGCACAATGGGAGCAAGTAGAATCTGAACGTATTGCGTGGAGGACAAATATCAGAAATGGAATAAAGACAAAGGAGAAAATGATCGTAGATAAGTCACACACCGAGCTTGTGAGACGTAAGATGGTGTACGATGGTGGAAATGACCATGTGGTCACATGCATCCACTGTAAACGAACATTTACAGCGCAAATTGGCCTTATCAGTCACATTCGCTAACGCCATGGGTTGTAGTTATAATGCCGTTTTGAAGCACAATGTAACAAACTAACGTTTGTGAAGACGACGGAATACCAATGTATGTTAATTGTAACAATTATTACTGTATTACTTGTATGTTTGTTCATAGCACCAATCATTACTGTATTACTTGTATGTTCTTTCATTGTAACAATCATTACTGTATTACTTGTAATTTTGTTCATAGCAACAATCATTACTGTATTACTTGTATGTTTGTTCATTGTAACAATCATTACTGTATTACTTGAATGTATGTTCATTGTAACAATCATTACTGTATTACTTGTATGTTTGTTCATTGTAACAATCATTACTGTATTACTTGTATATTTGTTCATTGTAACAATCATTACTGTATTACTTGTATGTTTGTTCATTGTAACAATCATTACTGTATTACTTGTATGTTTGTTCATAGCAACAATCATTACTGTATTACTTGTATGTTTGTTCATTGTAACAATCATTACTGTATTACTTGTATGTTTGTTCATTGTAACAATCATTACTGTATTACTTGTATGTTTGTTCATTGTAACAATCATTACTGTATTACTTGTATGTTTGTTCATTGTAACAATCATTACTGTATTACTTGTATGTTTGTTCATAGCACCAATCATTACTGTATTACTTGTATGTTTGTTCATTGTAACAATCATTATTGTATTACTTGTATGTTTGTTCATTGTAACAATCATTACTGTATTACTTGTATGTTTGTTCATTGTAACAATCATTACTGTATTACATGTATGTATGTTCATAGCAACAATCATTACTGTATTACTTGTATGTTTGTTCATTGTAACAATCATTACTGTATTACTTGTATGTTTGTTCATTGTAACAATCATTACTGTATTACTTGTATGTTTGTTCATTGTAACAATCATTACTGTATTACTTGTATGTTTGTTCATTGTAACAATCATTACTGTATTACTTGTATGTTTGTTCATTGTAACAATCATTACTGTATTACTTGTATGTTTGTTCATTGTAAAAATCATTACTGTATTACTTGTATGTTTGTTCATTGTAACAATCATTACTGTATTACTTGTATGTTTGTTCATTGTAACAATCATTACTGTATTACTTGTATGTTTGTTCATTGTAACAATCATTACTGTATTACTTGTATGTTTGTTCATTGTAACAATCATTACTGTATTACTTGTATGTTTGTTCATTGTAACAATCATTACTGTATTACTTGTATGTTTGTTCATTGTAACAATCATTATTGTATTACTTGTATGTTTGTTCATTGTAACAATCATTACTGTATTACTTGTATGTTTGTTCATTGTAACAATCATTACTGTATTACTTGTATGTTTGTTCATAGCAACAATCATTACTGTATTACTTGTATGTTTGTTCATTGTAACAATCATTACTGTATTACTTGTATGTTTGTTCATTGTAACAACTCATTACTGTATTACTTGTATTTTTGTTCATTGTAACAATCATTACTGTATTACTTGTATGTTTGTTCATTGTAACAATCATTACTGTATTACTTGTATGTTTGTTCATTGTAACAATCATTACTGTATTACTTGTATGTTTGTTCATTGTAACAATCATTACTGTATTACTTGTATGTTTGTTCATTGTAACAATCATTACTGTATTACTTGTATGTTTGTTCATTGTAACAATCATTACTGTATTACTTGTATGTTTGTTCATAGCAACAATCATTACTGTATTACTTGTATGTTTGTTCATTGTAATAATCATTACTGTATTACTTGTATGTTTGTTCATTGTAACAATCATTACTGTATTACTTGTATGTTTGTTCATTGTAACAATCATTACAGTATTAATTGTATGTTTGTTCATAGCAACAATCATTACTGTATTACTTGTATGTTTGTTCATTGTAACAATCATTACTGTATTACTTGTATGTTTGTTCATTGTAACAATCATTACTGTATTACTTGTATGTTTGTTCATTGTAACAATCATTACTGTATTACTTGTATGTTTGTTCATTGTAACAATCATTACTGTATTACTTGTATGTTTGTTCATTGTAACAATCATTACTGTATTACTTGTATGTTTGTTCATTGTAACAATCATTACTGTATTACTTGTATGTTTGTTCATTGTAACAATCATTACTGTATTACTTGTGTGTTTGTTCATTGTAACAATCATTACTGTATTACTTGTATGTTTGTTCATTGTAACAATCATTACTGTATTACTTGTATGTTTGTTCATTGTAACAATCATTACTGTATTATTTGTATGTTTGTTCATTGTAACAATCATTACTGTATTACTTGTATGTTTGTTCATTGTAACAATCATTACTGTATTACTTGTATGTTTGTTCATTGTAACAATCATTGCTGTATTACTTGTATGTTTGTTCATTGTAACAATCATTACTGTATTACTTGTATGTTTGTTCATTGTAACAATCATTACTGTATTACGTATATGTATTTATTTTTAACGCTCGCTCGCATTGAACTCAAGCGTAGTCCACACACACTATTTATAGCAGTGATGGACTGAAGTTTGCGTGTTGGTTAGCTTTTCCTATTAACACCTCGCCATCAGGCGAACCCACTCCGACTTCAGAGGTACTTGTAATTAACAATTAATTGTTGAATTAACGTACCCAAGTCAAGGACGACAGGTCAACATTTTAGTCCAGCTGTCCGGTGTAGGGGCTGAACCCCTTACCTCGGCATCAGCACACAAGATGTTTAAAAACAAGTGTTCTTATCCATTTGGCCATGCGGACCTGCGTGTATGTTTGTTCATAGTAACAATCATTACTGTATTACTTGTATGTGTGTTTGAAGCAACAATCATTACTGCATCTTCCACCACCCCACCCTGTTGATGAGTAAATTCCTTCTAACACAGAATGTTGTTAATGCTATTTAGAAATAACATTTGCATGGGACAGAATGAGTTAAGATTTGACATTAGTAGTAATAACCAAATTTGTTAAGCTTGAGAGGATCAACTTCCATACAGTAGATTTCACTCCATCTGGCTTGGTCTCTCTCCACACAACAGCCAAGGGCTTTGCCAAATGCACAAATTCCTCAACTACAGCGATGATCCCAAGAGGTCACTAGGTGGAAATTGCATTCGTGGTCTAAACAGTCAGAAAATGAATCCACAACATTCCAAGCATGAATCAGACGGCCTGACCACAGACCATGTAGCAACCAATTCATGTATAATAGCAGCCACCTTCTGTCAAATCTGACTATGAAATGACCTGACCACAGAGAACCCCAGGTAGCAACTAATTCACATATAGTAGCAGCCATCTTCTGTCAAATCTGACTGAAATTACTTGACCACACAGAACCCCATGTAGCAACCAATTCAGCTATAGTAGCACCCACCTTCTGTCATGTCTGACTATGAAATTATGCACACCATGAACACATACCTCCGGCTGCACAGCGCACTGCTTCATGTGGCAGTAACGGGGGCAGTACTTTCTGAGGAATCAGCTGCTTTACAGGAGCCGGAAAGGGAGACAACCTGCACGAGCAGTGGGTGGTCCCAGAGACCCACCGTCCTCACATTCTTCAGAGCGGGCACACCATATCCGGGAATCGACATATGGGTGTCAGAGAGACGTTGCAGCAAATGTCTGGCCATTAGTGCTGGCCAGGAATGACCGGTGATTTACACCGGTGGGTTAAGTCTTGCTCAGAATGCCAGAAAGCACCACCCAAAAATCGGACGAAGAGTGAAGTAGCTCTTAAGGTAGGAGACGGAGTAGTAGTATGGGGTCCAACCGAGACCAATATACTTCAAGTAGGATGACAAGGACCGTATCCTGTGGTAAAGGTTGTGTCCATGAATACCTACGAAATCCGGATCAGGGAAGAACTGAAAAGTCTCCCTAGACATCTCCTGCAGAAATATGAGGAGAGATTCGAGGTAAAATCTTCTCACCTTATGGGGATGGTAGCCATTGAGAAAAAGGTTACAGGTCTAGACGAAGACCAGAGATCCCAAGTACTACATAGGAGGGCCTATGGAAACATACGAGGGAGGTCAGGTTTTCCAGCTGAAGAGAGGAGGGAAATCACACATCAGGGAGAGGCCCATAGTGAGAAATTCTCTAGTAACCCAGTTCAGGAGGGGTGGGTAACGCCAGGAACAGCGCGAGATACCCAAGACTCCAACCGAAGATTGGCTGACCAGATCCCACATCGACCGAGATGGTCCTGGAAGCAGAAGTCCAGGAGTTTTGGGAAAGACGATTCTGTCCAATGAGGACGATACTGCAGATCCCAGGATGCAAAGCTTATGAAAACTAAGCGGATATGGAGACACTGTTACAGTCAGGACGGGACGATCCATCTGTATTGTGAGCCGTCGCTTACGCTAGTCGAAAGTTGGTCGACCAAACGTACAGGGGCGACGGGCCAACACTAGTGTCTGTCATGACTAGGATATAGGCTGTCAGTGAGACCGCCTAATGGATGGGGAGGCAATACCTTTCAGGGTACAGGCAGACCATCAACATTTGATGTGTTGGGCAATACCTCCCAGAAACTGAACAGGAGCATAATGCATGGATTGAGGAGAACATAGGGATCGAACCTCCAGTGAGGAGGAGTCGACGCGGTCAACTCTCTTAAGATGGGGCCTATGTCACAGAATACTGATAGGTTACGACCCTACGATAAATCAAAACAGAAAATTGCTTATATTACACGAGGATGGAAAGTTATTGACCTTAAGATCAGAAAAACAAGCGATCGCTTCGGTCCTGAGGTGAGTACAGGTTATTGACTCCAAGATCAAAACAGATACCGCGTGTTTGTTGGGAGACGGGCGACGGAAAACGACGATCTTAAACCCTTTGAACACCGGAGAGGGAATCACGATAAAACAATTTCACAAACCTTTGATATGGGAAAACGGAGTCACGATAGACGATCAGAGGACTTTTGAAGTAACGGAACCGTATGTCCGTAGTCCCGAGAAAAGAGTGGATAATCATTGATGTCCCGAAATGATCGTTTATCAAAGTGGATTTTCGGTTGTTGTTGTTGTTGTATGAAGAGAAGACCGGAGAAGAGGAGCCAAAGTATAAATGGTCGGAATATACCAGTTTAATTCAGTATACATGTTGGCTTGATACCGGCTGGAGTGTGAATTTATTTCAGTGCCGAAATAGAAATCTTAAACACGATGTCTAGGTTGTTTGAAAACAACAGGCAGTTTTCCTTGATGGGACTCGGTGGTTTAATTCTAGGACTGGAATAGTATTATAAGGTAGTATAGATATAACGTAGAACTCTAGCCTAGTGTATTTGCGGATGTGATTATAATATAGAGTGTCGGCAACATTTAGCTGAGAAGTAACTTAGTGGATTGAGTAAGGTGTCAGGGCACTCGATAGTATGAGTACTATTATAATAGAGGATAGGTCTATGATAGGAGATTCTAGTATAGGTGGTTACTGGGATTTCTAAAGTTTCCTATGACTTTTCCTACTTTTACCTTGTCTTAAGTTATGTGAAGAACTCCTATGCCGTATGTCAGAGATCATTTCTCTGAATCTATAGAAGTTATAACTGATAATGGCCACTAGCCTACTCTCACTTCTAATAAGTCTGAGTTAGGTTGATCTCACCAGGTATTGTATATTCGACAGGTTCCAATTAACTCCACTGAACTCCACTGAACTTCGCTGAATTCCACTACACTGGAAATTGTAATAGCTACACCCATAAAAAGAAGGACATTACCATAGTCGGGTGCAGTGATAAATATCCTCAAGATTTAAGTCTTGTATCAACCCTAAGGTCAACCAGTTCTAAAAGTAACGGCATAATAAGTCTGTCCTGATAAGATACTGACAGCAGAAGATATGTCAACTCCACATAGAACGGACTAGCAATATGGTTCACATGACCATAAGATAAATACAAACAAACTGTAATGCCAGAACTTTTCCTCTGAGGAATAGAACATTCTTGGACTTTAATACAAACAGTGTGTCAGTGTAATATATAAACAGGGTTGTGATTAGTCATCCATCCATATAAAATTATTCATTTAATTGTATCGGATGTGTGAATATTCCCTGGACTTGAAAACCGTTCATGATATTGGATATTTCACCCGGAAAGACATTACATAAAAAAAAACACGCTGTTGTGAAAATACAGTTTATTTCAAAAGTCAAGGATATTGTGAAGACATCATCATCATCAGTCAGAGAGAAACTACACTGGGTGAGAGTAAAACAGTTATGTGCTGTGGTGACAATATATGGCCGTTGCGTGATGAGACTGTGATGTGGATCTTAGACTGTCAATCCTATCTCACCTACACGATAGAACACAGCAAAACCGTCTTTACACACACCTATACATACCCATGACACGTTTTATTCATTAAATAATTTTAGTATTTATTGGAGGACAGTGTTGTGTGGATATGTTCTGAAGGAAAGTGAAGAGGGGAATGGTCTTGCGATAATAGAGAGGGAGATAGTGAATAGAAGACTGGAAAGGGGGTGTGTAGACAAAGGTCTGGTAATAGACCCAACATTGGAAAAAGGGAAGTTGAAGTGTGCTTGTTGATTCTACTGTCCCCCCAGAGACGACAAGCGACAAATGCCAAAAAAAAAAAAAGTGGGACACATGGTAAACATGCTACACAATTGAATGAACAAGTATTATAATGTAAAGTTCCATTCACCAATCATTAAAATTGCGGAAGATAATGAAACAAAACAAATAACACGATGACCCTTCATCCTTCTGTCCAAATTATACGTCACATTTGGCAAGATAATATCATTTGACACTTAATCAGTTATCATAAAACTAGAATACTAAGCTAGAAAACTGAAATGTTCCCATACATCTGTATGTGTCTTTCCTGTCGTCAAGCTTCCCCAGAAAACTGAAATATCCCCATGTATCTGTATGTGTCTTTCTTGTCGTCAAGTTTCCCCAGAAAACTTAAATGTCCCTATGCATCTGTGTGTGTGTTTCTTGTCGTCAAGCTTCCCCAGAAAACTGAAATGTCCCCATACATCTGTGTGTTGCTTGTGTTCATTGGCTTGAGCTCCAACGCAAAGTACTGTATGTCGGATGAAGGCATCCTGTTGTCCAACATCAGTGTGATGTCATACAGGACCTGAGGTTTGCGTGAGTATCCGTTGTCCCATGTCTGGCTTATTGGTGTGCAGACTGGTGGTTCCTCGCCATACAGGCAGACACTCTCCGACTTCGGAGGAATCGGCGATCCTATTGACTTCAGCCAGGACCCCGAAGGGACCTGTTGCCCAGGACGCTCGGCGAGGACGCGTCAATAGGTCTTGGCCAGTATATAACCCGGCCCTGGTGCCTTGGAAACACCTCTGCGTCCCACATCTGTGTGTGTCTTTCCTGTCATCAAGCTTCCCCAGAAAATTGTAATGTCCCCATGTATCTGCATGTGTCTTTCCTGTCGTCAAGCTTCCTAAAAAGGTATAAATTGGGAGTTTAGAGGTGAAAAAAAAAATGACTTCTTTGCACCAGGTTTTATCCCACATGGCTGTCTCTTTCTGTCAAGTGGGCCTGCGACTTCATCACACAGAGCACGCAATCCATAGCTCCATGGCGACCCCCAAAAGTCTCGCCGAACCTCCTAGTTATATTTGTGTTCATTCAGTTTCTCGTGCCAGGCAGAGAGGTCCTATATTGGAGAGGCTAATATATGATTTTGATGTCCTCATGCTCCAGGAGTTAAATACTGATAAATACCATTGCCCTGGGTACGTCAGTTATATAAACCCCACTGGGCAGAAGAGACATGGGCAAGGTCTGCTGGTGAAGAAAGGAGTAAAGCATGTGGCACTTGACTTAAGCCAGTGGAATCACAGTGCAAGAGAGGTCCAGGGTATACAAATGGAGATTAGCGGTTTAAGCTGGAACATCATAAATGTATATGCCACAGTGGACTGTTTTGTCAGAAAGGAACAATGGGACTGGCTTAAGGAATTAGAGGACTTACCAGGTGATAGGCTACTCATATGTGGAGACTTCAATGCGAGAAACAGAGATTGGGACAGTAGTGGAGAAAATCGACAAGGAATAGCACTTGCGGATGCCATGGTGGACTCCGATGTAGTCTGCATAAATGATGGTAGGCCGACTAGAATGACAATGAAGCCTGGCGATTCAGATACTGCTATTGATTTGGCACTTGTCTCCCAGTCATCAGTCCTTGATGTAAAGAGGACTGTTTTGAATGACCATGGGAGTGATCACATGTCATGCTCAGTCCTGATCTCTAAGTCCAGGAAAGTTAAGGCTGGGAGAACGCGCAAGACCTTCCGGTATGAGCGGACCGAAAGCCTTTTTTGGACGCCTCAGACATGGGGCATGCAACAGGACTGTTAAAACTCCTTTTTTGCAGCCCCCATGGTGGACCCCAGAAGTAGACAATGCGTGGAAAGCAAAGAGAGCTGCAGTGAAGCAGTTAAGGAAATTGCGACAGGCACCCCGAAGCTCACGAGAGGAAGTAGACAGCGGAAAATGACAAGAAAGACAAGGTGGAGGCTTTCAAGCTATGTGCTGCAGAGGTCAAGAAAGAAAAATGGGAATGTTTTATGAAGGAGATTGGAGGTGATAAAACACTGCATAAATTCTGGAAACTGTACAGAGAAATACAAAGAAAAGATCGGCCGATGACAGTGGGAACAATTTATAAAGAGGATGGTGTACGCGTGACAACAGACAAGGAGAAAGGGGAGGCGTTTCTCCAGAGATTTTTTAGAGCAGACCAATCACAATGATACGGATACCAGGGATGCAGTTAGAGTGGAATTATCTGGCACAATAGAGAATATGCCTTATGAAGACATCATACGGGTTGAAGATTTGAAACATATTTTGCAAAAGGCAAAAGACACGGCACCAGGGCCTGATGGTGTCAGGTATGGCCACATGAAGGCTTTGAGCGATGTAGACCTGAAGGAGATGGCCGGCTGCTTTAATCAGAGCATTAGGACAGCATCAGTACCGCAGGATTGGTTGCATAGCTATCTCATCCCTCTCCCAAAACCATTCAAGGATCATTCAAAACTTAGCGGCTTTAGGATCATCACCCTTCAAAATACATTTGGGAAGGTTTTAGAGAAGATAGTCGCTGTTAAGCTGCAGGATTTTTTGGAAAGGGGGAAGCTTCTTCCAAGAGGCCTGGGGAGCTACAGGCCAGGAAAAGATACCTGGTCAAATGCAGCCACCTTTTGCCTTTGACGTTTATGAGGGGTTCCAGAGTAGACAGGAAACGATGGCGGCAGCGCTTGATCTCGAGGATGCGTACAATAGAGTTCGCTATGATATTTTGATGACTGCACTTATGGAGAAGGGGTCAATCCCTGGTTGGTGAACTGGATAGCAGCCGTCCTTCATTCTCGTCAGGTTGCTCTCCGTCTGGGCTGCATGGACCTCAGAGCCACATATTTTAACCCCGGGACTGCCACAGGGATCTGCAATCTCACCGGTGCTCTTTAATGTGTATACGAGCAAGATTGCATACCTAGAAGCACCAGGGGTTGGAAGGATTCTAACATTTGCAGATGATATTCTTGCATACAGGCAGGGGAGAAATAGGGATCAAACAGCCCAGGAGCTACAGGTGACAGTAGACAAAGTGATTGACTGGTGCACTGAAATGAGTGCTGTTATCAACCCGGAAAAGGCGGCTGTGTTGTGGTGCTCTCTGGACAACAGGATTGTGAGAGATGATGCCCCAAGCCTCACGATAGATGGTAGAAGCGTCAACAGAGAGAACAAACTGAAGTATCTGGGAATCACATTTGACAGGAGTCTGTCCTTCAAGGACCATGTGGAGACGGTTGTGACAAGATCTCAAAAGGGACTCAATGCACTTAAAACTATGGCTGCAATGGACACAGAGCAGAGAATGCTCTTCACACTATACCAGCACTTGATCCTCTCAGTGATTGATTATGGACTAGGACTGCTCACTGTATCAAAGAGTCAGCTGGTGAAATTAGAGCGCATACAGAATGAAGCTATGCGGGTCATTCTGGGATGCACCAGAGACACTCCAGTAGTGTGTATGCGTTACATCCTTGGTCTGCCTACTGTTGCTGGTAGGCACAAGGTGATGCAAGCGAAGGCATACCTCAGAGTAGCTGCAGACACAGATCACCCGTTGCATGAGGCGCTGGACGTAGTTAAGGGTCAGAGACTGATAAGAGGGAAATCATGGATGGCTCAGGCGGAGGATACGATCAGACAGGTGTGCCCCTTGGAGAACATCAGGCGAGGAGAGGAGTGGGTCAGAGTGCCAGCCGAGCAGTCAGACTTGTGCAGAGTTATAATCACATTGAGCCGGGAGTGCAGGGAGTGGCCAGCAGGGGCCACGGAAGTGGAAATTCAGCAACTAATTCAGGAAAATTCTCGCCCGGGTGATGTGATTATCTACACGGATGGGTCGGTGTTGAGAGGTAGGAGAAGTGCCTGGGGGTTCTTGGCAAAGACTAATGGTCGGCGTTTGGTGCAGGAGAGCCTGGCGTATGATGACACTACATCTAGCTTAAGAATGGAGGTGGAGGCGGTCAGTGCAGCTTTCCGCTGGATAGAGAACACGATACATACACACATTGTGATTGTTACTGACTCAGAAAGCATGCTGAGGAGGGTGAGAACAGGCAAGCTTCGTGCAGAGTGGCTTGCTTCGCTTCGGAGGTCACGGGTAGCAAGCATCACCTGGATCTTTTCTCCTGGGCATGCCGGTGTGCTGGGGAATGAACAGGCGGACAGATTGGCTGGCTCGGCAAAACTTGGTGGAGTATTGATGTATGACAAGACAGATGTGGTTGCGGCCTTGTGGGAGCACGTGTACACCTCGGAGGAGCAATTGGATCACCATAGTCTGGTAAGAATGAGACAGCGAGGTGTGACGGGGGGATCTTGCCGATGCTTGACGCTCAGAGGAAAGGCGAGACGGACATATAATCAGATTGCTACTGGAACTATTAGTGTTGGAACTCTTCGCTGGCTGCTGAGGATGAGGACGGAGCGCTTATGGGAATGTCCCGAATGCTGTGATGTCGGTTCCTAAATCAATCAATCAATCAATCAGTTTCTCGTATCAGGTTCTTATACCATCGAAATCAACGGAAAGCGGTCTGCTTCCAAACCAAGGCCGGTTGATCTCGAACCATCGACTCGGTCTGACAAGGAAATTCGGAACTTGGCATCTCCTCATCCACAGCGACGGTTTGTATCATTAGTATATTGATTCAGTTAATTAAGACTGAAGTAATTGTTAAATGTTAGTAAAGAACAAGCTACATTACTTCACACGTTATTTATATTCAAATGGAAACTACAGACGGAGGAAAAAAAACACTAGAATAAAACTTCCAACTTACAGTCACAGCTAGATATCAAATCTGTGGAGCCCGTCCAGTTTTTCCTTTCTCAACTAAACACAAAACATCACCAGCCGACGTACGTATTGCTTCTTCCCTGGAAAACTATTTATAGACATCTGCAATATTTCTGAGAATACGCGCGGGCTAGCTGGCGGTTTTCGAGTTATACGTTATTTACGAGAAATCGTATCCAGAAAACACATTGGTAGACCCATTAGATGTTTCTCACATTGTCTGCTTATTGCCCATGTTTCTCGAACATATACCAGTATAAGTTCTACATAGTATTTCAGCACGCTTGTTCTCACTGCTGTGTCTCAGGGCCGTGCGCAACAGCAGGCGTGCTTAGCCAAGCATTGAAGTATATAACCTTGAACACACAGTGTGACACACACACCAGGATAACCGACATAGCAGAGATAAACCACTTTCAACTACAGTATTAACGTAAAGCTCTTTTAGTGAACGGCTTCTTCTACGCATCATGAAGGCAGCTCGGGGATGGTGTTAGAATCCATATTATGGGTGACAAATGGCGCAAGAAGGCTCAAGTAATGGGTCATTACAATCCGGACATCCAAAGTATTCCCGAATAAATATCCGGTTATATTTTACGAGGGAGGTGCGGTAACGTAGTTGGATCATGCTTGCCTATCGGCCTGGTGGTCATGAGTTTAAATCCTGACCTGGGCTCTCAAGTAGACCCGGCTTTAAATGGGTACTATAAAATTTCCCGGCGGCAGGTGTAATATTGACGTTACCGCCCATCGAGTGCTGATTGGTGCTGGCACTTTAACCTCCCGTGGCGTGGACAGGGTATCTTTAGTTATTTATGTTTTTACCTTTAGATTTTACGAGGCTGGATATTAAAAAAATAATCAAAAAATAAAAACCCACTGACTGAACACTGTGGATGTTTGGTACGGGTGATATCAGTATTCCATAGCTGTGACTTAATTTGGATGATATACTTTTAAAAAAAAACTTTTGCTCGCTTTAACTCTTGCGTAGCCAACACACGTGCTATTACTCCTAAAGTGTGTTTTTGTTGGTTGCCTCAATATAAAATTCAATATCTCAGTAACCAACTGATGGAAAATAATGAGATTTAGTATATAACCTTATCATTATGTCCACCCAACAAAAAATTTTTTTTCTGGAGATTGTACAGCAGATTTCAATTTTTGCTTATATGAGGTATATATTTTACCGCCCCGCCATGAATGCCTTAATTTTTTAGAGTATTACAGCTCAGCAAGACCCATTCGCGCTAATTTTAAAATTGTCTGTCGGTCTTTCGTTTTTGGACAGACTTTCAGAGGCGTCGTCAAACTGTAGGTTCTTTCATGAAACGTGATTATTTAAATAAATCTTACCATTAATGTAATCTTAATAGCTAATATTTGAATGTGTTAATACTGTTCAATGGGATTAAAAGTGAAATTGTGTACACTTCAAAACATCTCTATGAAGTTGTACACATATTTTTGTCAAGAAGCTGATCGCAGGAAACTGTTTCATACTGTTACAAATCCCGAAAAAAGAACAGTGCATGCATTAGGTTTGACTAAACGATCGTTTCGTCGATGGGTGCAAGAATCTGGAATTAAACCAACACGCGATAAGCAAACGGTAGGTAGAAAGGCAATTGTAGACAGCTTTGACAAGGATGTCATCAGACGAGTTATTATAAAAATGATGGATGCCAAAGAAATAGTGAGTGTAAGAAAACTGAGGGTTTTGTTGAGAAAGGACAATAACATAGAGTTATCCAAAACAACTTTGTGGAAAATTATAAGGACATTAGGCTTCACTTTTAGAAAGTACAAGGGAGGTAGAAATATCCTTTGCGAGCAACCACATTTAGGAGCCATGAGAAGCAGATACCTACGTGAAATAAGGGAAATGCGCAAAGAAAATTATGACATAGTGTATTTGGATGAAACGTGGATCAATGCGCACCACACAAGTGAAAAGGAATGGCAATCAATGGATGGAAAGATAAAACGTTATGTGCCCAGTAGTAAAGGACAGCGTTTGGTCATAGCCCATGCTGGTAGTACTCATAATGGCTTACTACAGAATGCTGGGCTCGTGTTCGTATCAAAGCATACAGACAATAGGGATTATCATAATGAGATGAATGGTAATGTACTTAGAGATTGGCTGGAGAATACAGTACTTCCATCCCTTGATAGACCGTCTTGTCTAATCATGGACAATGCATCATATCACAATGTTGTTGCCCAAGAAGACAAAATACCTACGGCATCGATCACAAAGGAAGCAATAAATATATGGCTCCGAAGGGAAAATATACCATGCCCTGGCCATCCTCACTGTCAGCCCTACACATATTGGAAGACTTAAAAAGGTACAAAACGAAGCCATGCGCATAATTTTGGGCTGCACGAAAGACACCAGCTGTGCATCAATGAGATACCTCCTTGACTTCCCGACAATGGAACACAGGATCAAGATCAGGAGAGCTCGTGCATTCTTAAAAATAAGTGCAGATGAGCAGCACCTCTGCATGACGCTATATTCAGAGAAAAGGGTGACAGGCTAAAGAGAGGCAAATCATGGATGGGTCGGTCGGAAGATGTCGTCAGACAGGTCTGCAGTCTTACAGTATCAACCCCGGCAAGGAATTGGTGCCGGTGCCTCCAGCTTTTAAGTGCACTTTCTCCTGCATTATCACACTCGACAGGCGGTGCAGAGAGCAGAACCCTGTCGCTGTCAATGCAGAAGTCAACGCGCTCATCTATGAACACTCATATAGCCCCAAAGTGCTCATCTATACAGATGGATCTGTTGTAAAGCAGCACAGAAGTGCGTGGGCATTTACAGCCCATTCAGCAGACCGAACCGTTCAAGAATCCAGTGGTGCCCACTCTATGACCTCGAGCAGCATGACGATGGAGGTGATGGCAGTTACACAGGCTTTTATATAGCTGGAATCACAGCATTATACCAACGTGTGTGTACTAAGTGACTCAATGCGCATGATTCAGAAGATCGAAGCTGGATCTGTACGTAGACGGTGGACTGAGTCGCTGCGGAAGTCTGTTGTTCGTAAAGTCACCTTCATCTTCGTCCCGGGACATGCGGGAGTCGAGGGAAATGAACGAGCTGATAAACTGGCTGGCTCTGCACCCCCTGTAGATGGCCAGCCCATGGATCGTGCCGATGTTATTAACGTCCTTAAAGATATGGCGAGAACAGAGGACTTTGACGTCAGTGAATCCACATCGCTGTCCAGGATGAAAGACTTGGGAGTAAGAATTCGGCACGGCCAGATGCGAGAGGTACATCGGGAAAACAAGGCGCCTCGTCAACCAACACAGAACTGGCACTATTAGCCACCGGACGCTGATGCATATGCTGGGGGGAGGATCTGAGCACCTATGGACATGTCCGGAGTGCAATGAAGATACCCCAACTGATAACTGATAACTGAAGAAACAAGAAGGAAATGAAAAATAAGGTAAGAAATATATTCCTTCTACTTTCCTGTTAATTTACAAATTATTTTCCCCTTGCCACTGTAAATTCTCTGTCTTTACTAATATTACACATTGCACCCCTCTCGGGATTCTCCGTGGTGAAGTGGTCAAGCCGTCTGACTCGGGCTCCGAAGGTTGTATGTTCGATTCCGGGCCGCGTCCTTCATTTCACGAGTGCATTTTTTCGGAGACTCCCGAGGGTCGTCGCTGGAGCTACGGAGTTTGTGCTTTGTGCGACGCATTTCCGCGCTGCGGAAAGAAACTGAGCCATATGGGATAAACACCCGGTGCAATGCAGCCGACCCTGTCGATTTTAAGCTAATTCTTTCATTGCACCCACTCTCATACGAATCCGGATACGCCTTTGTGTGTCAACAAAATTGACATGTCTCACATTACCGTAAAAATAACTTCGTTAGCGAGAAATCACTAGTTGTTCAGCAAAATATCAAAGGAATGTCGCCGCTTTCAATGATTTAAGTTGTTTTTGGACCTTTCGAAGACATATTCCTTGGGTGGCTTAAATATAAGACGGCTGGAAAAATTTCATAACGATGCAACAGACAGTTTTCAAAATAATTGATCGTGAATGAAGGCAACCAAATGTGAACATACTATAGTATTTGCCACTATTATTAGTGAGTGCACAAGACTGACTTTTGCGCGATGGTTACTTTCCCTGCTACCAGTGTCCCTCACGAATCCACTCCGGCTTCTGAGGTACGTGTAATTTACGTCCTCAAGTCAACACTTCATCTCACCCGGTCGGTGTGTGGAGTGAACCCACTCCGCCGTGGTCACCAGAGACAGTTTAAGCGCGGGCGATGTAAACTTCTCGCCAGGCCGATCTCTTGGTACCTTTCCTATGATGTCGTACAGGCCAGGCTTCGAAATACATTTGTTTCTACAGCGAAGAGATGTCGTCATTAGGCAGCTTAAAAAATCAAGGGTTGCCCCAAATTTTACATGTTTCTACTGACAGATATGTCCTCAGATCTCGATTCTCTTCTTTACCTTCTATAATATGGACACTATTAACAGTGCAAGCGCCCTTACCACATAAACAAGGAAGTTTCTGACAGTATCACAGTTCTTGTCACAGAAACACGAACTGTAGTGACAATAAAAGCCGTTCTTATCACACAAACACGGACATTGGTGACAATGTAAACAGTTCTTATCACATAAACACCGACATTGGTGACAATGTAAACAGTTCTTATCACATAAACACCGACATTGGTGACAATGTAAACAGTTCTTATCACATAAACACGGACATTGGTGACAATGTAAACAGTTCTTATCACATAAACACCGACATTGGTGACAATGTAAACAGTTCTTATCACATAAAACACGGACATTGGTGACAATGTAAACAGTTCTTATCACATAAACACGGACATTGGTGACAATGTAAACAGTTCTTATCACATAAACACCGACATTGGTGACAATGTAAACAGTTCTTATCACATAAACACCGACATTGGTGACAATGTAAACAGTTCTTATCACATAAACACGGACATTGGTGACAATGTAAACAGTTCTTATCACATAAACACCGACATTGGTGACAATGTAAACAGTTCTTATCACATAAACACCGACATTGGTGACAATGCACGCGTTCTTGGACATTGGTGACAATACACGCGTTCTTATCACATAAACAAGGACACTAGTGACAATATAAGCCGTTCTTATCACATAAATACGGACACTAGTAACAATAAAAGCCGTTCTTATCACATAAACACGGACACTAGTGACAATAAAAGCCGTTCTTATCACATAAACATGGATACTAGTGACAATAAAAGCCGTTCTTATCGCATAAACATGGATACTAGTGACAATAAAAGCCGTTCTTATCACATAAACACGGACACTAGTGACAATAAAAGCCGTTCTTATCACATAAACACGGACACTAGTGACAATAAAAGCCGTTCTTATCACATAAACATGGATACTAGTGACAATAAAAGCCGTTCTTATCACATAAACACGGACACTAGTGACAATAAAAGCCGTTCTTATCACATAAACACCGACATTGGTGACAATGCAGGTGTTCTTATCATATAAATGCGGACACTAGTGACAATGTAGTAGTAGGCCTCTTTCAGTCCTGAAGGACTATAGAGTTGTGCCGCTTGGGAGGTGCCTGGCAGCACCGCTGGTGACTGTATAGTCCAATTCGAGAATGACAATCTCTGTCACAGTTTCCGCATCTTTGAGACGAGGCAAGTCCCGCAGTAAGTGACTGCTCTTTGAGCCTGTGCCGTCTCTCCTCAGTTTTTTGGATCTGATTGCGCTCAAAGAGCACCAGTCCGTTTCGTACATCTCTTCTCCAGGAGCATCTGTCTGTTGCAACTCTCTCCCACGTGTCTGGATCTATTCCAATGGTTTTCATATCTTGTTTACACACATCCCTATATCGCATTTGGGGTCTTCCGGTTGGCCTCTTTCCTGTGGCTAGTTCTCCGTAAAGGAGATCTTTGGGAATACGTTCGTCCTCCATTCGAGATACGTGGCCCAACCACCGGAGGCGTCTCTGCTTGAGGAGGGTGTGCACTGTGGTAATATCTGCTCTTTCAAGCATCTGTTTGTTTGTTATGTGGTCTTTCCATGTTATGCCCAGGATACGTCTCAGACATCTTATGTGGAAGGAATTCAACTTCCTTTCCTGTCTTGAGTACAGGGTCCAGGATTCAGACCCGTAGAGTAGTGTGCTAACAACACAAGCTTTATATACTTGAGCTTTTGTACGCTCTGTTAGTCTATTATTCTCCCAAACTCTTTTAGCTAGCCTGGAAAATGTTGTGGCTGCCTTTCCAATGCGTCTGTCGATTTCTGTCTCTAATGAAAGATTATCTGATATTGTCGATCCCAGATACACAAAATCGTGGACGACTTTCAATTCGTAATTAGAGATTTTGATTGACGGAGGCGCATCAGCATCTTGTTCCATCACCTGTGTTTTATTTAGGCTAATGGTGAGCCCAAAGTCTTTGCAGGCAGCTGCAAAACGATCTATGAGCCTTTGGAGATCTT
The DNA here is from genome assembly GCA_014155875.1 of Cepaea nemoralis. NCBI lineage: Eukaryota > Metazoa > Mollusca > Gastropoda > Stylommatophora > Helicidae > Cepaea > Cepaea nemoralis. Next base: position 402,181 of record JACEFZ010008460.1, read on the forward strand.
CTGCTGTATGAGTAGTCAGTGCTGCATCATCTGCAAAAAGTAGTTCTCTTACGCATCTTGGTCTTATTTTGGTCTTTGCCTTGAGTCTTGATGGGTTAAAAAGTTTGCCATCAGATCTTGTGTGGAGGTATATGCCATCAGTGGCAGTCCCAAATGCTTGCCTTAAGAGAACAGCAAAGAAGATACCAAAGAGTGTAGGAGCAAGCACGCATCCCTGCTTTACTCCGCTGCTGATGCTGAATGACTGGGATGTTGATCCGTCAAATAAAATGGTCCCCTGCATGTTTTCGTGGAATGATTTCACGAGACTAAGAAGGGTGGGTGGACATCCAACCTTTTCAAGGACCTTAAAAAGGCCGCTTCTGCTCACGAGGTCAAATGCCTTTGTGAGGTCGATGAAGGCTATATATAATGGCTTCCTCTGTTCTCTGCACTTCTCTTGGAGCTGCCGGAGTGAGAAAATCATATCGATGGTGGACCTGTTGGGTCTAAATCCGCACTGCGATTCGGGGTAGATTCTTTCAGCAAGAATGTGTAATCTTTTAAGGATTACTCTGGCAAAAATCTTGCCTGTAATGCTGAGAAGGGAAATGCCGCGATAGTTTGTTGCAGTCGCTTCTGTCGCCTTTGTTTTTATAAAGGGTAACGATGTTTGCGTCTTTCATATCTTGTGGTATTGATTTTTCTCTCCAGCAGAGCTGTAATATTGCATACAGTTCTGGGATGATTGTTTCTTTGCTACATTTTAAAATTTCAGGTGGAATACTATCTTTTCCAGGTGCCTTGCCGGATTTGAGAGAGTCTAGTGCTTCGCTGATTTCTGTGAGGCAAGGTTCGTTATCCAAGGCATGCATGGCGGACTGTTGATCGATGGCTTCCAGAGCTTCTTCGCTGACAGTGTTATCCACTGAGTATAGCTCTGAGTAGTGTTCTACCCAGCGATCCATTTGTTTCGCTCGATCTTTTATGATTACCCCCTCAGTTGATCGTAAAGGGGCCATCTTATTTTTTGATGGACCGACAGCTTGCTTGATGCCCTCATACATTCCTCTTATATTTCCAGTGTCTGCACAAGTTTGAATTTGAGCAGAGAGCTGTAGCCAGTACCTGTTCGCACATCTTCTTGCCATCTGTTGTACTCTATTTCTGGCCGTTCGCAATGCCTGCAGTGTTTTCTCTGAAGGTGATGTTTTATACATCGAGAATGCATGTCTCTTTATCTCCAGGACTGGGAGCATCTCTTCAGAGTGTGCTTCAAACTAGTCGGTTGACTTAGTTTGCTTCTTGCCAAATGTTGATAGTGCTGTATTGTAGATGGTGTCGCGAAAATGACTCCATGTCTCGGTGGAATCTCCGTCTGTGGGGCCGGGCAGAGTATCCGCTAGAGCCTGCATGAATTTGTTGACCTTCTCTTTATTTTGGGTGCCACTGGTGTCAATGCGTGGTCTTCCTTCTGTTCGGCTTCTGTAGATTCTCTTGGGCTTTATCTTCACCTTGCTGGAGACGAGTGAATGGTCGGTGTCGCAGTCAGCACCATGATAGCTGCGAGTCATCCGTACATTGCGGAGGTTGCTGCGTTTAGTGAGCACCAGGTCGAGTTGGTGCCAGTTCTTTGATCTGGGGTGCCTCCATGACACCTTGTGTTGAGGTTTCGTGTCAAAGAAGGTGTTGGTCACGCACAGATTATGGTGGCTGCAGAATTCCAAGAGACGTTGTCCATTGTCATTGATCTTCCCAACGCCAAACTGTCCTAGACATGAAGGCCAAGATTCGTGGTCGGAGCCAACCCTGGCATTGAAATCCCCCAGGATAAAAAGATGTTGTTTCTCTGGTGTTTCACTGACTTCTTTGCTAAGGTCGTCATAGAACTTGTCTTTAGATTCTGATGCTGCAGTTAGTGTTGGGGCGTAAACGCTTATAATACTAACTGGGCCTGCCTCTGTCTGGAGTTGGAGCTTCAATATTCTTTCAGTGCCATCACTTGGTGGTATGATGGAATTGAGCAGCTTGTTTCTGATAGCGAAGCCAACTCCATGCTCCCTGGTCTCTCCGCACGGCTTGCCATGCCAGTAGAAAGTGAAGTCCCTCTCCTTGATGCTTCCAGATTCTTGGAGTCTGGTCTCTTGCAGGGAGACAATGTCAATCCCCAGTCTTAGCAGTTTGTTGTTTATCACTGCAGTTTTGCGGGCATCCACAATCTCATTTAGATCGTCTGAGATGCCAGGGGTCATGGTTCTTACGTTCCATGTTCCCAGCCTTAGGGCCGGTTGTTTTGTTTTTTTCTTGCTGTTAGGTGTATAGATTGCGGTCCATGTGTCAGGATTTCCCCCTAAGCTCCACACACCCTCAGGAGCAGATGAACCGTGGCGAGACAACACCTTATTGACTGGGGGCTGCCCAGCTTAGGCGGGCGGTAGCTGTCTAGTGAGATACGATGATCTCTCCCACCGTCGGAAGTAGCCCCTGGCGCCTTGCTCTACGCCAATCGAGCATTAAGACTTATAACCGGCAAATGCTACTTCCCGTGTTGTGTCACCGCTTTACGCGGTGCTGAAGTGACCTCTTCAGGGCACAAGCCTGGGCAATGGAAATCGGAGAACCAGCTGTTGCCCAGTAGCAGGTTCCCCCTCTCCACGTCGCCGATGTTGACCAAGGGAAAGGCAGTAGCCAATGCAACTTGGCATCGGTGCCGTCGCAGGAGTTGCCAGAACTATGTTGTTTACAACATGGAACTGCCTTAGGGACTCCATCTCCGGATTTGTCCTCAGGGTTTACTCCCGAAGCCTTTCCCATATGGGTATACCCGCAAGGCAGCGGAGGTTTGAGATTTAGATTCCCTCTCTTAGAAGAGATACCAACCAAGGCTGACGAGCCTCCTCTGCCCGGGAATCAATAAGGAGGGAAGTCTACCATTCTTCCTTCCTGGCAGTGACCATACTGATCGGATGACCGTAGCCATTGTCTCTACTGAGAGATCCTCTGCCCACCGTCACTGACTTGAAACCATAACCAACAACTATCTGTCGGCTGCTCCCAAGTCCAATCCACCACCTGCTCCCATGGCTTCACGTTACCCTGTTGGGGGGGGGGGGGGGGCTAAACGGGTACTCCACCTTGCCCAAGGGTGTCCCGTAGGCTAGCGGAGGGAAGGAGGCACCTTACTTCTCCTTTGATAGGGTATACCCCTACCCCGCTACCCGATAGTGACAATATAAGCATTTCTTATCACACAAACATGGACGCTATTGCCATTGTAAGCGTTTTTATCTTATAAATTTGGTATTCTAAGAGTGAATAGTGTGCTCGTTTCATTTCTGTGGTCTGACTGCCAGACGTGAACATAAATACATGTATTAATTTATGCATGTGTTGATGTGTCATACCTGCATGACTGCTGTGAACGCAGCCTTGACATCTGAACTGGATAAGTCACGTGATGTTTGTGTTAACTGCGTTTTCTGGGGAAACATGACAAATGGTTTTCCAGGCATCGGTCGGTACTTGTGGCATTGATCGACGCAGACACTCACTGAAGTAGTGAAGCAGTAGAGGGAACAAGTAGACACTAGAAGGCGCACTAGACAAAATAACAGTTGAAAACTGTAGTGGGCACATGAGGATTCGAATCTGTTTCCATGTCACGATAGCGCCCCGTTGAAGTTGCAAATTTAGAGGGAAAAAGTAGACATTAGAAGACGCACTAGACAATATAACAGTTGAAAACTGTAGTGGGCACATGAGGATTCGAACCTGTTTCCATGTCACGATAGCGCCTCGTTGAAGTCGCAAGTTGACTTGACGCAGTGGCCGACTGGCCTGGGTGCCAGCGCGCCGGATTAGCAAGTGGGCCCCTTAAACATTAGACAATATAGCAAAGATGTTATGTCCCTTGAGTGGCTTTGTCCTCAGGCAAGAAATATTTTTAGAGCCAGTTCGCCACTGCTTCTATCAATCAATCTAGTGCCGTCTCCACAATGAAGGTTGGTTGCAATGTATCTCCAACACTGTATCCCTGACTGTACATTTTGTCAGATTGATGTTCGTCCATCTCTTAATGTTATCTTCCCACTTGCATCGCTGTCTACCTCTTGCTTCGATGTACGGTCAAATAGACGTTATCTATAGGCAGACTGTAGCGCTTTTAATTTTTTGTAAAGTGTCTTCTAATGTCTGTTTCCCCTTTCTATTTCTAAGAATGCATATAGATACCTGGAAATTCATTTATTATGTTGTTTTCCATAACCTCAAATATTCTCCAACAATTGATATTTTGAGGATAACCAACTGTTTTCCAGTATAGGTTTTGCCAATCGCCTGTCTACTACTTCAAGCATAAAACCGGGTGTGTAATTGTAATTGACACCTTCGCCACATAGCCAGTTATAGTGCTGTGCTATTCCCTATTTTTGCTTTTCGCTCACCTGCCCCCCCCCCCCCCCCCCCCCAGCGGGTGTCCCCCCCCACTCCCCTCATCGGGAGGCTAAGCCAGTCACTGAGCTTCGTTCCGGTGTTATTGGCCTCAACCTCAAGTCCAGTTGACCGCCTGAACCACCACAGATCCGGTTAATTCCATCCACTGATAGTTGCTCAAAGACGTTTTCAGCCGTACAAGGATACAGATAAGTGACTTTAATATTTTCATGTAGTGTTTTTCGTGTAGTGTGTCGGTTTATGTTTGTTTGTTCTGTACTGATGAAGTCTTTGGCCGCAACTTCCATTTTGTTATTTGTAATCGTGTTTAAAGCTCACAATCTACTTCTCGTTTGTCCACACCTGCTCATGTTTCCACCATCTTCTTGGACTGATCCCATCCCCACCTGCTCTTACTTCCACCATCTACCCTGGACTGTTCCCATCCCCACCTGCTCATGTTTCCACCATCTTCTTGGACTGTTCCCATCCCCACCTGCTCATATTTCCACCATCTTCTTGGACTGTTCACATCCCCACCTGCTCATGTTTCCACCATCTTCTTGGACTGTTCCCATCCCCACATGACTGCATTCTCTGTCTGCTACATAACCCAACTTCTGTCAGAATTTAGTCTTTCATATTCAGAGCCTCTGAGCTAATTACCACACGTTTGATTTTAGTCTGCTTATTTTTATTTCACTAACAGAATCAGTGCCAAGTAAAAAGTACTAAATAAAAAGTAGGTTTGGACCCCCCAAAAATGGATGGCGGAAAATGGGAAGTAGGTGCGTGCCACGGTTATAACTTAAAAGTTGTTAATATGGTATCAGACATGCATTAAACGCAATGCCATTTTAGCAATATATAAGTCCATGACTGATACGGGAAGTCGCTTAAGATGATTAATCATCCGATGGCACTTAATAATACTGGAATAATTATAATTATTGCAGACATCAGCATCATACACATATTTAAACTAATTGTAATTCATATTTAAAAGACACTCTGCTTTCAGTCTCAATTGTGAAGCGCTCAAGCATTACTGTGTTATAGTAAAGATCACCAAGATATCTTATCAATCAGATACCCATATTCATCTTTGTGTGGGCGTCTGTCGCGGAATCACTGTGAGTTAACGATAAGATGATAAAATAACAGACAGTCTGCTTTCATAGCTGCAATTGTTTGCTACCAGTACAGAAAAACTCAAGTCGGATCAAAGTAAAATTGTCAGTCTTTGAGAGTTCCCCACAAGACAGAAAATTGTCAGCATGTTGAATTGCCCAACTCACAAGATGAAAGGGAGAAGACTTTTGCGTTGGTTGAACAAGAGGGAGATAAATATTCTTGTGAGGTTGGAAACCGATTGTGTGCCCTTGGGACCACCTGGGGTCGACATCAAAGGACGTCACTAGAACAATCCAAGACTGTTTGAAAAACCTAACTTGTTGCAGCGATTGTAAACAAGAGAGTTGGCCTAGACGGACGGTGTTTCGCTAGCTCTGTATGAATTTGGAAAACATCTACCGTGTTCGGGATTAACTAAATTTAATATACACGTGCCTGTCATGGCAAAATGTAGATGTGATTCAGGAGTAAAGCAGTGTTACATAAGGTACTCCATAGATTGTATTTAGGTATAATTAATGTAGGATAGACTGGTGATAGTTAGAGTTTAGGACTTCAACGTAGTGTGTTGCGTTGTGGTTAGGCAGTAAAAGAGTGTGGGCGACTGTAGGCAGCTGCATTGTAAAAACTAGCTAGAGTGAGGTGATAATTAGCTCTGCTAGTGAGAATAGTGTAATGGGGTGATATTTGGAGAGATTGAGGATGGGTTGGGAGATAGGGGAAATGTCCAATGGTAGGATCTTCCAGTGGGGTGCCTACTGGGGTTCTGCACTCTGTCTATTGGTTTTTCCTTGTCTTATCCTAATTCGGACCAAGGTGATGAGCTCCTCTGCTCCATGACAGAGTTTAGTTCGCTGATAAATATCTGAGCGAGGCCGTAGGCCTACACTCAGCTGGTAAGGTCAGTGACTTGTGCTCTCACCAGGTGTGTTATTTCTCTAACAGGTTCCCCGCCAGTTACGAGGAAGTTCTACATTGGTTTTGATGAAGTTCTACTCCGGGTAGGAAGAACACAAGATGAACAGTCAATGTTTTAATAAGAGGACTAACTTCAGAGAAGAAAGTTTATACAATAGTGTTTATGCTGGGCCCACAATCTGGAGGGTCCACCAGAACATGGCTCAGTTGAGCAACACCATATAAACGATTCCTGTGTGATAGGGTTCACCTAAGATGGATGATGTTCGTTTTTACACCACATATCAAATGAACACTAGGGATTAAAATGGAACACTAAACGTAGCATTCACATGGAGTTGTAGATTCCAGTGGAATATTACAAGGGACATAGTGTTTGTGATAATCTAGACAATAAATTGAATCAAGTGTGTTACCAATAACAGTGATACCTATTTTCACAGTACAGGGATTGGTTCATTTAAGAACTATAGGGACTTATAGTATACAGTGTGTAACCGATCCATGATCAGTGTTAAACTATAGACTGTGTCTATTTCGGATGATCATGTATATGGATTACCAGGTAGCTACCAGAGAAAGTCAGCGACTGGCAGGAGAGACACATCGCTCAGTGAGGTCGTTATGTGCTGAGCTAACGTGCTGTGGTGTAACCTTGCTAGGATGATCTGACATGGCTCCTAATCTGCTGGTCCTATTCTACACACATTATAGTATACGACACACATTCTTCGCCTACACTTCTCACATACATTACACTTTTCTTTTAATAAATGAATTGTTATTAATTTTTAGAAGCTAGAGTTGTTGAGTATGTTGTCTTGGGGAAGAATGAGAGGGGGCATGCTCCAATGATGATAGAGAGAGAAAAAGAGGTATCCATTGACTGAGGGAGTGTTGTGGACGGAATCTGGTGGATTCTCCAGAAAAATGTTGTGGGTGTTGATTCCCCTCACTCCAGGGACGACACAATAATAGGAACCACGACAGCATCGACAATACATCTGATTAAATCAGTTATTTAAGAATTGTACTTTATGAGCCAGATCGAATAACGAGTCCATGAGAATCTCGTTATATAGAGTCCACAAACGGGCACTCTCCTGCTGTTAATGTTTTACCTTGACACCACAAGGCACAAAGCAGAACAAGATGAGATGAGATGATTGTCGACAATTTCAGGATTGCTGTCAATATGTGTAGAAAAATTACACATCTCAGTTCCCTAAAGTCTGATTCATTCTTAAACTGCGTTCACTACCGTCAACCATGTTTGTGCATATTTCTTTCTTTGAAATGATGAATAAGCCATTTAAAGATGCTGGATAGTGATTTATTGATTGATTGATTTAGCGACCGACATCACAGCATTCGGGACATTCCCATAAGCGCTCCGTCCCCATCCTCAGCAACCAGCGAAGAGTTCCAAGACTAACAGTTCCAGCAGCAATCTGATTATATGTCCGTCTCGCCTTTCCTCTGAGCGTCGCGCGTCGGCCAGATCCCCTCGTCACTCCTCGCTGCCTCATTCTAACCAGACCATGGTGATCCATTTGCTCCTCTGAGGTGTACACGTGCTCCCACAAGGCCGCAACCACATCTGCCTTGTCATGCATAGATGCTGGATAGTTTGAAATCAGAATGGAGAAACATCGGTATCAGAAATATTTGGTAGTACGCGAGACAGAAGCCTGTGGACAGACACGACAACCAAAGCCACATGACATGACTATAAGACTGGCAGTATATGAGACAGAAGGTTGTGGACAGACATGATCACCAAAGCCACATGACATGGACTATAAGATGACTGGCAGTACATGAGACAGAAGGTTGTGGACAGACATGGTCACCGAAGCCACATGACATGGACTATAAGATGACTGGCAGTACATGAGACAGAAGGTTGTGGACAGACATGGTCACCGAAGCCACATGACATGGACTATAAGATGACTGGCAGTACATGAGACAGAAGGTTGTGGACAGACATGGTTACCGAAGCCACATGACATGGACTATAAGATGACTGGCAGTACATGAGACAGAAGGTTGTGGACAGACATGGTCACCGAAGCCACATGACATGGACTATAAGATGACTGGCAGTACATGAGACAGAAGGCTGTGGACAGACATGGTCACCAAAGCCACATGCAGGATTATGAGAAGAATGACACAGCTAGAGGACCAAGAGGCTGATGTG
>JACEFZ010008461.1:0-2500 GCA_014155875.1 Cepaea nemoralis
GTTCCCCCTTTTTTGCTGCAGATACAAGCCGTCTCCATTCGTCTCTCTGGTTGACCTTCTCTTGCCTGTCGTTGATTCCAAGTGAAATAAGGGAAATGCGCAAAGAAAATTATGACATAGTTTATTTAGATGAGACGTGGATCAATGCGGACCACACAAGTGAAAAGGAATGGCAATCAGTGGATGGAAAGATAAAGCGTTATGTGCCCAGTAGTAAAGGACAGCGTTTGGTCATAGCTTATGCTGGTAGTACTCATAATGGCTTACTACAGAATGCTGGGCTCTTGTTCGTATCAAAGCATACAGACAATAGGGATTATCATAATGAGATGAATGGTAATGTATTTAGAGATTGGCTCGAGAATACAGTACTTCCATCCCTTGATAGACCGTCTTGTCTAATCATGGATAAAGCACCATGTCACAATGTTGTTGCCCAAGAAGACAAAATACCTACGGCATCGAGCACAAAGGAAGCAATAAAGATATGGCTCCGAAGGGAAAATATACCATTTCCAGAAACATATTTCAAGCTACAGTTGTTGTCCCTTGTAAAACAGGCGCAAAAAAGCAAGAAATGTCAAATCGACACGTTTATAGACGAGCATGGCCATAGGTGCTTGAGACTTCCGCCGTACCATTCTCATTTAAACCCTATAGAACTTGTGTGGGCTAAAATTAAAGGACAGGTGGCAGCTGCCAATACTACATTCAAATTGTCTGACGTCAAGATACTAACCCAGTCCGCGCTATTAAATATTGATCAAAGTTACTGGGGAAACAATGTGAGGACCATGTGTTGAAAGAGGAAGAGGATTATTGGAGAAAGGATGGATTGAATTTTATGCAATCGAGAGCAATCATCAACCTACTGGAATCGTCCGACACAGATTAAGGTCTGAGCAGATCGCAGACCTTAATCTACGTGCACACTTACTGGGATATTTTGCTCCAACTATTCAGACGAATTGCTGGCCCTAAATATTACAGCATCAGCATAATGTCAATGGCAACAGTTTGTATTCCACAGTGATGAATTTTCAATTCCGCAAGCCCTCGGCGGTGACAAACTGTATTGAAACACACACACACACACACACACACACACACACACACACACACACACACACACACTAAACGCATTGAATACCAACAGAAGAGTAATATTGCGGTGGAAACTGACATATTGTGGCATAACAAGAAACGTGAGAGCAAACACGTTGTCAAATTAGGGGACAACACACGTGCATACGAAGCAATCTATAAACTTCAATGAAAAGAGAACCAACATCTTGGTCGTTAAGAAGAAAGCCCACTACAGAGACACTGACAACTATTTTCATAGTGCAAAACAGATAATCATGTTCCGCCTCTGTGTCGTGTGTCCATTTAAAGTGTCATCCCTGGAGTGAGGGGAGTCAACACCCACATTATATTTTACCCCTTTTTAATATCCTGGAGAATCCACTAGCTTCCGTCCAACACACTCCATCAGTTCATGGACACCTTTTCCTCTCTCTATCACTGTCGTACTACGTCCCCTCTCATTCTTCCCCACGCAACATATTCAACAACTCTTGCTTCTAAAAATTAATAAAGATTAATTTATTAAAAGAAAAGTGTAATGTACGTGAGACGTGTATGCGAAGAAAATGTGTGAAGTGTTCTATAATGTGTGTAGGATCGGACCCTCAGATAATAGCATAGTCAGTTCATCCTTGCAAGGACACACCACAGCACGTTAAGTCAGAACAAGTTCACCTCACCCAGTGCCGTATCTCTCCTGCCGGATACTGACTTTCATCTGTAGCTACCTGGTAATCCATCTTCATGATCATCCGAAATAGATACTGTTTGTAATTTACAGCTGATCATGGACCGGTTGCACACTACACATTATAAGTTCCTATCGTTCCTAAAAAATGTACAAATCCTTTGTGGTGTGTACGTAGGTATCACTGTTATTGTTAATATACTTGATCCTAACTAGTGTCTATATAGTCTCAAGTATAATGTCTTTTGTAATATTTCACTGGAATCTATCACACCATGTGACTTACATTTTAATGTTCTCGTTCACTTAACACTGTTTGTATGATGTGTGATGTATCAACAATCATCACCCATCCTAGGTGAACCTTAACACACAGGAATCGTTATATTGGTTGGCTCTTCTGAGCCATGTTATGGTGGACCCTCCTGATCATGAGTCCAGCGTAAACATAATACCATCTTTCTTCTCGGACGTTATTCATTTTCCGTAAGAAACATTTGACTGTTCAACTGGTGTTCTTTCAAATTGGAGTTGAACTTTTTTCAAAACCAGTGTTGAGCTTCCTCGTAACTGGCAGGGAACCTGTTAGAGAAACAACACATCTGGTGATAGCACTAGTCACTGATCCTACCGGCTGAGTGTAAGCCTATTGCCTTGCTCTGTTATTTTTCAGCTAACTAAACTCTGTCATAGAGCATATTAGCTCCTCACCTACGTCCGAATCAG
>JACEFZ010008461.1:7500-25767 GCA_014155875.1 Cepaea nemoralis
CTCCTTCTCCCTCCACCTCCTCCATCCTCTCTTTTCCTCCTCCCTCCTCCTCCCTCTTCCTCCTCCCTCCTTCTCCTCCCCTCCTCCTCCTGCGTTCTCCCCCTCCCTCCTTCTACCTCATCCTCCTCCCTCATTCTCCCTCTTCCTCCTTTCTCCTCCTCCCCCTCCTCCCCCTTCCTCCTCCTCTCTTCTCCTACTCCTTCCTCCCTCTTCCTCCTCCTCCTCCTTCTCCTCTTTCCCATTCCTCCTCCTAATCCCTCCTCCTCCCTCCTCCTTCCTCCTATTCCTCCTCCTCCCTCCTCCTCCTCTCTCCGCCTGTCTCTTCCTCCCTCCTCCTTCTCCCTCCTCCACCCTCTTCCTCCTCCCTCCTCCTACTCCTCCTTTTTCTTCTTCTTCTGCTGCTGCTGACGCCGCTCCATTTACCCAAGTTAATTTTGGGGGGAATATGTAAAGATCTTTCAAGTGCTCTTTCTAATGCTTTTTGTAAGTTGGTCTTCGTTTATCTAAGGTTGTTCTAACCGCAACCAATAAATTATTAGACAGACAGGCAGACAGATAGACAGACAGGGAACAAGAACTGGAGCAGGGGCCGAATATGAATTAAATGAGATGCTCCCCGCCAGGGACTGGGTGAAGCCGGGCCGGGTCGTCTTTGTTGTTGTAACGGGAACGGGAGCAGGGGCCGAATATGAATTAAATGAGACGCTCCCCGCTTTGGGAACGGGAACGGGAGCAGGGGCCGAATATGAATTAAATGAGATGCTCCCCGCCAGGAGCTGGGCGAAGCCGGGCCGGGTCGTCTTTGTTGGAAACGGGAACGGGAGCAGGGGCCGAATATGAATTAAATGAGACGCTCCATTTACCCAAGTTAATTGTTGGGGGAAGATGTAAAGATCTTTCAAGTGCTCTTTCTAATAATAGACAGACAGGTAGATAGTCGGGAACGGGAATGGGAGCTTATATGACTAATTATATGAATTAAATGAGATGCTCACCACCAGGGACTGGGCGAAGCCGGGCCGGGTCAGCTAGTGTATATATATATATATATATATATATATATATATATATATATATATATATGTGTGTGTGTGTGTGTGTGTGTGTGTGTGTGTGTGTGTGTGTGAGTGTGTGTGTTATTTGTAATTTTTTTTTAAATCTACGTAGGTAGAAAAAAAAATACCGGTTGTCCTGATGGGGACAGCTGAGTATGGTGGGATGAATGGCAGGAAGGTGGGTTGGCTCCTCCGGTAGGACACCTGAACTAGGCTGACAGAGGTAGACCGGGTCATCTTGTTGCTACACCACACCCTTACGTGATGATGAAAAACGCCAATAAACAAACGCAAAGGAGTTCGGGCCGCTGACCGGGAGAGGGGGGGGGGACAACTTGAGACTTGCACTTGAATGCTCTGCCTTTGCCTACATCGAGTCCTTATGTGGACTGGACATGACCGGGACCAGCCCCGATGAGAATAACTCAAGAAGTGACAAGCACGTAGCAGTTCTAATAGAGAAAAGAAGCCAACAAACGAAAGAATGCGGGTCCCAGTAGGCCCGACCAAGGACCGATCTCTATCAGGACCAACACAAGACAAAGAAAACATCCAGATAGCACAAAATAAATATATCCGACGAACAGAGCGGGACCGATAAAACCAGTAGGAACTAGGACTAACAGTCCACACAACCACGGATCTCAACAATAACCGACGCTGAGGAGGCAGGTTGGACGAGACCGAATTTGAAATATTTTTTTTGGAAAATTGGAATTGGAATTGTCAGCACCTTATGTGACTCAGCGTAATGCCTCATAAGGTCACCAATGTCGGCTCTAGACACTTAAGTACTTTTACAAATGTGTGCCATCTCTGAAAATAGCTCTTTAAGCTTGTCTGACACATGGATGTCACATTCTATCAAACCATCAAAGTCTCGTTTTTTACATCTTCGAGGATCTTTTCTTTGTTAATGGTCTGTTTACCATGCCAGGGATTGACGTATCTCGCCTTCACAAAACTCTTAATATTACTATCGGTCTTGTTTAGGTTCTTCCAGTCGCATTCCCACATTTCTACTACCTTAACTTTAACCTCGTTAAATAAGTAGTCGTGAATGTTACATGTGTTATCATATAGTTCTGTCAGAGGTATCTTTATTACTGGATCAATATCTATACCACGGGTCAGGTAAAAGTCTGGTTGTCCATGGAATAGGCATCCGTGAAACTGGTAGACGGTTCTAGTTCCCCTATCCTACCCAACTACTCTAATATGGCGCGGTCCCAGAGACATCTCCTGCCCATTAAATTGTGTCCTCAGCTCTATATTCTGATTATGCTCTATCCACGCCAACCACTCTCTGAGCTGAACAGTGTAAGACCTAGACTTATGAGTACTTAACTCACCTTCTGCCTCGTCAATGACAGGAAAACCTCTGAGCATATTTTGCATTAGAGCCCACAGTTTGAGAGCATTAACACCATACCCTTTCAAACACTCAACAAGCTTACCCCCTCTGATGCGTGTCTGACCTACCTCATGGTACCTATGAAAGATTATTGAGAGACCGATTACAATATTGTCTCTAGGTTTTGTTCAGATCTTTCTCGGTCTCAGAACATAGTGAAAACACTACATTTTTGGGCAGGGTCTTAAATACATACTTTAAGTTTACTACAGGGACGGAAATTGCATTCTTAAACATGTCTACGCCTAAATCCTTGTAAAAGTTCACTTGTGCATCTAAAGACTTAATAAAGGGCTGTACGTCCTTGTTATTATACCACAAAAGAAATTCTTCTAATGTAGCCATCTTATTGTCAACCCACACCTTCTGACATTCCTAGTATTCTGCCTCTATCTCTTCTAATCTCATCTCATCATGTTCCTCTTGTACCTTGCGGTGTCGAGGTGAAGTATAAACATCGTGAGAGTGCCTGATTATGGGCTTCATATATCGATATTCCCATGGACTCTGCTATTCTCTCCGTCCAACGTTTACGTGGTCAGTCTCTTCCTTTGTTTCCGTCTGGTCTGTACATTATTGCTTGTTGTGGTATGCTGTTGACTGGTAACCTACTTGCATGGCCAAACCATTTGACTTGCTGCTTTCTAATACAATCTAGTGCTGCTTTAACCCACACTTTAGTCCTGATTTCTTCATTTCTGATCTTATCTCTTCTTGATACGTTGAGTATTCTTCTCAGGAACCTCATTTCGTTGTTGTGATTTTTCTTTTCTCTTTTTCTGTCATTGTCCAGGTTTGGCATTGGTAGCATAGAGTTGGTAGGAAGATTGTGTTGTAAAGTGCTTTCTTAGTAGTTATTGATACATGTTTGTTCTTTAGTATTGGTGCCATTTGTCCAATGAGTTGATTTGCCTTATTGCATCCTATTTTCGATCTCGTCTTCTGATCTGCCTATTTGATGATATTATACTTCCTAGGTACTTGAAACTCTTTACTTGTTTCAAGGGATGTTCGTTTAGGTGAATTGTTGTTGTTTGTTCTTCTTTAGTTATAGTCATTATCTCTGTTTTGCTTGTGCTAATTTTCATGTTATGTTCCCTACACATTTCGTTTAGACTATTCATGTGGTCTTGTAATTCAGCTTCTGATTTTGCTATTAGTGCCTGGTCGTCTGCAAACAGGAGTTCTCTAATGGTTAGATTTTCAGATGGTTCTTCTTCTGTGTTCTCGTCATGCGGTATTCTTGCTGTCTCTTCTTTGCTGGTTTCTTTACATATGTTGTCTATATATGATATGAACAAGAGAGGGAACAGGACACAACCTTGTCGTACTCCAGATCTTATGGTGAAGGGTTCTGAGTGTCCTCCTGTTGCTCTCACTATGCATTCACTGTTGTTGTATAAACTTCTATATAGGTTTGTTAGATGTGTACTCACTCCATATTGTTTAAGGATTTTCCACAGCTTGTTTCTATCTACTCTATCGAATGCCTTTTCTTGGTCGACAAAGGCTAAGTAGAGTGTTTCAATGAATTCGATTGATTTTTCTATAAGTTGTCTAAGAGCAAAATGGCATCTGTGCATGCTTTGTTTTTCCTAAATCCAAGTTGTGTTTCGCTTAGCTGGGGTTCTAAAGTAGTTCATAATCTTTCTTCAAGAATTTTGCAAAATATTTTCCCAGTGTGACTCAACAGTGAAATACCTCTGTATTGTGTGCAGTCTCTTTTGCTGCCTTTGTTTTTCTAAATTGGGATAGTTATGGCGTTGGGTCAGTTTATTTTATATACATTATTTCAGTTGGGTCAAAGGGTTCTCCTCTGGTTAGCATTGCACTTATCCTTGTGTAGAATTTTCTAGTTGCCTCCTTGTAGTTTTTATTTAGGGTTTCTCCATACTCTTCCCGGTATGTTTGTTTTTCCCTCTTTACTATTCTACTCACATGTCTTCTCACTATTCTATATTCTATGTAATCACATTACTGTTTGCTCTTCAACCACTTTTTATATTTTTCCTTTTTGTCTTTTACCGCTTTCTTTACATCTGCGTTCCACCAACTTGTTATTTTCTTTATCCGTGTTGTGCGTTTTTTCGTGGTTCCACATGTTATTTTTGCAGTATTTAAAATGCTTGATTTGAACATCTCCCATTCTTCTTCCACTGTTCTGCCTCAATAATGTTATTATGTCTAACCTTCGAAGAAAGCTGCATGAGGTGGTAATTTTGTTTCCTGTAACTTGCCTAGGTCTGTTATGTATTCATAACAAATATTTCGATGGTTTCCTCAACATTGTGGGCGACTGGGTATTTTGAATAGTTGAATCCTGGTGCTAATTAATTACTGATATTTTTGAAATTTAGCTGATCGGTGGCAATGCACTTAAAATTATTATTTCTTTTGACCACAAGTTTGCATGAAACTCTTTCTAATGTTTGTTAGAAAAAGCAATGACCAAATACTACAGAAGACAAATGAGAACCGTAGATTGATTAGAGAAATTAGACGTGGACAGTCAACATTTTTTGGACATGTTATGAGAAGAAATGGACTGGAGAACTTAGTGACAACTGGTAAGATCGAAGGGAACAGACCAAGAGAAAGACCGAGATGAAAATATCTGGATGGCTTGGCCACATGGCATGGACGAGACAGGAACACTGAGCTTGTCCACGACTCTGGTGATCGAGTGAAATGGCGAGAAATGACCGCCCGCGCTTTCCGGCATGGCACATGATTGATTGATTGACTTTCTGATTTAATAAAATATGAGAACAGGTATGTCTTAATGAGGTTAATATCGTACTTTCCATAGTTGAACCGCAGCACCAGCTTCTCTGTTAAGAGATTCTTTCTTTTTCTGAATACGCTGCATCAGCGATTTGGGTCAAATGATCAAGTATTCTATTAACCCGATCTTGAGGATCACCCGCTGTGATGAATCAGATCGGCTTCTCGAACCCAGGGACGTTAGATGCAACTGAGCACGAAATGGGAACATGTTTTGCTAAATATTTGTCGAACTAGTATCACTAGGTAGTTTGGAATTCGGAAAATAACAATCATAGTCGTAAGTTGCTCTGAAAGGATACACAAAATCTGTATCTCCTGGGATGCCTTGCTCGGAAATTAACCCCCACATGGTCTCTGGTGGACTCTAAATGTCACATTTAAAATGTTCTACCGCCCCCCCCCCCCCCGTTAAAATTGATCTCATGACGTTCCATATTCCTAAAGATCTTAAGGTTTCATTGTAAGTCCCACTACCTCTAAAATTTTGGTACCAGTGAGTGGTTAGCAACATATTCAAAGATGTCTAAATTTAGACCAAAACACTCTTCTAAATTGATGATATCAAGTAGTTTAACCCCCGGAAAATTAGTTAGGGACTCTATATTTTGATATTCTTTCTACTGATTAGCGTACTCTTTCATTGGTTTTCAAAAGTTCTTAAGAGGGGTTCCTCTGTGTACAGATAGTGCTCTAAAGAAACAAAGATTATCATTGTACGGTGTAGCGTCGTTATAGTCACTTTGTAGTATGTTGATGGCTTAGTTGTTAGTTATGTAGTCAGGATTGTCAGTTAGGTAACAACCAATCGGGAATTCGGGGATATGAAAGATGTAAAATGTTGTGGCAGCTACTGTCTCTATACTGTACTAGGTATCTGGTCGTTGCTGCATAGTAAGCAATGAGCAATGTAAGGGTAATGAGGTTGATAAACTGTTTTGATGAAATCGTCAAAGTCGTGTATATTATTGTTTAAAGCTGGAAATTCTAAAACAGCTACGTTGTTAGAGGAAGCATGAATGAATCTAAGGTCACGTGTTTCTTTATATCTTAGCACTAAATGATGGCTATAATTGACATTGAACCTGTTTGTCTTACTATTAGATATCTTATATAAGGTCTCTGTCCAGTCGATAGGGTGCTGTGTATGTGGACTAATATAGAATGTGTAGACAGCCATGTGTTTGCTACGCTTGTGATGTGTCCTAATACTCTGCCAGATGTCTCTATATTTTTGTGAGATTTCGTCTGGGAGGTTGTCTAAGGTGTCTGCTTCGTCTGCTATCGATTGTCCAAGTTTCTGTATTTTAGGGGTGTGTGTGTCTAATGATGCCTTACTTTTTCTTGATACTGGTGTAATGTCCATGTTTGAGGTTAAGGGTGTAGTGAACATTAATGAGGGTGTAGTTGTTGAAGTCTGGTGATGAGTTTTTATATGCTGCTTTAATGTGTCTCTTCTGTTGGATAAGTTGCCGCAGATGTGGCACTTGTGAGTTGTGGTGTTGTGTATTGTGTTAATGTGACGTGTATGATTGCGATTTTCTGTGAAACTTTTCCACATGTAGCACACAGAAATACTTTGTTCTGACTAGTGGCCATAGTAGAACAAAAAGTCGTGGTGATAACTCAATAAAGCGTTTCCGATGGTTGATGTGGTGATAGCTTAGTAAGATCTTGTGTAGGTTCCGGTAATTGATGACGTAGTAATATTTGATGGTCCAACACTTTGTCCAACGGTCTTGCAGCTTTGGGTATTGGATAATGGCTTGATAGTGCACTAGGTTCTTGTGTAGTATTTCCACGATTTCCACTCTTTCCACGCAAAGTAAGCTTGTGTGTAGCTCCAACAGATATGGTAGAGTGATCCAACACACTAAGCTCATGTGTAGGCTCCTGTCGTTCAAGCTTTCACAATTGTTGTATGTGCTCTCTTTTATATGCCAGTACGTCAAACAGCTGTGAAGTATGACAAAAGTCATTATGGATATTTCATATTTCACAAACATGTGACAACCATTATATCAGCCACAAAAAATGGATAGTATGTAAAATATTTAAGAAATATCAAACGAAAAAGGCTTTGTGGAATATGAGGGTGACGTCACATGTAATATGATATGAATATTTATTATGTTAATTTTTCTCTTCATTGCTCTCATCCCGTCCTTAAAGAGGCTCTTCTCCCTGACTATATGTTTTGTGCTGATGAAGCCTATCAACGTCCTGCATATTTATGTATATTACTTATTATATTGTATGACACTGAGGCCTGGTTTATATTAGGGAACAATGGTGACTTAGTGAGAAACGCTGAAAGCAAACGTACCAGTGACAGAATTGTTGAGATTTCCTTTCTTTGAACTCAAATAGCCTCGAGATTGTTCCTGGTCTTTTATACGCCTCTACGTCAAACAGCTGTGAAGAATGACAAATATCATTATGGATCGAGATTTTATATTTCACAAGCATGTCAGGTTACACCCATTAGTTTGATTATAGTGTTTTAAAACCACCTATAGAAAAACTACCCAACATGTAAAATCAAAATGTTTAAGAAATATCAAATTTTAAAAAAAATTTGGTAATTGAGGCTCCGGAATATGACGGCACATGCCACGTAGTAAAATATTTTCATTTTCCTCTATCTCTTTCTTAAATAAGCTCTTCTCCGTGACTATATGTTTTGTGCTGATGAAGACTAACAACGCCCTGTATATTTATGTACATTACTGTGTATATTGTATGACACACAGAACTGATGTATATTAGTGAACAATGGTGACTTAGTGAGAAACGTCGAAAGCATACGTACTTTAGTGTATAGCCGAATGTTAGTTGTAACGAGTTGACTCTTCGTATTAGTGTAAAAGTTTCAAGCAGTCAATTGCCCAACTCTTTTCCTTTGTTGTAGACAAAGTGTGAAAAGATAGAGTATTGTGATGTCGTGTGATATACATTCATGAGATACACAGTGCATATAGCAAGGGAGATCATCACTTAGTCACCACAGGACTCATGATTCGGTAGCACATTTTCACTCTGTCATATCTTTAGTGAATAGTGTTCCATACTGTATAGCTGAATACACCGTGTTTCCATACACTATACAGAAAGAGGACTGTGGAGTGACCATATATGTGTTACAATACACTTGGTTGAGGACAGACATACCTTTATGCGTGACAAGATTGCTTTGGTCCACGTGTCAATGAGGGGTGTACCTTTGGAAGGACATAGCAGATTACTTTTATTGAACAGAGAAAACATACTTAGTTTAACCCCCGGAAAATTAGTTAGGGACTCTATATTTTGATATTCTTTCTACTGATTAGCGTACTCTTTCATTGGTTTTCAAAAGTTCTTAAGAGGGGTTCCTCTGTGTACAGATAGTGCTCTAAAGAAACAAAGATTATCATTGTACGGTGTAGCGTCGTTATAGTCACTTTGTAGTATGTTGATGGCTTAGTTGTTAGTTATGTAGTCAGGATTGTCAGTTAGGTAACAACCAATCGGGAATTCGGGGATATGAAAGATGTAAAATGTTGTGGCAGCTACTGTCTCTATACTGTACTAGGTATCTGGTCGTTGCTGCATAGTAAGCAATGAGCAATGTAAGGGTAATGAGGTTGATAAACTGTTTTGATGAAATCGTCAAAGTCGTGTATATTATTGTTTAAAGCTGGAAATTCTAAAACAGCTACGTTGTTAGAGGAAGCATGAATGAATCTAAGGTCACGTGTTTCTTTATATCTTAGCACTAAATGATGGCTATAATTGACATTGAACCTGTTTGTCTTACTATTAGATATCTTATATAAGGTCTCTGTCCAGTCGATAGGGTGCTGTGTATGTGGACTAATATAGAATGTGTAGACAGCCATGTGTTTGCTACGCTTGTGATGTGTCCTAATACTCTGCCAGATGTCTCTATATTTTTGTGAGATTTCGTCTGGGAGGTTGTCTAAGGTGTCTGCTTCGTCTGCTATCGATTGTCCAAGTTTCTGTATTTTAGGGGTGTGTGTGTCTAATGATGCCTTACTTTTTCTTGATACTGGTGTAATGTCCATGTTTGAGGTTAAGGGTGTAGTGAACATTAATGAGGGTGTAGTTGTTGAAGTCTGGTGATGAGTTTTTATATGCTGCTTTAATGTGTCTCTTCTGTTGGATAAGTTGCCGCAGATGTGGCACTTGTGAGTTGTGGTGTTGTGTATTGTGTTAATGTGACGTGTATGATTGCGATTTTCTGTGAAACTTTTCCACATGTAGCACACAGAAATACTTTGTTCTGACTAGTGGCCATAGTAGAACAAAAAGTCGTGGTGATAACTCAATAAAGCGTTTCCGATGGTTGATGTGGTGATAGCTTAGTAAGATCTTGTGTAGGTTCCGGTAATTGATGACGTAGTAATATTTGATGGTCCAACACTTTGTCCAACGGTCTTGCAGCTTTGGGTATTGGATAATGGCTTGATAGTGCACTAGGTTCTTGTGTAGTATTTCCACGATTTCCACTCTTTCCACGCAAAGTAAGCTTGTGTGTAGCTCCAACAGATATGGTAGAGTGATCCAACACACTAAGCTCATGTGTAGGCTCCTGTCGTTCAAGCTTTCACAATTGTTGTATGTGCTCTCTTTTATATGCCAGTACGTCAAACAGCTGTGAAGTATGACAAAAGTCATTATGGATATTTCATATTTCACAAACATGTGACAACCATTATATCAGCCACAAAAAATGGATAGTATGTAAAATATTTAAGAAATATCAAACGAAAAAGGCTTTGTGGAATATGAGGGTGACGTCACATGTAATATGATATGAATATTTATTATGTTAATTTTTCTCTTCATTGCTCTCATCCCGTCCTTAAAGAGGCTCTTCTCCCTGACTATATGTTTTGTGCTGATGAAGCCTATCAACGTCCTGCATATTTATGTATATTACTTATTATATTGTATGACACTGAGGCCTGGTTTATATTAGGGAACAATGGTGACTTAGTGAGAAACGCTGAAAGCAAACGTACCAGTGACAGAATTGTTGAGATTTCCTTTCTTTGAACTCAAATA
This sequence comes from Cepaea nemoralis, assembly GCA_014155875.1. NCBI lineage: Eukaryota > Metazoa > Mollusca > Gastropoda > Stylommatophora > Helicidae > Cepaea > Cepaea nemoralis. The sequence goes on from JACEFZ010008461.1 coordinate 17,824, forward strand.
GCCTCGAGATTGTTCCTGGTCTTTTATACGCCTCTACGTCAAACAGCTGTGAAGAATGACAAATATCATTATGGATCGAGATTTTATATTTCACAAGCATGTCAGGTTACACCCATTAGTTTGATTATAGTGTTTTAAACCACCTATAGAAAACTACCCAACATGTAAAAATCAAAATGTTTAAGAAATATCAAATTTTAAAAAAAATTTGGTAATTGAGGCTCCGGAATATGACGGCACATGCCACGTAGTAAAATATTTTCATTTTCCTCTATCTCTTTCTTAAATAAGCTCTTCTCCGTGACTATATGTTTTGTGCTGATGAAGACTAACAACGCCCTGTATATTTATGTACATTACTGTGTATATTGTATGACACACAGAACTGATGTATATTAGTGAACAATGGTGACTTAGTGAGAAACGTCGAAAGCATACGTACTTTAGTGTATAGCCGAATGTTAGTTGTAACGAGTTGACTCTTCGTATTAGTGTAAAAGTTTCAAGCAGTCAATTGCCCAACTCTTTTCCTTTGTTGTAGACAAAGTGTGAAAAGATAGAGTATTGTGATGTCGTGTGATATACATTCATGAGATACACAGTGCATATAGCAAGGGAGATCATCACTTAGTCACCACAGACTCATGATTCGGTAGCACATTTTCACTCTGTCATATCTTTAGTGAATAGTGTTCCATACTGTATAGCTGAATACACCGTGTTTCCATACACTATACAGAAAGAGGACTGTGGAGTGACCATATATGTGTTACAATACACTTGGTTGAGGACAGACATACCTTTATGCGTGACAAGATTGCTTTGGTCCACGTGTCAATGAGGGGTGTACCTTTGGAAGGACATAGCAGATTACTTTTATTGAACAGAGAAAACATACTTTAGTGAAAAACATGTACACAGAATGACACACAGCAGCTTTCCTAAACGGCAAAAGTGGAAGAAGATGGTTATGCTCTTGATGATAGTGATAATAATGAGTAGCGTAATTTCTGCCCACGTCACTTGACAACTGCTGCGGAAGAAGATGATAGTGATGATGATGATGATGATGATGATGATGATAATAATGATGATGATGATGATGATGATGATGATGATGATGATGATGATGATGATGATGATGAGAAGCATCACGTCTCCGCTTGATGACAAAAGTGGAAGAAGATGCTATTGATGATGATGATGATGATGATGATGATGATGATGATGATGATGATGATGATGATGATGATGATGATGAAATAATTATGACGATGATGATAAGGAGATAAGCCACAAATAATATACATACCAGCGCAGTGTTTTGTGACTTGATGTTTTTGTTCCCGGTGGTCGCTATGTTTCCCATTTGATTGCAATGTTTCCAGTCTGCGATGAAAGGGAGGAAAAACACGTTCAGTTGAGCATACAAAACTAGCAATGGTGATATCAAAGAAACATATTGTGTCTATATAGGCCATTACTAGAGCAAAGATTGACAGTATAGATCTGTTTGTCTATATAGGCAATTACTAGAGCAAAGATTGACAGTAGAGATCTGTAAATATTAACGATCATATATTAACAACAGCGATAAGAATGAAAAAGCTTGTGGTGAGATGACAAACCCACCCACGTTTACCGACATGGCACATGCTGCTATATGCAATTACTTATTGTTATTTTGGTACAATTGTCGATGTTCAGATATTAGCATAGATAACAGCAGCTGGCCGGTACACAACAGAGATTAAGAGCGGAATAGGAAAAAACTGCGTTTAAATGAAGAACATTTTGATGCAATATTTTCTTGTCATTGGAAATTAGAATGAGAGCAGTAAACACGCTCTGGTCAATTATTACACAAGCACAATATTCCCTGGAAGCAACAGGTTAACCGAGTGTTGCAAATTCCTTGTACCGCCACATACCGACTGAAAGCCACTACTGAAAACATTATATACAACAACAAGAAAAAGAGACAGCTTTTCTTCTAGTCTTGATAGGTATTGGAAAGTAGTGGGCCAGCTGGAAAGAGTGGGGAGCGAGAGAGAGAGAGAGAGAGAGAGAGAGAGAGAGAGAGAGAGAGAGAGAGAGAGAGAGAGAGAGAGAGAGAGAGAGAGAGAGAGAGAGAGAGATCCTGGTCGCTGTGAAGAGACATGATCGCCTACGCCAGTCGACAGGTCACTTGATGATGATTACGTTTTAGCATTACATTACGTTTTAGCAGTGCATTACAAAACCAGTTGGTTGTATTAGTGAATGGGAGAATGGGCGAACTGTATTCCGACGCACAGCTGTGACCGCCGCTTGCCTTGCGCTGTTTGGTAATGTTTTTCACGTTTCATGCAATGCATGTTTTGTCTGGATGTGAAGCAAGAAGCAAACTGAAAAAGACTATATGCGTGGAAAGGTTGTTTCTAATACTTCCAGCAGCAATCAAGATGACCCCTGTGTGGAACTGCAGTGCTCGGTTACATTTACACAGCGGGAGAGAGGGGGAGGGGGGGGGGGGGAGAGGTACTGCTGGATGGACTGAGCGGGTTGGCGTAATATCAGCGACAGGGTTGGTCGAGAGACAATAGCTGTGCAGAGACATGACCACAGACGCCACCCGACAGGCCATGTGATGCTGATTACTTTTTAGCAGTAGATTACAAAACCAGTTGGTTGTATTAGTGAATGAGCACGCTGATTTCATACACCGCAACCGTGACCGACGCTCGCCTTGCGCTGGTTTTTTATAATCAGGGATGAATGCCTGTTGCTAAAAAGTATAATTTATAACATTATTGTGAGATCCACATGTTTTGTATTGGATGTTAACTTAATGTTCAAGATAAATACGGCGCATTTTGCCTGGTTTGAAGCAGACACACGAAGAACGTGGAATTGTGGTTTTCTGTGATCAGTTCACAGTATATTATTCTCACAGCGTATCGTTCTGTTTGTATTGTGCGTTACTGGTTACCGGGAGAGAGCCAACGGTCAGTTTAATTAACTTGTCATTTCTGACACCGCTCTGCCCCGCTCTTGTTATTTTACGTATGAGGCGGGCGAGTGGGAATTTCCTATTCGCATTTATTTGGACACATGTGCTGAGTTCGTATTATATGACCGCTACGCCGAGGTCAGGCACCGAGGTGGGGTAAAGCCGGTGGGCGGGCTAAGTGATAATGTTAACCATGCGTGGTCAGGCCGGCATTCCGATGGTTATTAAACGAGAATTCTAATATCGTCTAATGTCCTTTAATTTTTGCTAAGAGAGGAGCTAGCAATATTTTTATATTATTAACCCATGTACGGTACTGGTTTTACGGCATGAGCAACTGTTTGCCAACAAATGGGTAATATTTGTTTCGTCGTTGTCTAACCCGATTCGACGGCGTGTAAGGAGATTTTATAGAATACTTACCACTGGTCTCTTCCGGTGAGCAATCTGTCTTCTTGTCTGTTTTCACCAATTAATGAGAATAAAGCAGCCATGCCGGTCTTTATATAGGCAGTCTAGTCACCTAAAAGTGCTGATTTAACCAGTAGACAATGACCGGATCAAACCGCATTATGTTTGTGGTAAAACCTCTATGTATTTCTGTGTATAATACGCTTAGTCAGATTTTTTATCATTCAAACGTGACCTGACTTTCAGAAGGCTTACAACAGTAAAGACACATTGCCAAAACATGATAGGACAGCTGCCCGGTCGGTTAGTGCTCAGTCGCCCTGTTTTTACGAAGTATTTGCCTTATAGTGAATCCACATATAAAAAAGCATTGTAACTCGTAATACTGAACAATAACTGATCTCACCTGGTAACAAGAAATAAATCACGCAGCTCAGTGAACGTTTCCACACATTTTTAATTGTGCGTTGTAGAATGATAAGATTCAATTCATGTAGAACATAGATCGCCCTTGATGCAGGGTCGGTATCTATTTAAAATATCTACGAATGATCTTCCCTACTCTGTCCTGTTCACTTTGACGTCTAATTTTCCATTCCACAGTTCCGTCGTTCATAATTCGCATAGGTTTCTGTTCCCAGTCCTTCCATCTATGGCTTCTTATCAACAAATTCCTCGTCCTGTTGTTCCCTTGCAGATCATCGTATCATTGCATCCAAATATCTACTTGACACAGAATTTGGAAAACACAACCCCTTGGTAACACGGATTCACAACGTCTGTCTCTTTGTTGTCCTATGACGTCTCGTGTCTCCCTTGGTTTCCTTGTTCATCATCCACTTTGGTGCATCCTTACGCAAAATCCCTTTATCCTTTTTCTGTATCTTCTTTTGGCGTGCTCGTCATATGGCATTATGCCACCCCCCGACAAAAATGATAAATCATTACACACACACACACACACACACACACACACACACACACACACACACACACACACACATACATATACCTATACAATCTGTAATTATGCCTCATAGCCTTACTACAACATAAGTTATAACAATTGCTGAATAAGACCTTATGGTTCCCGTTACCCACCCTAAAAAAAATTAAGTTATATGACGGGCAGGCCCACCTGGCCAAACCCCCGTTGGACGTCGTATGGCCCCGACCCATGGGTAGGTCGGTCCAACTAATTTTTATTAGTCCCTACCTTGTCCAAATGGACAAGTGTCCTCACTCTAGGTAATACCCAGAGTTGCGGACGAGGGTAGTAATGGGGTACCACGCAATCCATATCAGTTGCTGTTGAATGATGTCACTGCTCATGCATATCTTACTTGTTTTCCCATCAAATGTCTGTAGGTAAGTTAGACGCCATTGCTTTTCCTTATGCACAGAGATACTTTAGAGATATTTTCCTTTATTATCAAGTGTGGATATATCAGAAACTGTTGATCAATCCCAAATATCAACTCATATTAACTAGTGAACCATTGCACTAACCATTTTAACCTATTCTAATATCATAACCAACCAATACAACACAGTTAACTATTGTAATAATTATATATATATATATATATATATATATATATATATATATATATATCTATATATATATATATATATATATATATATAATATATACATATTTATACATACACCTAATATTGTCAATGACACATCGTATTTACTAATCTACTTAACAATATCGTCCGGATCGTATGTCGGCTCTAATCCGCACAGTAAGAAGTCCTGCCGTCGCGAACAGTTCTAGTTTACTATAGCTCAAACCAAACTCCAAGTTAGTTCGTGTTGGGGGTTTTATGAGAATACAATTTTCTCAATTGAAAGTAAATATTGTCCAGCAAGTCAGTTCAATCCTGCCAAAAATGACAAATCGAACTATGTATTTATCGCGACTACACTATATATGTGATAGTAATATAATTACACAATTGATGATTGTTATACACATTGTTATTTAACCAGGTGCCATATATATATATATATATATATATATATATATATATATATATATATATATATATATATATATATATATATATATATATATATATATAATTTCCTAACACTCTATGAATAACAGATAACAATTACAATTAGAAGAGAACAACTGTGTAGTAGACCTATCTATTTACAGTCGACTAAGAAGATCCGCAAGATTGTTATCCTTTCCAGGAATATGACAGATATCGAATTCATAATCCTGTAAGATTAAAGAACATGTATGAATTCTGGAATTCTTAGGATGACCAGATTTGAATATTTGTAGAGGTTTGTTATCCGAAAGAACCATAAATTTTCTACCAAGTAGATATCTTAGAGAATTTCTCAATACTTTCAATTAATGCTAGAGCCTCTAGTTCAGTAATAGCATAATTTCTCTGTGTATCTGATAGCTTTTTACTGAAGTAAAGAATGGGATGTAACTTTCCCTCATGCAATTGAAGTAATACAGTTGAAATAGCATATAAACTAGCACCCGTTTGTAATACGAAGTCTTTTGAAATATCAGATAATTTCAGGATAGGATAGGTACTAAACAGAGTTTTTATCCGTTCTAATAGTTTATCATGATCATCTGTCCAAACTATTTTTGTAGGCTCCCTTTCTTTAATAGTTCAGAGAATGTTGCTGTCTTATCAGCAAAGTTAGGAATAAACTTCTGATAGTAGTTAATCAGACCTAATAGACTTCTTAATTCCTTTTTTGTCATTGGAGGTTTGATATTAATTTCAGTAACCATCAGTGGATCTCTCTTTCTAAATCTGTTAGAAATTCTATGACCAAGGAATTGTATTTCAGTAAAGCCTATCTCAATTTTACTAGGTATAGCTTTCAGACAGTGTTGCTGCATCCTCTGAAATACTTGTTTAAGAATTTTGACATGTGTGTCAATATCTTAAGTATGAATACAGATGTCATCCATATATGTCGCTACATTAGAAATTCCATGGAGTAATCTTCTCATCATGCGCATAAATGTGCTTGACGCATTTTGTAAACCGAATGGAAGGTATGCCCATTCATATAGACCTAATGGAGTACTGAAAGCTGTGATATGCATAGAATCTTCATCCATAGGGATTTGCCAATATCCCTTGGTGAGGTCAATCTTCGAAAAGAGTTTTGAGTTTGCCATGCTTTCAATCAAATCATCAATGTTTGGCATTGGTTCTGCATCTAGTAGTGTTAATGCATTTACTTTTCTATAATCAACACATAGACGTAATGAACCATCTTTTTTCTTCACAATTACTACCGGAGAACAGTAGTTTGAAATGGATTTTCTCATAATCCCAGTTTTATCTAACTCCGAAATCTCTGCTGTAACTTTCTCCAGATAATGTATTGGAATAGGATATGGTTTCAATTTAACTGGGACATTCGAGAGTAAAGTTATTTTATGCTTGATAAGCGATGTCTGCCCTGGTTTATCAGAAAAGATTGTGCTGAATTCTTTTATTGCTTGCGATAAGATTCTCTTTGTCTTGGGTTGACAAATCTTGACTTATTTGTATAGATTGCCAACCACTGTCACTATTAACTGTTGTGGATTGGAATTTGTTGTTTAATAGCGTCTTCTTGTTGTTCGTTAATAACCCAACAAGCTGCTGCTATTCTATGTGGTATATGTTGCGTCACCTGTGATGTGTTGTTGTCGCGTGGGATATATGGTTTCAGCATATTTATGTGAAAGATTTTATGTTTCCCATTTACATCAATACGATAGTCTACATCACTGATTTTCTTAATCACTTTAAATGGACCTTGCCATGAAGTAACTAAGCAGTCACGAGGATCAGGTAATAATAACCAGATCCTCTTCTTCTTCTTTCAAGACTATTGTCTTAGCGTTTCTATTATCGTACTGTCTGTACTTTTTCTCCAGCTTTCTCAAGTGCTGATTTTGCGATTTGGCAGGCCGTAATGATTTTGGCTCTCAACTGCGTAACCATTTCGTATGCTTCTCTTTTCGGGTGGTCGTATGTCTTATTTTAAGCATATCTTTGTATAATAAAAATGGACCACGTGGATTTGCTCCGTACACCAGCTCGAATGGAGAAAAACCTGTTCTAGATTGTGGTACCTCACGGTATGCAAACAGTACTGCTGGCAATAAAATTTCCCAATCTTTAGATCTTTCCGCTGCTACTTTTGCTAGAGTTCGTTTAAGGACTCCATTGTAATTTTCATTGACACCGTTTGTCATTGGGTGCCAATGAGAGCTAAAGACTAGTGGAATACCCAGTATTTTCATTGCCTCTTGGGTAGCTATAGATATAAATTGACTACCTCTATCAGATAGTATGCAGCTTGAGAATCCTATCCTACTAAATATTAGCAATAATGAATCTAAGATGGATCTACTTGTGATGTACTTAAGTGGAATAGCTTCTGTCCAACGAGTACAAAGATCAATCATGGTCAAGATAAACCTATTACCTCGATCAGTAATTGTGTTCAGTGGACCCACAATATCCACAGCAATTTTCTGAAATGGTCGAGAT
>JACEFZ010008462.1:0-22137 GCA_014155875.1 Cepaea nemoralis
GGGGTTAAAAAAACCCTTTGTTTTTTTTCGTTTTATTTTTCTAATCATTTCTGTTGTGATGTTGTCTGGACCGTGGGTCTTGTCAGTTGTCATATGGTTAAGAGCACTCTGAACTTCCATTTCAAAATTGATGGCCCTTCATTATTATTCCAAATAGCATACTGTTCCTCTCTTGTATCGTCATAAAGGTCTTTCATATAATCTGATCACTATGTAAAATCTGATCTTTTTCTATTATGATTTTGCCATTTTTGATTTTTAGGCAAACCATTCATGTATGTGTTCTTTTGTTAGTAATGTCATTAATTTTTTAGTGCATTAAATTGGTATCCCGGGTGTTGTGTTGGTTTTTAATTTTCCTCAAGCCATGCTTCTTTTGTCTCATTGTCCAATTTCCTAATTTTCCTGTGAATCTCTTCATATTTTTCATGGTTATTTCTTCTTATTTCCATGAGTTTTAAGATGTTTTCTGTCATCCATTTCTTACATCCCATCATCTTCATTTTTGGAATAGTTATTTCTGCAGCTTGGCTGACAGATTTCTTTAATATTTCACATTGGTCACTGACATCTTGAAATAATATTTCCAGATCAGACAATGCATCAAATTTGTTCTTTACCTCTACATTGAATTTATCTTTTATCTCTTCACTCTTCAGCACATGTAGATCAAATTTTGTGTTTTTTGGTGTATATTTGACCTCCTTTAATTTTATATGTATATTGTGTTCTGCTTTGAATCTTTCTGGAAATGAAAAGTCAAAGACGCTAAAGTTTAAAAATGTAAAAAGACTTTATCGACACTCTTTACTAGCACAGCTCTCTATTATGAAATATCTGAAAGAGTTAAAGGCAAAGTCTAAAATTGTAAAAAAGACTTTATAGATAATTTGTACTAGCATAAATATATGAAAGAGAAAAACAAAGTGTAACATGGTAAAACACTTTCAGAGACATGTACTTGCACAGCTCCTCTACTAAACACCTGAAAGAGTTAAAGACATTAAAGTTTAAAATTGCAACAAGACTTTATAGAAACTTTGTGCTAGCAAAACATCATCAAATCTTTGTGCTGGCAAAAGATCATCATCATCATCTCCTCTGTTATTAAATATCTATAAAAGAATTACTTACCAAATTGATCAGGATAGGTAGATAAGCAGAACATGTTTCTGCCTTGTCAAACAGGAATGACAGGACCAAAGCCAGAACAATATTGAAGGGGACATTTGTGGCAAACAGCAGTACCAAGGCACCCAGTGCCCCGCCTGAATTCAAACCTTGAATCTGAAGAATAAAAATAAGACAATGGAGTCTATTTACAAAATAGAGCTGGTAATGCTGAGAAATTAACGGCTGTGTACATATAATAATTTATGCACTGACAAATATTTATATAATAACAATTATTAGCATATTATCAATTATTTACACAATAATTGTTAATTAAGCAATAGCAATTATTTATATATTAACTATTATTTACTAATTAACAATAACACATTAAAAAATTATTATTTACACAAAAACAATTATTTAAATATTAACACATACTTACACATTACAAATTATGTATATAGTTATCTGTACATTGATCATTATTTGCATATTAACAAATATTTACATATTGTTTATTATACCTTGATTATTATTTATATGAATAATTAATTTAAATATTTAGCTTTACATTAAGGATTTGCAGTAGCAGAATGACTAGCAAAGGAAGTCATGAGTTAGAACCCCCATCAAGACGGAGATTTTATGTATTGATGTGTCAATACCATGACAGTCGCTCTTAATTTCTAAGACATTTCTTCTTCTTCTTCTTCAGCGTTCCGAGCCATTGAGGTTCTTTGCTGCAGATACAATCCGTCTCCATTCGTCTCTCTAGTTGACCTTCTCTTGCTAGTCGTTGATTCCAAGTGCTTGTAGGTCTGTATATATATTATTTCTCCACCGTCTTCTTGGTCTTCTAAGACATTTCCTGGTACTAATTTTAGATATGGCTGACAAAGGTCGCCTTTTGCAAGATGGAAAACATACTGACCAATAAAAACGATGTCAAATGTGACAAGAAAAAGAGTGTTGAAGTGCTACATAGAACTGTACTTTGTGTGGATGTGAAACATGAACTGTGAGCAGACACGCTAAAAACCTCTAATGGCATTGGAAATGTGGTTTCTGAGGAAAATGCAAAGAACATCATGGACAGGCAGAAAGACCAATGGGCAAGTGCTACAAGAAACAAACAAAAACTCTAAACTGATTAGAGAAATTAAATGCAGATTTTTTTGGGCATGTTATGAGAAGAAAAATAAACTGGAGAACTTGGTGACAAATGGCAAGATTGAGGGGAAAAGAACAAAGAAAAGGCTCAGAGGTAAATATCTAGATGACTTGGACACACAACACAATCGAGACAGAAACACAGCTCTGATCCACGACTCTGGTGATCATGTGATCCACGACTCTGGTGATCATGTGATCCACGACTCTGGTGATCATGTGATCCACGACTCTAGTGATCATGTGAGATGACAAACATGACCAACCTTGCTTATTGGCATGGCACATAATGATGATGACCTGGGAGTCAAGGTCCATTTTTTAAATTCTCCAAGCCCCCGGGAAGGTTAACCCGGTCAACAAATGCCCGCAGAAGTAGGATGTGTCGGCCTAACGGCGCAAGAACCCAGTTCGCTGTAAACAGGCACAACGCAATCACATCCGGAAAAAAAACTCAGGATGAACGAAGAAGAGGAAATTCTCCAAGATGGGGATTCAAACATCTTACCACCAGGTTGACAGGCAAGCGTGCTAATCACTGTACTACCAATGCTCCCATGATGTACGTGGGACATTTAAAATAACAACGGCAGGTCCGTTGGCCGAATGGATAAGAACACATGTTCTTAAACATCTGGTGTGCTGATGCCGAGGTAAGGGGTTCAACCCCTACACCAGACAGCTGGACTGAAGTGTTGACCTGTCGTCCTTGACTTGGGGATGTTAATTACAAGTACCTCTGAAGTCGGAGTGGATTCCCCTGATGGCGAGGGGCACTGTTAATAGGGAAAGCTAACCCACACACAAAATTCAGTCCATCACTACTATAAAAAATAGTGTGAATGGAATACACTTGAGTTCAAAGTGAGCGAGTGCCAAAAAAAAAAAAAAATAACAAAGCATGTCAGTGCTACGCTTCTATGTATGGTGTACATGGCACATGTAAAATAACCACCCCAACAATTATGTCCATGCAGCTCTTCAATGTCTAATGCATGCTAGATAAGTAAAATAACCACCCCAACTATTATGTCCACGCAGCTCTTCAATGTCTAATGCATGCTGGGCATCTAAAATAACCACCTCAACAAATATGTCCACGCAGCTCTTCAATGTCTAATGCATGCTAGATAAGTAAAATAACCACCCCAACTATTATGTCCACGCAGCTCTTCAATGTCTAATGCATGCTAGATAAGTAAAATAACCACCCCAACTATTATGTCCACGCAGCTCTTCAATGTGTAATGCATGTTGGACATTAAAATAACCACTTCAACAATTATGTCCACGCAGCTTTTCAATGTCTAATGCATGCTGGACATGTAAATTAAGCAGATCACATGAAGACACATGTTTACCTGCACTGCCAGCACAACAACAATGATGATGACAACAGGAACCAGGTAAATCAACAAGTCACAGATGTAAATTGTTCCCCAGTAAAGGTTGAAGGTCAGTCCAGAAATTCGCAGCTGGCTTCGCAGTTTTAACTGTGGATACAATAACATTAAGCTATTAACAACAGACAAACCCATCAATACTAACAGTCTTAGTCAGATATATGAGTACAAGAGCGCTGCAGTGACATAGTGGCTAGACACTTGCCTGCCTGGCCCGATGGTCATGAGTTTGATTCACTTTGGGGTGGATTCTAATTTTTATCCAACCTGGGTTGCCAGATTGGCCCAGCCTAAACCGGTACCAGGAAATGTCTTGGTAAGTAAGGGCGGCCAGTGTGATACTACCCACATCACCCACCTGTGCCAGTTGGTCCATAAAAATATGGGTCTACCACCATATGCCCAATATGCCTCAAGGCAGGAGTGGGCAAACTTTTTGTGCGTAGGGCCACATTGACAAATGTAAAGCCATTAGGGGCCGCATATATATTATTTATAGGTTATTAAAAAGTATAAATAACTAATTATTGCAATTTTATTTTACTTATACACTTATACATTATATGTTACAGTATGGACAAAAGCTTTTACTATAATTTACTAATTTGTTAACAAGATTTTACAATTTTTTTATTATAATAAATTTATTTTATTATCTATCAATGGCTTTAATTTAGACACAAACTGACTACATGGTCACAACAATTGTTGATTCAATATTCTTGAAATATGGAGCAAGTTTACTTGTTGAAATTCACATGACAGCATGCAAGTTGCAGTCCGACAATAAAGACCTATTCTTAGATTTGTTGATCTTCAAGCAAGAAAATGCTTGTTCGCAAATGTATGTTGATCCAAAAAATGATAAAAGTTTAGCTGCAAAGTTTTTCAAGTTGGAAAATGATTCTTCTGATAAAGATCCATAGAAATCCAGCAAATCATCTGACTTGAATTTCTCTTTCAGGTCATGATCTGCTTGTAAGTCAAGCAGCTCCAACTGTATGTCCTCTGTGGCTGTATCAGCTTCTGCACTAAAAGGGGAACTGAGAATATTGAACTGTGGCTTTTAGTTCTTGGAATCTTGGAATCTCCATCCAAATTCTTTAGTCAATGCATCTAATTGGGCTTTTTACTTTTCAGTCATTTCTTGATTCAGCAAAGGAAAGTGATAAAACCATTTTTCACTTGCTTGTTTTGCCTGAAATGATTTTACATGTACATACAATTCATGTGCAAACACACCATTGCCTGAAGTTTGACAATCAGTTCATTTAACTGTTCCATAATTTTAATGGCAAACATAAAGTGTAACTTCCAATCTTTATTGACAATGTTAGTATTAAAGTCACATTCAATGCCCTTCATCTCTAGGAACATCACTATTTCTTCTTTGAGGTCCCACACCCGCCTCAACACCTTGCCGAGACTCAGCCATCAAACACTGGTGTGGTACAGGACATCAGAAAGTTCAGTTTCCAAATCGTCAAGTAATGCTTGAACTGTCTGTGATTAAGTCCTCTTGATCTGATGAGGTTGATGACACTGACAACTGGGTCAATAACATGCTTGATATTCAAAACAGTTTTACACAGACTTTCTTGATGGATCACACAGTGAAGGGGTAACAATGTGTGGTCAGGATATTCTGCTTTTTAATCTTATCACTTATCAACTTTACCAGACCTACATTTTTTCCAGTCAAAGCACGAGCTCCGTCAGTTGTAACACTTGCCATCTTATTCCAAACCAACCCAGTTCTTTCAATACAGTTAGTAACAGCATTAAATATATCATGGCCTGTGGTTGTGTCTTTGGGTGACTCAGCACTCAGTAACTCTTCACTGAGTTTGAAATAAGTGTTTATTCCACATATATCAATAATTGGGCAGTATCATGTACATCGGTACTCTCATCCAATGCAAAAATTGTTTACTTGCATCTTGAAGTTTATGCATCAAATTATCACTTATCTTGTCAACATGTCTGACCACAGTTCTCCTTGATAAAGTAATGGTGTCAAATTTGTTTTTGTTTTTTTGTTTGTCCTGGACACACAATGTTTGCTGCATCTAGCAAACATTTCTTGATAAACTCGCCATCAGAAAATGGCTTGTTCTGTTGTACAATTCTGTGTGACAGCACAAGACTAGCTTCTGTTGCTGCATCTTGAATTGAAGACTGTTTAATGAAAACAGTTTGCTGTTTATCCAAATTTTTCACCAACTCCAGGCATTTTCCTTCCCTCTCTTCAGTTGTTAAATTGTATCCGAAATCAGAATGTTTTGTTTGATGGTCTTTTTAAATTGTACTCCTTGAAGACAGCCACTGACTCACGACACAACAAGCAAACCGATATGCTACCAACATTGATAAAACAGTACTTAGTTGTCCATTCATCATTACAAACATGGCATTCATCTTCACTCTTACGTTTTTTTTAGCGATACTCATGGTTTTAATAAAATTCTAACAGTTAGAATTTTACAAAAATTAAAAAGGAAATGAAACAAAACTGTGTGTGAAAATAAAATATTCGGAAAACAAGGAGTAAACTCAGAATAAATTTCAGAAATATATCAAGACTACTACAACATGTAATTTGAACATTGTAAATGTGGAAATAATTTATAACAGCAAAAAACTTTTAAATTTAATATTTTCTTGCAAAATAAATCATTTTATTCACCGGAGAAATATCTGTTTTTCATAAAATCATCCTTATTAAATTTTTACACGTCGATAAATATTTCTCTATATTAAAATTGATAAATTCACATTTTAACATTACATTACAAAGGTCAAGGACTGTTTACAAAAATAAAAAATTAGAAAGAAATTTTATCAAAAATGTTAAAACAATCATAAAGGTGCATGAAATTCTGTAATATTCAACAAAATAACTTAAAAATGAAGTAAACATTTTTATTTCTAAATGCCCTAGAGGGCCACATAATATCTGTTGATGGGCCGCATACGGCCCGCGGGCCAAAGTTTGTCCACACCTGCCTTAAGGCATATCAAAGGGTCCTTGACTTTAAGTTTTGTATGTGACTAAAATATTTTGAAATTATAACAGAAGGGGGGGGGGGGGGGGGGGGGGGGGAAGCATTACGAGCAGAATAGGCCAAGCAAAAGCTACATTTTAGAAGAGGTATCTTGTGTAACAAAGCAATTTCATTGAATGTCACAAAGAGAGTGCTGAAATATTATATTCAACCTGTGCTACTGTATAGTAGTGAATCTTAGAATGTGAATGAATAAATTAGAGTTTGGAGGCGGCGAAGATGTGTTTTCTGAGATAAATGTTTTGAGTACCCTGGATGGCCAGTGTAAACTAACAATGATTGCCAGGAAGAGGCTAATGAATGTAGAACATTATTCTCAACTGTAAGAAAGAGACAATGTTGTTTAGACATATAACGAGAAGAGAGGCACTAGAGAACATTGTGACAACTGAAATCAAGGAAAAGAGGCAGAGGTAGACAAAGAGAAATTATGCTTGATGGTCTAAGATAGTAGCATGAAGGAATAGTATCAATAAAATTGATCCAGAAAATCAAGGACAGATCTGTGGAGAAACATGAATGCTTACACTACTTTTAAGGGCACATGATAGTGATGATAAATTTAGTACAGCTATTTCAAAATCAATCTTGGTTGGCTGGTGATGGTAATCAAATTCAGACCCTTATACCAAGGCAAGCGCAAGTTTTTATAACTGATGGTGCTCATTTCCTAACACACCAGCATACCCTGGGGAAAAGATTCAATGAATGCTCCCTATCTTTGATGTTCTTATTGGAGTATAGGCCCACAACCACACATGCCAGGTCCTCTCTGTAGGCTAGTCCATGGCTGGCTGGATGTTGGCCGATTGGTTCAACAGTGTAAGGTAGCCAGTCTCAGACCAACCCTCCTTTGTTACATTGTACAATGTACTCAAGAAGTCTAAAGTATTCTTTACCTCCCTTTTGGAGTCCCAGTAACACATGGGTGCTAACAACTTCAAAGTGAGATTATCTTTTTGTTTCTAACAATTCACAGTGAGATAATTATCTCTGTTCTCAACAATTTCAAAGTAAGAAAATTGCCTCTTTATTCCTAACAATTTCAGAGTAAAATAATTATCTGCTGCTTTTTAACAATTCCGGAAAGACATGATTGCCTCTTGGATCCTAAATATTTCAGACAGATAATTATCTGTTGGTTCTTAATTTCATGGTAAGATATTTACCTGTTGGTTCCCTTCAATTTCAAAGTGGGATAACTATCTCTTGGTCCCTAACAATTTCCCAGTGAGATACTGTTATGTTTGTTCCTAACAATTACAGAGTAACATAATTAAATGTTGGTCCCAAATATCTCAGAGTGAAATAATTACCTCCTTGTTTTTAACAATTTCAGAGTAATTCTTCTAGTGAGATAATTACCAATTGATTCTCGAGTGATTCTTCAACTGAAATAATTACCTATAGGTTCCTACAAGTTTCAAAGCAAGGCAATTACCTGGTTGTTCCTAACAATTTAAAACAGGAATAATTACCTTCTGTTTCTAAAGATATAATTACACTTATAAAATTGTCTTAAGGTCCCTAACATTTACATAGATAAAATTATCTGAAAATGTTCTATTCACATCAGAGAGATAAAATGACACCCACTTCCATCATCTAACAAATGCACACAAATCAAATTATCTCGTAATGTCTAACAATTTCAGATATACAAATTCAAGTTAAGTCCATATTACACAGATCATATTATCTCATAAAGTCTAATAATTCCGGATAGATAAATTCACATAAGACCACATCTCACACATTATTATCTCAATGTCTAACAATTTCAGATACATAAAATCACATAAGTCCATATCACACAGATCAAATTATATCATAATGTCTAATAATTTTAGATATACAAATTCACATAAGTGCATGTCACACAGATCTAATTATCTCATAATGTGTAATAATTTCAGATATACAAAACCATATAAGTCCATATTACACAGATTAAATTATCTCAATGTCTAACAATTTCAGATATACAAAATCACGTAAGTCCATATCACACGGGTAAAATTATCTCATAATGTGAAACAATTTCAGATATACAAAATCACATAAGTCCATAACAGCTGCATACGGATAATTTACTTCATAATCTCTAATAATATAACATCACTTCACAGAGGGTAACATTTTCACACAGACAAAATTACCTACCAGTTCTTAATCATTTCAAACAGATAAAATTACCTCTCGATCCTTCACAATTTCAGCAGAGAAGCCAGGGATAATCAGAATGAAGGCCAGTCCAACAAGCAGAGCAGAAAACATAGATCCAGCACTGTAGGAAAGTTGATCAGATAGGGAAGGCCAGGGCAGACTGCTCGCATTAATGAAGCTGTTGATGTCTGAGCTGTTCAAAATGCTCTGAGTGGCCATGTTGATGATGATGGGGATGGAATGCACAGCGCTGTCATTGTACAGCACAACAAAGTCTGTTAGGTTCTGCAGGAGCAAGTAAACATAATGCTGTCAATTTCTGAAGGTGAAATTAAACATAACTTTAAGGTATTATTAATGTTGGGGGAAGAAATTATTAGACGTGCACTTTCCAATGATGTCAGGTATTTATGCATGCTCCGGACACAAGGCAGTTATGCTGCCCTTCAATACCAGGGTAGTTGATAAATGCCTGTCCTCTGATAATGGCAAAAAATTGTGTTCATATTCACATTTCGAAAGTGTCAATTTCTTTCTTTACACTGTTTGTTCATCTGCCATCAAATATGAAGGAGAACTTAGTTGCTTCAGAACCATTATATCCTCAGGTGTATTTTATCCAGAGCATGGCATGTACCGACATGGCTTTGTTACAACCAATTGTCAACCATGGTCTGCTATATAGTTTTTATAAATAGAATCCTTTAAGAATTTGATCCAATCTATAAATAGTATTTAGTACAATGGGAAATTAGCTTTCTAACTCTTGCTTTGTGAAGAGAGAAAAGGACAACTTATTTTCAACTAAAAACATAAGCTCAACTTGCATACAACTAAAGATAAAGGTTGTCATCACCTCACCTAAAGATAGAATTAGAGGGCTGCAACTCTAGCCCAAGAGAGACAACCGAGTTGCTCAGACTAAGAAAAGTCCAGAACCTTATCGAAGGTCAACCCTCGAGTTCATGGGTCCGTGGACACTAATGTGGCCCGCCTGAAGCGGGGTCCACGAGGAACTCGAACAGGGTTACCGCCCGTCGAATAGCGACACGCGGAAAACCATCAGAGGACAAATGGACTGAGACCAGGCAACAAGTGTCTGCCTGAGAGGGACTCGTTAGCTCTTTGTATAGAGATAGAACATAGGCTAGATAGTGTGCTAGTTTGTTATATGAAATGTTTGATGTTCTATAATCTGTGATATGATGATGATGTAAAGCGCGGGCTGTTTAACCCACTGCGCCAACTGTAGATTGCCACAATAAATCGGCTATATCATAGCGAACGTATTTATTGTTTGTATTAATTAACACCTGTGTGAACCCATTAAGTTACCTAGACAAAGTAAGACGTCAACAGGTTTTTGGGGGCTAGTACCGGTTTTGACATAATATGTTAGGAAATAACTGTGAAATGTCATGTAAAATTATTTATTCATATCACATTGTTTGGTTACAATAGAAGAAAATTGTTAACCATAAATTGTTCAACATATTTAGTAGCTATCTAGCAATAGAATAAGCAGAGTCCCTCAACAGTCTCAAAACAAAGTCCATACCTTACACCACAATATTAGTGGTCTATAAACGATGTATAACTGTTTAACATAACTATGACATTTTTGTTTTTTTTTCTTTGACCGTGACTAATGTTTCTTGCTCTACGAGCAGATTGTGCCGCAAAGAATACCGTGGGCAACACATGTGATTTTTCCAGCCACTAAGTTGTGTAACAGAGAAGACCGCGTGCAACGCAGTGGAACTTTTCCCAGCAGTGACGAAAGAACGACAACATCGAGCGCGACAATTCAGAGCTAAGTTTCAGATCATACTCATTGTAAAGTCTAAGCTGTGCTTCCCATTTTCATAATCATCAATATATTATTGTATTTCATATTTATTTGTTCGGATATTCATGACCTTGCCACCATTATAACTTTGCATTTTGAGTTACACATTAATAAGCAAGGTAGGCAACCAAATTTTTCTACACACCAAAGTTTTTGATAAGGGAAATAACTCTATAAACAGTACTAATAAATAAAATCCAAAATGTCAAGCTTAGATAAATGCATTGAGCAGGGGATAAAATTAGGCTATAAAGAAGAGAAACTGTCAGAATGGGCACAGAAAACACATGCAGATAACATTGCCCGTGAGGAAAGAGCAATTGAACGAGAGGAAAAGAAACTGCGAGAGGAAAGAGAAGCAGAGGAAAGAAAATTGCAACAAGAAAGAGAGACCGAAGAAAGAAGATTGCAAAGAGAAACAGAGGAAAGAAAATTGCAACAAGAAAGAGAGACCGAAGAAAGAAGATTCCAAAGAGAAGCAGAGGAAAGAAAATTGCAACAAGAAGCAGAGGAAAGAAAATTGCAACAAGAAAGAGAGACCGAAGAAAGAAGATTGCAAAGAGAAGCAGAGGAAAGAAAATTGCAACAAGAAGCAGCGGAAAAGAAATTGCAAATGGAGCTCGACGCAGCGGCCAAACAGGCCCAATTGAACGCTGATACACAGTTGAAATTGAAACAGATGGAAATAGAGTCCAACACAGAGATATCAATAAACAAATTAAGAAATAAAGAAGAGGAACAGAAATATAGTAAATATAAAGGTCTCGTTAAGGCTTTCTGTGCAGGAGATTCCATCTCCGCCTATTTAGAAAATTTCGAATGTCTCATGGCCTACCATAAAATCATTAAGGCAGATTGGGCTTTTATACTCATGAGAAATCTGGCTCTCGAGCCGCTTAAAGTAATAGAAACAGTACCACAAGAGATGCGAAAAGACTACGAATACCTCAAACAACGCATTCTCCAACATTTTTCGTTAGACACTGCAGGGTACCAACAACAATTTGCAAAATTGGCTCCCCAACCAAACCAAACATTCATAGATTATGTTAGTACAGTACAAGACATATGCACTAAATGGATAAACTCGGCGAAAACCAACAATAGCCACGATAAACTTAAAGAACTAATCATCATAGATAAAATTGTGAGCACCATCCCCACACCGTTTGCAAAATTTTTAAAACAGATGGATTGCAAAACCATCCAAGAAATTGAATCCAAAGGCAATGCATTCTACACAGCAAACAGGGATATATTTCAACTCAACATTAGCCACAATGACACAGCAGCTGCAGTAATAAATACTAAGTACTCCAAGCAAACACAAGGCAAATTTAAACCGCGATCCAACAGTGATAAAGTAGCAAAATGCCAGTATTGCAGTTTGACACACAACGCTTACGAAATGTGCGACAAGTCACCGAACTATCCCCACCACCTAAAAATGATGGTGGATAAACAGAAAGCAAAACGTAACGCGTACCAAAAGGCTGTAAAATGTTACTTTTGCAGAAGCTGGGGACATTATTCACGATATTGTGAAGGTCGTAAGTTACTGAAGCAAGCTAACGCTGCATTAGTAGCAACGTCTTCTGACGATGAGACGGATTCACTGATTGAAGGTTATAATCAGCAGGACAATGAAAGCGAGCTTGGTAATGCTGTACATATAGTTAACACCATTGTAGATGAAACATGTAACGCTTGCACGAAATTCCAACTAGATCCATCATTACCATGTGGCCACACGATACCTATTGCAAATGAGACAGCCAACGCTGCTTTGTCAGCCACAGGGAAGCTAACATTTTTGACAGGCTTCGTGAACAAGAAAAAGTGCTCATTAATCCGCGATACCGGGGCAACGCTCTGTGGGGTAAAGAAAACATTAGTCAACACCACAGACTACACAGACAGACATGTTAACTGTCGCACATTTTCAGGTACGATAGAAAGATACCCCCTTGCGATGGTCGAAATTCAAACACCATATATATCAGGACAACTTTTGTGCGCTGTCCTTGAAGACCCAATCGCAGATATCATACTTGGGAATTTACCTAACATCCATCCATGCTCTGACAAGGAAATTAAAGACTGGGAAGAAAAACACGGTATCCACCACACAAATACCGATGCTAGAGAGAAACACCATGTTAATTTGTCTCAAACTGCCAAAATACCAAGGGAGACAAACACTGAGGTTATTCAAAAGAATTTAACGAGGTGTACAACGCAGGGGCGGTCGAATCTTTTAACGAGACGACCGAATTAAAACCTCGAATTGAGGTCACTCCCATGCTACAAAGTACCAAACCTGTAAATGTGTTACAAAACACACACGACACAAACGCCATTACACGACAGACAACCCACAAAACCAACACGGACCAACTACAACAACCATTAGAAACATTCGCACCCAACTCAACTAACATCAATGTTGGAAAAGAACAGAAATGTTCAAAAACATTTGTATCAAAACCATGTCACAGATTGAAATTGCTTGTATTATTATTGTATATGTTATGTAACAATTGTATTGAAACCTCTTGGCACGGATCTCTTGAAAGTATCAGAACAATTTCTGGATTTGAGTACAAAATTTCAGTACATGGAAAAGTGGACATATTCAATTTAAATGGGTTGAAACTAGACTATGCTAAACAAGACACGGAAACGAGTAGACAAATGAAACGAACTAATGACAAAAACAAAAGGACAATCACCCAACTGAATGACAGTCCGGCCTATGCCAGACATGACAATGAGACAAATGAACAGACGCAACAAACTGTTGACAAAGACAAAACGACAATGTCCCGACAGAATGACACTTTGACAAACGAAGCATCGTTAACGACGCACTCTCACGACAACAAAAACGACGAAGAGATATGGACATTACCGACATTCTGTGATATCGACAACGACAACAAATTTGACTACATAAACAACGAAGACATATGGACATTACCGATGTTCTGTGTTAGCTACAACAACGACAAATGGACTGAGACCAGGCAACAAGTGTCTGCCTGAGAGGGACTCGTTAGCTCGTTGTATAGAGATAGAACATAGGCTAGATAGTGTGCTAGTTTGTTATATGAAATGTTTGATGTTCTATAATCTGTGATATGATGATGATGTAAAGCGCGGGCTGTTTAACCCACTGCGCCAACTGTAGATTGCCACAATAAATCGGCTATATCATAGCGAACGTATTTATTGTTTGTATTAATTAACACCTGTGTGAACCCATTAAGTTACCTAGACAAAGTAAGACGTCAACAACGACAAAACTGACGACATATTGACTGTTGACCTTGACGACGACGACAACGACATTGAAAACAATTTACAAACAGTAGCACCGGTGATAAATCAGACGGACATAGACGATACTGAAGTCCCTATACCAATCATGACTAACGACGGGAGCATTGACGACATTCATATCAGTGACACATTAACACAGCGACAACGGCAATACAATTTGCCTATCCTGGATAACTACAAACCTATCCTTTCTAACAAACCTTGTATTATCCTGGTATTAAACCACTTATTGCATTTTATGATATCTAACTTCACTTCTCATCTACTTACCCTAAAACAAGTCTTCAACCAAATTTCTCTTTTCGGACTTACTATCAAACCTTCCAAGGTTGAAATAGGTTACACAGAAATAAACTTCCTCGGTCATAGAATTTCTCAAGGTAAATTACTAACTGATGAGAAAATTGTTTCTAAGATTTTGAATCTCGAAGTACCTACTACAAAGAAGCAGATTAGGAGTTTACTAGATCTCATTAATTATTATTCCAAATTCATTCCACATTGGGCAGAACTCACCTCAGTTTTTTCTGATATGTTAACTAAAGATCATCCATCGAAAATTTGTAAAAGTACCAGCTTAGATGATGCAATGTGTAGATTGAAACATATTTTTTCAAATCCTCCAGTGTTACGATTACCCAACATAAAATTACCTTTTATCTTAACCACAGATGCAAGCGCCATAGCTATAGGAGGTTGCTTGATGCAGGAAGTCGACGGAATTAGACACCCTATTCTCTACGTGAGCAGGAAACTGAAGAAGGCTGAAACTCGATATGCAACAATTGAATTGGAGTGTCTAGCCCTATTGTTTTGTATACTGAGGCTCTCGAAGTTCCTTTTAGGGAGCCACTTCCTGGTTCTCACCGACAGTTCACCATTATTAGTCCTTAACCAAGGGTCGCCCAAGAACCACAGGTTACAAAGATGGCGTTTATTGCTGGAAGATTATGATTTTGAAATACGCCATATCAAGGGCACCGATAATATTCTGGCCGACATTTTATCACGCCAGTCAAATGCGCCAGTAGATTGACACTACTCAGTCAACCACTAGCCATATTATATACTGTGATACTTTTATACCGTTTCATATAAGTGTACCTATACACCGCCCAAGTTCTCTTAGTGATTAGTTTATTACAACACCCATGAACACGGTACTTCAATAGTTATTACCATCAAGTGCCTAAACTCTATTACTAGACCATCAAGAAACAGTAACTGTGTTTATTTCAACCAGTAAGATCAACCAGAACAAACCATGAACACTGTAATATTTCATACGAAACATGGAAAAGAACCCATAATTTACTGTTGCTACAAACGTTGCAAACAGCCGAAATAGTACGACATCAACTACAACACGCAAGAGACAGCTATACGAACTTTAACATTTATAGCAAAACACAGGAACAACAGGACGGCAACACGCACATCATCGTTGGAGTTAATTAATTAGTTAATTTAATTAAATATGTATTATATTTCCATTATTGATGTATATAAATTGTGTTAACCTGTAATTTGTACATATTCTACTTTAATATTACAGGCGGGTGCCATTCAGAGGCTAAGAAAACCCGTCCTATACAATTGTCTCTATTTAAATTATAACCTACTTTTCCTTCATCGTACAGAAAGTACGTTTTTTTCTTAAAGGGCGAATATCGCCTAGCCCATTGTTTCCAAGGGCAATAACATTTACCTTAACTTAAATTATATATTTTAATCGAATACTATTGTGTTTGAAAGACGAATGAATGAATGTGTGAAAGGATTAATAAGAGAACGATACACTTGGCGGACAAATTGTACGCAACACGTATTTATTGTAATTTGTCTGCGTTTTTGATGTAAAAGTACATAACTTGTCTAAATTGTGAATACATGTATAGAACTTAGTTTAGTATTCAGCTTAGTTAGTAAATAGTTAACATACTTAGGTTAGCATTTAGGATATAACTAAGCATCACTACTTGGAATGCCGGATCATGTAGTGCACACAGTGCAAGGATTCATGATTGAGGTTATCCCAACTCGTGACGCTTGGAAATACACCATCCATTCAGCACATACACAAACCTGAAAACTCAACACTTTCAATTTAAAATACAGTCACTTTATTAGAGACATCAACTTATTAGTCAAACACACTAACAAGCCAACAGGGACACATGTAGTCTGAGGGGGATAAGAGAACATCGTAACTACATATGTAGCATTGGATGACATACGAGAGTAAAAGTGTATTAAAATACACTCACGAATCAAGATTTGAAAGTGTACTTAACTAGCCAGGACTTCGGTCCTGTTAACTCTCTTTAACCAGAGATTAATTGTCTGGGCACCAATAGGGTGCGTGAGAAGGGCGAGTTGTCAATACAACTATTAAAACGCCACGTAACTTCGGTCTGATAAGCATTGTTAAGGACACAGGAGACAGAGTGATCTCTTTAGCAAATCAGAGAAGTAGTGTATGGTAGAATACATGAGTTACTAATGCCATTAGGTAGTTTACCAAGTTACTGTCCACCAAACTACAAACCCTAACTTTAGATGAGTCGATGACAGAATTAGATTAAATCTAATTGACCAATAACAAGCCAGATCAGGAGGGGAGAGGGGAATCCTGTCATCACCTCACCTAAAGATAGAATTAGAGGGCTGCAACTCTAGCCCAAGAGAGACAACCGAGTTGCTCAGACTAAGAAAAGTCCAGAACCTTATCGAAGGTCAACCCTCGAGTTCATGGGTCCGTGGACACTAATGTGGCCCGCCTGAAGCGGGGTCCACGAGGAACTCGAACAGGGTTACCGCCCGTCGAATAGCGACACGCGGAAAACCATCAGAGGACAAATGGACTGAGACCAGGCAACAAGTGTCTGCCTGAGAGGGACTCGTTAGCTCTTTGTATAGAGATAGAACATAGGCTAGATAGTGTGCTAGTTTGTTATATGAAATGTTTGATGTTCTATAATCTGTGATATGATGATGATGTAAAGCGCGGGCTGTTTAACCCACTGCGCCAACTGTAGATTGCCACAATAAATCGGCTATATCATAGCGAACGTATTTATTGTTTGTATTAATTAACACCTGTGTGAACCCATTAAGTTACCTAGACAAAGTAAGACGTCAACAAGGTGAACTGTAATACAGCTGAAATGGAAGGTCAGAATGTATACGTCCAACATGAACTTCAACACTCTTAAGCAACTATAAGTCAGGGTCAACTGGTTTGGTCTGTCAAGGACTATCTTCAATGCGTACTGACACCCTCATAAGTGCTCCAATCAACTCCCATAGATCACATAACACAGTAAACAATCTCCATGGCGAGGGTAAGGATCCCACTGTATGCATATTACATTCCCCACATATCACATGGTCAACTTGTATACAAACCATAACAAGACGATAAAATCTTGATTACGTTCCTGAAATTTTGTATGCTTCTTCATTCATTTCATATTTTTTTGTTTCAGGTATCTTCTTCTTCTGCTGCGTTCATCCGGATTTTTTGTGTGGACGTGACTGCGTTGTGCCTGTTTACAGCAGAGCTGCGTTCTTGCGCTGTTAGGCCGACACATCCAACTTCTGCGGGCATTTGTTGACCGGGTTAACCTTCCGAGGGGTTTCAGGTATAATTATGATATGTCTGTTTACAACAGAGCTGTAATATTCGCACCTTTCGGCCGACACATCTAACTTCTTCCAGGCATTTGTTGACTGGGTTAGCCTTCGTGGGCAGTTTTGTAGGACATCCTATGACCTCAGTAGGATTTCTGCTCCATGGACACTTAAATCTAATTGTCATTTAGTATAAATCACATTTGATGGATATTAGAACCTCATTGCCATTTAGTAGAAATCACATTTGATGGATATTAGACGCTCATTGCCATTTAGTGGAAATCACATTTGGTGGATATTAAAACCTCATTATCTCATCTCATCTCATCTCATCATGATCCTCTTGTACCTTGCGGTGTCGAGGTGAAGTATAAACTTCGTGAGAGTGCCCGGTTATGGGCTTCGTATATCGACATTCCCATGGATTCTGTTATTCCCTCAGTCCAACGTTTACGTGGTCGGCCTCTTCCTCTGTTTCCATCTGGTCTGTACATCATTGCTTGTTGTGGCATGCTGTTGACTGGTAGCCTACTTGCATGGCCAAACCATTTGACTTGCTGCTTTCTAATAAAATCTAGAGCAGCTTTAACCCCTACTTTAGTCCTGATTTCTTCATTTCTGATCTTATCTCTTCTTGATACGTTGAGTATTCTTCTCAGAAACCTCATTTCTGTTGTTGTGATTTTTCTTTTCTCTTTTTCTGTCATTGTCCAGGTTTGGCATTGGTAGCAGAGAGTTGGTAGGAAGATTGTGTTGTAAAGTGCTTTCTTAGTAGTTATTGATACATGTTTGTTCTTTAGTATTGGTGCACTTCTTGGTTTTTCTACGAGCAGTATGAAGATCCCCTGCCGGCTTGCTAGGCCAGTCGCAGGTTTAGGACACTAATCTGACCACAGGGAGTCCATCCCCTATGGCGAGCCATAGCCCCGTTAGCCCATGACCTCGCGGTCATGGTTGCCCGGTCTGCACCACTTGGAGGTGGGGGTTGACTTGTGTAGTCTGCGGGTCATCGGCAGGCTACTAATTTTCGCTCTTCACCCCTCCTGGGAGAGGCTAGCCGATCCTAACCCTGCTGGCTGCAGGGCCAGGCGCATTCCACACCTTACAGACCTCATTATCATTTAGTGGAAATCACATCTGATGGATATTAGAACCTCATTGTCATTTAGTAGAAATCACATTTGATGGATATTAGAACCTCATTGCCATTTAGTAGAAATCACATTTGATGGATATTAGAACCTCATTGCCATTTAGTAGAAACCACATTTGATGGACATTAGAACCTCATTGTCATTTAGTAGAAATCACACTTGGTGGATATTAGAACCTCATTGTCATTTAGTAGAAATCATATTTTATGGACATTAGAACCTCATTGTCATTTAGTATAAATCACATTTGATGGATATTAGAACCTCATTGCCATTTAGTAGAAATCACATTTGATGGATATTAGAACCTCATTGCCATTTAGTAGAAACCACATTTGATGGACATGAGAACCTCATTGTCATTTAGTAGAAATCACACTTGGTGGATATTAGAACCACATTGTCATTTAGTAGAAATCATATTTATGGACATTAGAACCTCATTGTCATTTAGTATAAATCACATTTGATGGATATTAGAACCTCATTGCCATTTAGTAGAAATCACATTTGATGGATATTAGAACCTCATTGTCATTTAGTAGAAATCACATTTGATAGATATTAGAACCTCATTGCCATTTAGTAGAAACCACATTTGATGGACATTAGAACCTCATTGTCATTTAGTAGAAATCACACTTGGTGGATATTAGAATTTACTAATTAATTAGTAAAAAATAATATGAGGTTCTAAAAATGAATTACTAATTAATATTATTTAATATTAAATTAACAGTACAACGCAGTAGAGTAGAGTAGTCGTTAACTCGGTTACCGGTTAGGGTTAGAAACAATAAAAAAAGAAATATCACACACCCCAGCTGTTAATGAAGAACTGTAACTCACGAGAGTGAGAAAATAAAAACGAAAAAAAAAATAAAAATAACATAAAAACAACAATCAAAATAGTAAGCTGAGTGACATATAAAAACAGGCCTTAACTAACATAACTGATTCACTGCCAAACAAAAAGGGCGTTTGGACCAAACAGAGATAAAATTGATGGCAGAAAATGGGAAGTAGGGGCATGTCACAATAGTGGTCTAAAAGTGGTTAAAATGGTAGCAATTATATTGTATTATATATCAAATTAAAGGGGATTGAACAAGGAACACGTTAGTATTGTTATAGTATTATTATTATTATTATTGCTATAGTCTTGTCAGGTCTTAGTCAGATATGACTGAGCTACCGTATAACAGTAGACGGTACTACCTGGTCTCTGTTAGCGCCGAACGTTGGGCGACGCTTACCAAACCCGACACCCCACATTGTGCCAACGGCTTCGGGCGGAAGAGCGCAATTGGGAGGGTACAAGCCTTACCCTGGTGCGAGGAAATGCAAGCTAAAGACAAAATTGTCATGGCAGGGCAGACCAGGCCCTAAGCCTTGGTTGGCGACTGGTCTAGGATCGAAGCTCCGACAGGCGGACAGTTAGAGCATTGCTTTGCTGATCTGGCAGCTTCTGCAGCTTGTCTTGTTCCAGATGTAGGGGTGTTACCTTTCCTCTGGAGTGAACTAGGCGGGCCGAGAGAGGGATCATGCTGCATGGGCAACACATGATCTCTATATTTTAGCCCAGGCTTTGTGCTATGGAGAGGCAATAACTCCATCCCTGGTCTTAACTGGTCTCGGAATCAAAGCGAGAGGCAACTGTTACGGGTTATAAGTCCTTGTCAGTTGGCGTAGACATGGGGCGCCACGCGTTGCCTCTGACGGTGGGAGACACCTATAGGTGTCACTGATCAGCTACCGCCCGCCTCAAGCTGGGCAGCCCCCAGCCAATTGGGTGCTGATCCGCCACAGCCTGCCTGCTTCAATGGGTAAACCACAGTGCTGACTGTGATACGGATCATTCTTTGGTTGTTGCAAGGGTTAGACTGAGACCAAAGAGAATCTACACAGCTAAACACAAATCTAGCCCCAGGATTAATATTATTAATACTCATGATCCTGAAAAGTGCTTTCAGTTTCAACAGCAACTTGAAGATGCTTTCACTGATACACCAGAAAATTGTACAGTAAATGAAAAGTGGGGTCAAATTAAGGAAACTCTTTATAAAACTGCCGTAGGGGTTTACGGCACTGTGGATCATAAGAGGCAGGACTGGTTTGCGAGACTCTGCAGCCCCTGATTGATAAAAAGAAGAAAGCTCTCTTAAGAAACAAGGAAAGACCAACGCGTAACACTCTGAGTGAGCTAAGGCAAGCTAGGAAGGATGTGCAAAAGGCTGCCAGGCAGTGTGCAAATGATTATTGGATCAAGTTATGTGAGTCCATTCAAATCGCAAGTGATAAGGGAGACATAAGAAGCATGTATGAAGGAATAAAGAAAGCCTGTGGTCCAGTGATCAAAAGAAGTGCACCATTGAAAACCTTGACTGGAGAAGTCATCACTGATAAGAAACAGCAGATGGACAGATGGGTAGAGCACTATTTGGAGCTTTACTCAAGTGAGACCAAACTAGCGGATGATGCCCTCAACGCCATAGAGGCTCTACCAACTCTTGACCACCTGGACACACTTCCCACCATAACAGAAGTTAAGTGTGCTATAAATGAACTTGCATCTGGCAAGGCTCCAGGTAAGGATGGGATTCCAATAGAGGTTATCAGGAGTGGGCAAGACACACTCACTATACAGATCCACCAGCTAATAGAGCTATGCTGGCGGGAAGGACAAGTCCCACAGGATTTCAAAGATTCAAGCATCATAACACTGTACAAGAACAAGGGCGATCGGAGCGACTGCAACAACTATAGGGGTATCTCACTTCTGTGTATTGTTGGAAAAGTATTTGCCAGAATTGTTCTGCGCAGACTTCAAGTCCTAGGAGATCAAGTCTACCCCGAATCACAGTGTGGCTTTCGACAGAACCGGTCTACCACTGATATGATATTCTCATTGCGACAAATGCAAGAAAAATGCCGTGAACAGAATCAACCACTGTTTATTGCCTTCATCGACCTCACAAAGGCATTTGATTTGGTCAGTCGTGAGGGTCTGTTCAAGGCACTAAAGAAGATTGGCTGCCCACCAACTCTTCTGTCCATTGTGGAATCGTTCCACACAGGCATGAAGGGTATAATCAAGTTTGATGGTGCAACTTCTGAAGAATTTGAAATCAAGAGTGGAGTTAAGCAAGGTTGTGTACTAGCTCCCACCCTCTTTGGAATATACTTTTCACTTCTACTGAAATATGCATTTCGTGATCAGGATGGTGGTTTTTTAT
>JACEFZ010008463.1:0-22772 GCA_014155875.1 Cepaea nemoralis
ATGCCGCATCATTAAGTGGTCATTTGATGTTGATGCACGATATTTTGCCCTGGCCATGCGGGGGGGGGGGGGGGGTACGAGGGTATAAACAGGCTGATAGGCTAGAAGGGAATGCACTTCTTGGTGGTAGTTTGCCTATGGACAAGGGGGAGGTGGTCGTGCGCTTGTGGGACCAGGTGAAGAAGGCGGAGGAACAAATTGAGAATCCATATGTGGAACGAATGAGATTGTGTCTGGAAGAATCTCAAAACTGAGAGGGAAGACCAGAAGAACTTTTAATCAGATAGCGGTGGGAACGATTAGTAGTAAGACTCTTCGCTGGTTGTTGAACGAGGGGACGGAGCACGTATGGGAATGTCCTGAGTGCAGTGATGTCGGTTCTTAACTCAACTCAACTTTATGCACGATAATGCAGGTGTGCGAAGGCCCTCTTGGAGAATGCTATTAATGCAGAAGAACAGGTGGACTTTCATGGTCCAGAGAGAATACAGCAGCAAGGGGTGGTTAGAGGGTCTGGTCGACAGTCGTCATTCACAGGTAAAGCAAGACGGACATACAATCAGATTTAAACGGGCACCATTAGTATTGGAACTCTAAGCTGTCAGTTGAAGGTGAGGACTGATCGCTTATGAGAACGCACCGAGTGTACTGACTTCGGTTCTTGTCTCAACTCGACTCGAAATGGCGAAGGCGGGAACTATACATTGCTGGATTTATGATGTATGAGACAGAGCACCTGTGGACGGCGTGCAATGATAATACAGACTAAAGTCACTAACTGCCGCTTATGTAATAAATACATGCAGCGGTGATATATTCAAATAAAACGAGAGCATTTACAGGTGATAAAGGCTGTGCTGAGTCTCCTTTGATAATAGGAAGAGACTGGGGCACTTATGGAGTCCAATATCGGCAATCATGACTATCTAAACTTTTGTCATTTGATATTTTGATGACGTTTGTTTTGCTTATATTAATATTTGTTGTTCGATTGTTTAAGCTGTCCAAATAATCTCTCTCTGTCTGTATCGCTCAAAAAGGCGAAGGTAAGAATATATGAGTTTTCTGCCAGGGCATGCGGTTGTGCGACGAAATGAACAGACTGGTAAACTGGCTGCTGCCGCTCCTTTGTAAGGCGAGTTATATTTATTAAAAGGTTGGCGTAGTCAAGGCTCTGTGGGATAGAGCGAAAAGTGAAGCAAAACAGAGGATTCGCGTCACGAGAGCCTGATTCAGCAGGGGTGAGCAGAGAGTCAGGACGACACTCAAACCGATTACACAGGCTGACGTTCAGTCAGACTACCACTAGTACCATCTAAGCGGGAACTCTTCATTGGCTAGTGAAAAGGAGGAGGGAGTACGTGCAATGATGTTGATTCTTGATTTCGTAGTTCTCTCACTCTCCTGTCCCGTATTTCGCCACCTTTTCTTTTGATATGCTACCTAAATTGCACTTTTCCCACCGTATGGTTTTGACAAGCGATTTTTTAAAACCTGCAACTCTCAATACCTCAACGTTTGGTTTCTTTTCTGTAAACGATATCCTAAACATTCTTCATAAAAACCACACCCTCATTGCCTCCATACAACCGCACCAAAGTAAAATGTATAAATACAAGTGGTTATTATGAAGTGTTACTGATTGATAATGGTTCTATTTACAGGTCATCACATATCTGGGAATCCTCTTTTTCACGAGTCTAGCATCCTTCGTCCTGGTCCTGGGATTCGAGTCCCCAATGATCGGCCTAGAGAAAGTCTTCCTGCCACGACATTAGACAATTCCAAGAGTGGTCTTGCAGACAGCTTGATGAAGGCGTGATCAGTCTAAGCTTTGAACTATCACAGACTATAGACATATAAAAGAATAAATAATGCGACCACCGCAGTAGTGTTTCAGTTATTTCTGATGTGTTAAATAATAAGTGGAGAAAAGAGAGACGTTGATCAGGGACAATATAGTATCGCTTCTAACTTTTTGAGAATATCTGTTTCTGTGTGTATGTAAAATTTGAGCTAACAAACATGGGGTACTTACTGTAGAGAGTTAGAGAATGAGATGAATATATGTGGAGGGCGTGGGGAGCTGCATGATATAGCATAGTATAGCAGGGATTAGAGTGAGTTGGTCGATGGTCTATACTCTATTGGGTGATAACAGGTTAAAGAGCAGTCTCCGTGGTGAAGTAGTTAAGTCGCCTGCCTACAGCACCGAAGACTGGGTTCTTCTTCTCTGGACTCCGTCATTTGGTTCACGAGTGAAATTTTCTCGCAGACCCCAGGGTGAGGATTGCCGCTGGAGTTAGAGTTCGTGCTCTGTACAACACTTTTGGCAGGCCACTCTGCAGAAAGAGATCAGGCCGTATGGGATAAAACCCGGTGCAATGAAGTAAATCCTCCAGCCTTTAAATTTCCTTTTAGGCATAAGAAGAAGGCCCGTTGACCAGCCTTGTTTCTATGTGTAGTTAATCTCAACACTGTCAAGTTAGATATAACCACAGTTCCACTCAATCCAGTGTTAATCAAGCTAGAAATAACTGCACCTCCACTCAATCCAGTGTTAACCAAGTCATAAATAACTGCACTTCCACTAAATCCAGTTTTAATCAAGCTAGAAATAAATGCACTTCTACTCAATCCAGTTTTAACCAAGCTAGAAATGACTGCACTTCCACTCAATCCAGCGTTAAACAAGCTAGAAATAATTGTTGGTATTATTGTTTGTGAATCCTCTGGAAAACTGAGTTTTAACTCTTTAAGCTTGTTTCAGCCCTGAGAAGGGTTTGCATCTATCAGAGAGAGAGAGAGAGAGAGAGAGAGAGAGAGAGAGAGAGAGAGAGAGAGAGAGAGAGAGAGAGAGAGAGAGAGAGAGAGAGAGAGAGAGAGAGAGAGTTTGGTGCATAGATGTTTTTCTGACGCCATACCCTCTTCACAGATACTTGTTGCACAGCTCACCTTCCCCACTCCAAACACGGAAACCATAGAGGTGTGCAAGACTGGCACTGAAACTTCACATCTAGAGACAGGTATATTAGGAAGTTACCAGGTCATGCTTCAGCACAGCTCATACTGATTGGCTGGGATTGTGGGATTCAGCCCGGGATGGCACCCTTTCCTCCAATGTTAACACACCCCAATCCAATGGGAAGAGACATAAGTATAACATATAACACACAGGGTTGGCTGAGATTCTACACGGAAACAGTGAATAAATATATACCTGACATACCTTATAGGGCACATATATTATGTTCAGCTGGTGATCATTGTTTCTCTGCAAGATCTCAATCTATCTATCTGTTATATTTCACATTGCCACACACAGGCTGTAGTCACAGTTTTAAATATTTAGAATTAAGTGACAAATGACTGGTGTCAACAAATCAATCAATCATGTGCCATGCCGGAAAGCGTGGGCGGTCATGATTCGCCATTCCACTCGATCACCAGAGTCGTGGTTCAGCTCAGTGTTCCTGTCTCGTCCATGCCATATGGCCAAGCCATCCAGGTATTTTCCTCTCGATCTTCCTCTTGGTCTGTTCCCTTCGATCTCGCCAGTCAACAAATAACTGACAAGAAATCGAATATTTGCAGGCAGATAATCAGCATTCACAGCAATGTTAACACAAACATCAACTTCTAGACATGAAAAACAACACAAGGTCTGTTAAAGAACAGTATAGGACCTTTGGCCGGGGAAAATTCAATTACGTTTCTAGAAAAGTAAAAGTGGACGGAATTGTAGGTAACGGAGACTTGGCAGCTTCATCGTGACAACGTTCCCGCCCATTTTTTGCATCTGACTCAGGATTTCTGGGCCAACCACAATATTCCTCAGTTTGCCAGGCTCTCTACTCTCCCGAAATGACTCCTTGTGTGTGTTTTTTTTTTTTTTTGCTGTTCTCCAAGCTGAAATGTCGCTGAATGGGATCTGATGTGAGTTGTTAGAAAACATTATGCAGAAAGAAAGAGGCATACTGTTACTACATTCCCATAGAGGCCTTCCTGAAACGGTTCCATAACGGCGGGACCTCAGAGACGAATTGTAGTCCCATGGAGAGTACTTCCAGGGGGATTAACTAGGGTTTCAGACCTAGAGGTGAATAAGTTTATTTAACAAACTGAAATTAATGATTTATAAAGATAAACAAATTAAAACCAACAATAAAAACGAACACCAGCAATTTACAAACGTGAAAAAAAAAACTAATAATAAATGCAGGCTGACATGAACAATTTAGTATCACGAATTGATAACCATTAATTTGTTATTAGCAATCGTTAATCATAAATTTATTATCATAAATTGTTAATCATCAGTTTATTAACATGTAGCAAAAATTAGAGATGTGAAAGAACCATGATGAGTGCGATTACTTTTTCAAGGCGATGGTATGGATTCAATGCTCAGTTCTAAGTTTCTGATATTTTGAAACTGTAAAAAAATTTTTACATTTTTAAAAGGTTTTGACATGTGTATTTATCTTAGCACGGATCTAGAATATACAAATAATAATTACATTAAGGTACCTGTAGTCGAGGTATGACCAAATAGACACAGGGCATCTATCATACCCACGTCACCACCTTTACACATATTCTTGATACTCTATCCTTCAACCACCCCCAGTCACACAACCCCCTCATTGTTGGGTCATTACGGTTTATAATTTGAAGCTCTGTGACCCTTGTCTGATGATGACACTAATAGTCTCTACAGACCATATAACTGCCTCCTTAATAACGAAAATCCGGTTTACACCCACTCAACAACCACTTCCCCACCGTGTGGACGAGCACTGTAACCCTAATACAACCGCTCACACACATGCAGAACTTGATTTTGTTTCGTTTCTTAACAGTACCTTTATCAAATCAAAACAATGATTTCCCGTAGTGAATTTGAATAACGAAGACACAAACCGTATATTGTACGATTTATTGCCTGGCATATTTCGCTGCATCTCGTCAGGCCCATACTGCAGAATTCACACAATATAGAGTAAAATAGCCGGTCTCTCTGGCAGAGGGGTTACACGACTTTCTTCGTAATCCCGTTTATCCACGCAAGATGACGCAGCGCGCGAGAATTGGAAGCGGTTCTCCCCGCGTTGGTGACTTGCGGGATAACTGAACAGGTCGCTCAGAAAGCAATGGCAAACTAATGAATGTAATCTTGCCAAGAAATCAACAATCAGCTGAAATATGCTGCTGTTGACAGCGATGTCCTGTAAAGGATATGCGAATTTAAAAAAAAAAAAAAGAGTAAAATAACTAGATACATCCCTCAAGCTGAAATATACACATATTCGCCAATTGTTTACCACAGTAATTTTAAACCGACTATCATGCCTTTCTGTCTGCACAAAATTTGCCTATGTAGACTAATCATGATGGCTTCTGTAAACTTTAACAATCGACTATTTTGTGTATTAAACAACACACGAAAAGCGCTATCTCTATCAATTACATGAGGGGATGACGTAATGCAACGTCTACAGGACCGGCTCATTACAGCAGTCGACTTAACATTCTGTGCTGCAACTCCAGTTATTAGGCAAAGAACCACACCTATTCCCACCCCAGCAGTAAAAGAATCTGCCCCTCTGAACGCCAAATCCAATTGCATTAACCAATTCACATGCGGGTGCCAGTTTACCTACACCAGCAGAACAGAGCGGAAGTTAAACAACAGAGTGGTTGAACACATAACTAATTGGGTTGACAAGATAATACACACAGGCGATATGAGCCTAATACCAGACACTTCCCGATTGCACGGCACGTTTTGGAAACCGGCCATATGATTTATAGAAACAGTGCCTTTCGCATGTTGTTTAATACACAAAATAGTCGCTTGTTAAAGTTTGCAGAAGCCATCATGATTAATCTGCATAGGCCAGTTTTGTGCAAACAGAAAGACATGATAGTCAATTTAAAATTACCGTATTAGACAACTGACATTACTTTGCGAACATGTGTATATTTCAGATTGAGGACTGTATTTAGTTGTTTTACTCTATGTTGTGTGAATTCTGCAGTATGTATCTGACGAGATGCTGCGAAATATGCCAAGCAATAAATCACACAATCTATGGTTTGTGTCTTCGTTATTCAAGTACATCTCTTGAAAGAGAGTGCTGACATGTCTACAGTAAGGTAGTGAATCATGGAACATAAATGAACAAATTAGAAAGTGCTTAGATGCAAATGAGATGTGGTTTCTAAGATGAATCTTACAAATACCCTGGACTGCCATAGTGACTACAATAAATGCTTGGAAAAGGCTAATGAATGTAGAGTAGTACTTTATATACTAAAATAAGAAGAGGACAAACAGTATTTATTTTTGTTTGTTTGCTTGTTTGTTTGTTTGTTTGTTTGTTTGTTTGTTTTTTTTTTTTGTTTTTTTTTTTTGTTTTTTGTTTTGCTTATATAATTAAAAGAGAGGCTTTGGAAAACATCCTTTGGACTGGGAAGTTTAGTGGTAGGAACAGGGAGGGGCAGACTGACAGAAATGGCGCTAGGTGGACTGGAATAGCAGCAAGCAGGGTTATCATCAGTGGAAGTGATATAAATCCCCGGGAAGAGGGGGGCTGAGCCCTGTGGAGATGCACGAACGCTTATGCTACTTGTAGGGAAAATGATGATAATGTCACTTCTTGGGTCTTTCATTCTGGTAAAATGGGCACCAGATAATGTTTTTTTATTTTAAATAACTTTTCTGAAAATTGCAAAGTTCTGATGAAGAGAACTAGTTCCCCCATCCTTATTAAATTAAACTGCACACGAAAATTTGTGAAATCCTCACACTTCACACCCCTACTCTCTGGCTTGGGAGGTTTTGGGATTTTTGTGTTACTAACAATTTATACACATTATACGAGAAATGAAAAATATAATTA
This sequence comes from Cepaea nemoralis, assembly GCA_014155875.1. NCBI lineage: Eukaryota > Metazoa > Mollusca > Gastropoda > Stylommatophora > Helicidae > Cepaea > Cepaea nemoralis. The sequence goes on from JACEFZ010008463.1 coordinate 6,906, forward strand.
CAATAGAAAGTAAACACAAAGGACTTAGTCTGAAAAACAGAAGACACGGTTAATACAAAGAGAAAGTGTTTACCCTGGACTGCCAGGGCAGCATCAAAGTGGATGGAACCAATCTGAAACAATTCAATGTGCTGAAGTATTTGGGAACTTAAACAACAGCAGATGGAAGATGTATTAATAAAGTTCAATACAGAATAGCCCAAGCTAAGGCAGCATTTCACAAGATGGAGAATATTCTGTGTAATTTATCTTTGTTAATTCAGGTGAGGACAAGAATCTGTAACGGTTAAATTGAGCTAATCCTGATGTATGGAAGTGAATCATGGACAATTAGCAGACACATGATTCATTATGTGGAAGCGTACGGCGGTGTGATTACATACAAAAATGATGAAATGATGGAGATGCAGTTTTATACAAGAATGATGAAATGATGGAGATGTGGTTTTATACAAGAATGATGAAATGATGGAGATGTGGTTTTATACAAGAATGATGAAATGATGGAGATGTGGTTTTATACAAGAATGATGAAATGATGGAGATGCAGTTTTATACAAGAATGATGAAATGATGGAGATGCAGTTTTATACAAGAATGATGAAATGATGGAGATGTGGTTTTATACAAGAATGATGAAATGATGGAGATGTGGTTTTTATACAAGAATGATGAAATGATGGAGTATGCAGTTTTATACAAGAATGATGAAATGATGGAGATGCAGTTTTATACAAGAATGATGAAATGATGGAGATGTGGTTTTATACAAGAATGATGAAATGATGGAGATGCAGTTTTATACAAGAATGATGAAATGATGGAGATGCAGTTTTATACAAGAATGATGAAATGATGGAGATGTGGTTTTATACAAGAATGATGAAATGATGGAGATGTGGTTTATACAAGAATGATGAAATGATGGAGATGCAGTTTTATACAAGAATGATGAAATGATGGAGATGTGGTTTTATACAAGAATGATGAAATGATGGAGATGTGGTTTTATACAAGAATGATGAAATGATGGAGATGCAGTTTTATACAAGAATGATGAAATGATGGAGATGTGGTTTTATACAAGAATGATGAAATGATGGAGATGTGGTTTTATACAAGAATGATGAAATGATGGAGATGTGGTTTTATACAAGAATGATGAAATGATGGAGATGCAGTTTTATACAAGAATGATGAAATGATGGAGATGTGGTCTTATACAAGAATGATGAAATGATGGAGATGTGGTTTTATACAAGAATGATGAAATGATGGAGATGCAGTTTTATACAAGAATGATGAAATGATGGAGATGCAGTTTTATACAAGAATGATGAAATGATGGAGATGTGGTTTTTATACAAGAATGATGAAATGATGGAGATGCAGTTTTATACAAGAATGATGAAATGATGGAGATGCAGTTTTATACAAGAATGATGAAATGATGGAGATGTGGTTTTATACAAGAATGATGAAATGATGGAGATGTGGTTTATACAAGAATGATGAAATGATGGAGATGCAGTTTTATACAAGAATGATGAAATGATGGAGATGTGGTTTTATACAAGAATGATGAAATGATGGAGATGTGGTTTTATACAAGAATGATGAAATGATGGAGATGCAGTTTTATACAAGAATGATGAAATGATGGAGATGTGGTTTTATACAAGAATGATGAAATGATGGAGATGTGGTTTTATACAAGAATGATGAAATGATGGAGATGTGGTTTTATACAAGAATGATGAAATGATGGAGATGTGGTTTTATACAAGAATGATGAAATGATGGAGATGCAGTTTTATACAAGAATGATGAAATGATGGAGATGCAGTTTTATACAAGAATGATGAAATGATGGAGATGTGGTTTTATACAAGAATGATGAAATGATGGAGATGCAGTTTTATACAAGAATGATGAAATGATGGAGATGCAGTTTTATACAAGAATGATGAAATGATGGAGATGTGGTTTTATACAAGAATGATGAAATGATGGAGATGTGGTTTTATACAAGAATGATGAAATGATGGAGATGCAGTTTTATACAAGAATGATGAAATGATGGAGATGTGGTTTTATACAAGAATGATGAAATGATGGAGATGTGGTTTTATACAAGAATGATGAAATGATGGAGATGCAGTTTTATACAAGAATGATGAAATGATGGAGATGTGGTTTTATACAAGAATGATGAAATGATGGAGATGTGGTTTTATACAAGAATGATGAATGATGGAGATGCAGTTTTATACAAGAATGATGAAATGATGGAGATGCAGTTTTATACAAGAATGATGAAATGATGGAGATGTGGTTTTATACAAGAATGATGAAATGATGGAGATGTGGTTTTATACAAGAATGATGAAATGATGGAGATGCAGTTTTATACAAGAATGATGAAATGATGGAGATGTGGTTTATACAAGAATGATGAAATGATGGAGATGTGGTTTTATACAAGAATGATGAAATGATGGAGATGCAGTTTTATACAAGAATGATGAAATGATGGAGATGTGGTTTTATACAAGAATGATGAAATGATGGAGATGTGGTTTTATACAAGAATGATGAAATGATGAGATGTGGTTTTATACAAGAATGATGAAATGATGGAGATGCAGTTTTATACAAGAATGATGAAATGATGGAGATGTGGTTTTATACAAGAATGATGAAATGATGGAGATGTGGTTTTATACAAGAATGATGAAATGATGGAGATGTGGTTTTATACAAGAATGATGAAATGATGGAGATGCAGTTTTATACAAGAATGATGAAATGATGGAGATGTGGTTTTATACAAGAATGATGAAATGATGGAGATGTAGTTTTACACAAGAATGATAGGAAAAGCAATAAAGATATCATGAAAGAAGTGAACCCACAAAGAGAACTGGTTACTCGGATGAGAAGATGATGGTCCACATTCTTCATTCTTTGGGCATGTCATGAGAATGGGAAAGCTGGAGTATGTCGTCACAATGGGAAAGCTGGAGTATGTCGTCACAATGGGAAAGCTGGAGTATGTCGTCACAATGGGAAAGCTGGAGTATGTCGTCACAATGGGAAAGCTGGAGTATGTCGTCACAATGGGAAAGCTGGAGTATGTCGTCACAATGGGAAAGCTGGAGTATGTCGTCACAATGAGAAAGCTGGAGTATGTCGTCACAATGGGAAAGCTGGAGTATGTCGTCACAATGAGAAAGCTGGAGTATGTCGTCACAATGGGAAAGCTGGAGTATGTCGTCACAGTCTGAAAGTTGGAGGGGAGGAGAGACAGAAGGTGACCAAGAGAGAAGCTAGACAGTCTGACATAATGGTATGGAGGAACATCAGTGTCAGATATGACTGGCACGACAAAAAGACAGAAGGCGGTGGACAGGCATGGTCATTAATTGCACAAGGCGTGGACTGTAAAAACCATTTGAGCGGGAAAAGTCACTCGTGATCTAAGTGAAGCGGTTTTACAGACGAATGCTGAATACTCCATGGGCAGCCAAAATGAGTAATCTAAACGTTTTGAAAGAGGATAAGACACACAACCAACTTATCACAAACGTTAGAAGGAGGCAATAACCAGTATATGGCAGCTTTATGAGAAGAGGAAAGAAAATAAACCAGAACATGTTGAGACAACGTGACACATTTTTGCAGACATAAAGGAAGAGAAGTACGGAAGATGCTTGTCTTGATTTGGTAAGGTCTCAGTGCACGAACTGATACAAACTATCAGAGATAGCAAGATGTGGAAGAGTTTGATCGTCGGCGCCTGTTGGCAAAGCACTCAGTGATGTGATAATGAGGGTAATGCTTGTCTGTTTGTTTCCTCTTGTAGCCTAGAATGTAGGAAAAGAGTGGCAGGGGGAGGAGAGAGGTAACTCGCTGTCCTGGATATTTGCGGATTAGAACGTGAATTGATTATAATAATTAATCAAACGAGGACGCGAAAAGCCACCTGCAGCGACTAAAACGATTTGATCCAACAAAAGCCACTCACGGTCGAGTTGGGTGTTTGTTTGTCTGGTTCAGCGTTTAGGGCCTTGTATAATTCGAGGAACTGGATCTGCAGAATGACATCTGCCGTTGTCTAATCGACGTGTACAGTCTGGCGCCAAATCCTGCTGCTTAGGTCCTGATGCTCGAACTTGCACATAATAGACACAAGCTTAACGTTGATGCACATCAGGGGAGTTAAACGTCAGCAGCATATCCTTTACAAGACGAAGCAGTCAACCCCATCATTTCTTTTTTGGTGTCTGTGATGTCTTGGCAAGTTTACGTTCAGTAGTCTGCCATAGCTTTCTGAACGCCCGACACTCGTATATAATTTAATTAAAACCAGCACAAGAAGGTCTGCTTCTAAATCGCCGGCAGCTGTTTCGAAAGCGATATGCGGGATTACGAACTGCGTTTGAAACCCCTTCGTTGAGTACATTGATGATAATAATCACCTACTCATGGAATGATGGAATAATCACCTACTCATGAAATGCTCCACTACCTCCCTTTCCTGTCGTTATTTTGCTGAATGAGTCATGTAAAGTTACCCTGCGGTCTTGTTAGTTCTGGCACCTTCCTACTCTGGATTGAAGGGCCGCGGTGGCGTAGTGAATAGCACGCTGGCCTGCCGGTGGTTATGCGTTCAGATCCCCATGGAGGGGGATTTGTAAAATGTTCCTGGGCTCCCATGTCGACCCAGTCTAAAATTGATAGCAGAAAATGGCATGGAACGTGAAGGCTGTCGGTGTGATATTGAGCACATCGTCCATCGAGTGCCGATTCATTCATTCATTCAGTAGCATGTCCCTTGCAGAACCACGCTCCCATAACAACCTTCCGGAAAACCTCTCGATCATAAGCAAGATGTCCTGCGTCTGATACACCCATCTGGAGATCATCCGCCACATCCTGCACACATCTTCTCTTTGGCCTTTCTCTTCCTCTCTTCCCAGGCATATACCCCTCCATTATTGTTCTCTTCAAACTTTCGTGATGTTTCAAGTGACCGAAATATTTCAATTTTCTTTGTTTTATCGTCTTTAATTGTCAACCTTCTTCAATATTCAGCTCTTGAAGTATGGATGCATTTGTTCTTTTCTTTATCCAAGATATTCTTAGAACTCGTCTATAACATTTATATTCAAAGGCATTTATGCGCTGGTTAGTAAGTGTCCAGGTCTCACAGGCGTATGTTGTAATGGGAAAGACTTATTCTCTTAAAAATCTAATTTTTGTAGTTATATCTGCCCCACACATGATTTCCCAAAGTTTCTGGTGGTGTACACAGTCAAATGCCTTTGAATAATCCACAAAACATGAGAATAGGTTTGCATTAAATTCTCTGCACGTCTCTATTATTAAACGCATATTGATTGGTTTATAAAAATTTGGAGCACCATATATCAAAAACGCATCACGTGGCTGAAAATGGGTCCATGACTTATGTTAATTAATATGGGTTCCTCCGCAGTGTTCCCGTGCTGTATAGTACCAGCTTGCACGATTTCTGAGCTCGGAGAGGGGAAGAACAGCTTTGCAACACAGCTCTCGTATAGACGATGGTTTGGTACCAATTCGGGAACCCCTCCCCCTTCCCCACGGTTCGTAGTTATCAGTTGCCGTTTTGAGGAACAAAGAAGAAGGAATGCCGCTTGGCAGTTTGCTCCTGTTTCCTCCCACCACCCCGTCCCCCCAATTATTGTTAGTGAAGTGGAAATTTAAAGTATGTAAATATATTGTGACATTTAAAAAACAAGAACTGCATGTAAAGCATACTCTATATATCCATATCTGTTTGCACATCTTCGGCTCCAACATTTTCTTATTTGGCACATTCCACAACTGAACTTCTGCGCCGCCTTCCCAGCAACGAAGGATGTGTGGTAGCTTAGCAACGGGTCTTACTTTGACTTGTTTCTATCTGTGTTTTAATGTCATTAGATATTCTAATCTTATGTTTTTCTTTAGATCTTGTTGTGTTGTTCTTGAGGCAGATTAGTATAATCGAAACGTCGATTCGTTGTGTCGTAGTACCCATTTTTGTATTTTATATTCCCCCTGTGATCTACGTTTGCCGTAGTGGAGTTCCTTGTAAGGTATGTACACTGTGACTGCGATTAGTATATCTCACTTTTTCGCAGGAGTTGCACGCCACTAACTGTAAAATGTCAGTTTGTCTCCTTACACACGTTTGCAGCTAATTTCGTCTAAAGCTAGCTTGTCTTATATTTTAGTTTTCGTCTAATTTCTTATAAAATCTTCCCATTATTATTTTAAATGAAAATGTTGCTTCTGATACTGTCATAGAATGATTCCCTCACGCGATTTGAATGTCTCATTGGCTCAGAAGCCATGGGGCTTCACTTCCCTGACCGGGTAAAAAAGCTATAAACTAGATTCCCTGAATCAGTCAATATCATAATCAGGTGCCATGTCGATAAACATGAGCTATCTCCCACCATCACCAGTCTTGGAGCACTTCTGTGTTCTAGTCTGGATTATGCCATGTGGCCGAACCCTCCAGATATTTCTCTTCTTGCCTTCCCCATCAATTCTCCCCATTGTCACTAAGTTTTGCCAGTTTATTTCTCCTCATTGTACGCCTAAAAGATCTTGACTGTCTACATCTAATTTCTCGAATCAAGTTACGGTTTCCATTTATTTCTTGTGTGGCGTGTTCGTTGTTGTTGTTTTTTCCGTCCATGGTATTCTTTTTATTTCAACCGATGTCATAGATCATAAAACACGCATCCCCAGTTGCAAGCAGCAGGGGTATAGGCAAACTGGGATTGGGAAATGATCTCCCCACTTCATATAACCGAGACCAGGTGCAACATAAATAAAATACTTTGCATTGCGAAACATCCAGAAAGAAGTACAGATTAGAGGACCTCATAAAAATTTAAGTATAGTTACTATACAAGGACTCGAACCTGTCACCTCCAAATGACTACAGCGCCTCGCTACAGGAACAAAAGTGTACAAGAAGTGTACAAGTAAGAATGGGGTGTCGAGTTTGTCATGCGTCGAAGTACAGTAGACTGTGTGCCTGCAGTGAGGCGTTGTAGTCATTTGCAGGTGGCCGGTTCAAATTCCCATATGGTACTATATATTTGTATTTTTGTGTTGTCAAGTGTGTTCTCTAATCTACATTTCTTTCTTCTACTTCTATCAGCGCCGGCCAATACTGGTTAATTTGTTTATGTACCGTGGTGTATCTTTTAGCACCCACTTCATTTACGCTGCATACAGACCAATCAATGCAGAAGTCAGTATGAAACCAAAATAAATATGTTTAATCTGAACAAAAGTACGACATTTGCATCGAATACAATTTATCTATCGGGGTCAGGTTAGAGGTTACGACCTTTGAACATTGTTGCTTACGGTTATTAGATCTCAGCACGAGATCTAAGTGACCTATCCCATCTTTAATATCCAAAGGGGTGCCAAGGTAGAAGGAGTTACTGGTATCCGGGCTGGAGTGATCTGTGAAAATATGAGTACATGTGGGGAAAAAAAAGCGATACGAACTCAAATATTACGTACGCTTTGTGTGTTGTTTAGACATAGCCTTAACGAACTCCAATTCAGTTCAATTCAATTCAACTTTATTTTAAAAGGGTTACAAATTGGGCACGCAGGCCCTTCCAATCACCCATCTTTCAATTATCAATAGTGCATGATGCATTCACATAGGTAAATGCATTGTCAAATGAATGTTGTAAACATAAACAATGCATATTCCAATGTTATCAGACACATCCTTCACCCACCAACACAACCTCTTTCCACCTACATACACCCAAGCCCACCCACACACATCCCCATCCACCCACATACAACCCCCACCCACCCACACACCTCACCCACCCACACATATTACCCACCCATACACCCACACCCTCTACCCACCCACACATCTCCCCCACCCGCACACACCCCCACCTACCCCAGCCTCCCAATACCCACCCACCCACACAAGCTTCACCCAGCCTTACACACCCCCACTCACCCACACACATCCCCCACATACATCCCCCCACGCACACCCCACACACACACCCACTCACCCACACACACCCCACCCAAACGGCCACCAACCCATCCTTCCCTATTAACACACATTCCCTCACAAACACATCTCCCCACATCACACCCATCCCCCAGCCCACACATACCCACCCACCCATATCCACACACCTCCAACCACCCAGCCAAACACTCATCCCCCAACCACACACACACCCCACACCCACCCAGGTCACATGATGTTTTAAGAGTATCGAGAAACCCCTCAACTGATATTTCTGTATATTACGTACAAACACGCAAACATAATCACTTAGTACATGCATTGTGAAAAAAAAGTTTGTTTCAATATAAATGCACTGAATAATTAAAGCATTATATGATCAGATGACACCAAAATGTGACATAGAAATAGAGGAGAAAATTCTTAACCAAGTGGATAATTTTAAATATCTAGGGGTATTTATAACATTTCTGAAATGTAGAGGATATAAATGGAATCAGCATTGGAGGACGAAACATCAATAACATTAGATATGCAGATGATTCTGTATTGATTGCAGACAATGCGCAGGACCTGAAACAATTAGTAGATGCGGTTGTTGTACACAGTGAGCAACTGGGGTTAGAATTAAATTGTAAAAAGATTCAGGTTATGATCGTCACTAGGAAGGAAAAAGTGCCACAATGTAATATACAAGTAAATGGAAATATTCTTCAACAAGTGAATCGGTACAATTATCTTGGAACAGTCATAACATCTGATGGGAGATGACTTGAAGAGATTAGAACAAGAATCGCCATGGCGAAAGTAGCCTTTAGCAAGATGAAAAACATTCTGACCAATAAAAGATGTCAATTGAAAACGAGAAAAAAGAGTGTTGAGGGGATACATAGAGCCTGTTCTTTTGTATGGATGTGAAACTTGGACAATGAGCAGTCAAGCTGAAAAACATCTGATGGCTGCAGAAATGTGGTTTCTGAGGAAAATGCAAAGAATACCATGGACAGATAGAAAAACCAATGACCAAGTACTACATAAGACAAATGAACATCGTAAACTGATTAGAGAAATTAGACGTAGACAGTCAAAATATTTTGGACATGTTATGAGAAGAAATGGATTGCAGAACTTGGTGACAACTGGCAAGATCGAAGGGAACAGACCAAGAGGAAGACCGAGAGGAAAGTACCTGGATGGCTTGGCGACATGGCATGGACGAGACAGGAACACTGGGCTGATCCACGACACTGGTGATCGAGTGAAATGGCGAGTCATGACCGCCCACGCTTTCGGGCATGGCACATGATTGATTGATTGATTTATAACATAAGATGGAAGATGTACAACAGAGATTGAGAGCAGAATAGGCCAAGCAAAAGCCTCATTTCAGAAAATGAAGAGTATCTTTTACAATAAGTCATTATCACTGAAGGTAAGAAAAAGAGTGCTGAAATGCTATATATTAGGGGCGCTCATTTGAAACCCGTTCCAATGGCTTTATTACAAAAGCATGAAAGAAACATTAATAGGTGTGGTAGAATTAAACAAAGCATTCATTTTGAATGAATTATGCACCATGAGTTGGTCAGAAGAAGTCGCCGTAGGCATTCAGGCAAGCATCCCATTGCTTAGGTAGGCGGCGAATGCCGTCCGCAAAAAAAAGGATTGTGGTTGCTCACTGAACCAAGTGTTTACCGCGTTCATTACGTCTGCATCTGTGTGAAATCGTTGCCCCTTGAGAGCTTTTTTTAGAGGTCCGAACAAATGAAAATCACATGGTGACAAATCAGGACTATAGGCTGGATGTTGCAGAATTTCCCACTTCTTCCTTGCTAATGCTTCCTGCACAATCTTTGTGACATGCGAACGAGCATTATCGTGCAACAAAATCACACCGCGATAAAGCATGCCGGGTCGTTTATTCTTGATGGCTTTTTGCAGCTTGTCTAGTGTTTGCAAGTAGTGGGTAGAGTTGATGTTGACACCAGGTTCTTTAAAGTCGGTCAACAATAGCCCTTCATGGTCAAAAAATATATTCAGCGTAACCTTACCAGCGGAAACCTGTAACTTGAATTTTTTTGCTTTTGATGATCAAGCATGCTTCCATTGCATGCTCTCTCTTTTGCTGCTAGGCTCAAAGTTGTGACACCATGATTCATCGCCTACCACTATGTGGAAGAGAAATGCATCACCTTCCCCTCTGTAACGCAGCAAGTGGTTCAAACATCATCCCATGCGTTCCTCTTTTTGGTGGTCGGTCAACATCCGTGGTACCCACTGTGAACACACCTTCAGATATTGCAGTTTCGGTACTTTTCTGTTAATTCACCCCAAACAAACGTCACCAGCTATATTTAGGGTTACCGGCTATATTTAGCACTGACGGTGATCTCCTCTGTGTTCGGGTACAGTGCGTTTCAGTGCGTTTCAATTGCGGCCCCCCCCCCCTTTACAGTGTTTCTTTGGCTGTAGCAACCGTTTCTGTGTGACTGCGTGTGTGTGTCTGTCTCATCATCGTGAGTTTTCTGGAACTGTCAGCAGCTGTCCACGACAAGCAGAGTAGCGTTGCTTTTCTGCAGCATCATGGCATCTTACATTCTGCTAGACGCTGTTCTCATAATCATGTCATGGTGCTATCGCTGACTGAGCGTCAGTACAGATGGAGATGCCGACGACATTCACCATGTCGGCAGGACATCCCGCTGAGACCAGGCACATGGCTGCAAGGTTCGCGTCTCCCGTACAGACAGATCATTCTTTTCGTATACTGCTGGTCTCAAGAGTTGACAAGCATTTCATTTTGTCAGTTACAGTTGGGGGATGTCGCTGACAGAAACTGTTGACTGGATTAATTACCTACAAGAGGTTTGTGCCAACAAACTGTTAATCAATCCCGTAGTCATCGGAGGACCAAATACCACTGTCGAGATAGATGAAAGCCTATTTACAAGGCGCAAACATCATGTGGAACGAGTGTTACCACAACAGTGGGTATTTTGTGGCGTCTGTCGTGAAACAGCCCACTGCTTTATGTTCTGTGTTCCAGACAGAACAGCAGCAACGCTTCTGGCGCTGATCAGGACACCCATTCGGCCTGGCACAACTGTAGTCTCCGACCTCTGGGCGTGCGTATGACGGAATTGGAAGTATTCCAGAATTGACGCATCTCACAGTCAACCACTCCCACAACTTTGTGGACCCTACCATCGGTGCACATACTCAATGTATCGAGCGCATGTGGAGAACGGCCAAGGAGAGAAACAAGAGGCAGAACGGAACACACAGGCATCTACTAGAGTCCTACATGTGCGGATTCATGTGGCGTCGACAGACTAAATGCGCTTGTCTCGATGTGTTTAACCACCATTCTTGCGGACATTGTTTGATTCTGCCCACCGCAAGAATAGCGCACCACCGCCGCATAGAACATTGCACATCGATAGAATTGCGCACCGAGCCTAAGGCGCAACACAGGGAAACCCTGGATGTGACGTCATACACTGGGATTCCGTTTGTTTGGGGGTGAATTAACAGAAAAGTACCGCAGTTTATTACGAACGACCTTTTTTGTCTTCTTCTTTCATTCGCCTGAAATATGTTTATAACTGCAATGTTGTCTCTTGTATGAATCTAACAGTCTTTTTCAGTTCACTCAGCGGTCTATAGAGTTTATCTTCCACTGTTGTCTCTCTAGGCCAGAAGGTTCGCCTGGATATGTTGTTCTATTGTCAGGCCCTCTGGCTCCGCAGGACATCTGAGAAGGACCTCCATTAGTTGTGGTTAGACCCTTACGAGGCATAAGGCCCGGCACTGCACCTGTCTGTGGGACCAGAGCAGGGCGAGCACCATAACATGTAGCAGTTGTCGACATAATTCACGGCGTTATTGCGTGGCAGCCTGATTTCTGTGGTGCGCCTCCTGGCTGGCTGCCTCCGTCTTCAGCACCTATCTTTTGCAAGAGTAGACTATGGTCTTACTCGACACATCAAATTCTTTCGCTAGTGAACGTATGTTCGACAATGGTTCATCTGTACTGCTGCATCAATTTTGGCGATGGTGTTTTCTGTTGCAACAATATGTGCTTGACCCGGCCGTCGAAGATCTGTCGTGAACTGACGTTCTTTCCGAAACATTCGTGCCCAGTCTGTCACTGTTGTCTTCGATACACATTTGTTACCGTACTCTGTCTGCATTCTTCGATGAATGACCACTGGTCGACATCCTTCAAATGAAAGAAACTGAATCACCGCTCTTTGAGCTTCTTTGGACGGATTTTGGATCAACCTGGCCATTTTCTCAACGTTCAGAAACAGAACCTATGCATCATGGGACTATAAGCGCGTGATCTTTTATTCATTGGTGAGTTCTTATCATATGACTATGACATGATCATGTTCAATGTACGCAATTACGCGCGGTGCGGCACGAACGGATTTCAAATGAACGCTCCTTATAGAACCAGTTTTGCTATATGGCAGTGAATCTTGGAATGTAAATGAACAAATTAAGAAGAAATTAGAATAGAAGCAACAGAAATGTGGTTCCTGAGACGAATGATGCGAATTCCTTTGATTGCCAGAGTAACTAACAACAATTGCCTGAAACAGTCTAATGAAACTGGAACATTATATACAACAATAAGAAAGAGACAAACAGCTTTCTTCGGTCATGTGATGAGAAGAGAGGCATTAGAGAACATCGTGACAACTGGAAAGATCGAGGGGAAGAGAGGCGAGGCAGACAAAGAGAAATGATGCTGGATGGATTGAGGCGGTGGCGTGGAGGAATATCAGCAGCAGAGTTGATACAGAACACCAAAGACCGAGATCTGTGGAGAGCTATGAACAATTACGCCAGCTGGCAGGACACTTGATGATGATGATATGTGATCAAGATCTGTGTCTGCTTAGTGGACTGCTAAGTAATTTGCAGCGCAAGTTGCTAGCAAACATGCCTGCCAGCTTGGGGGTTATTTGTTCGAATCTGTCTTGAGACTTTTTAAAATAAGAAATTGTCCTGGGCCACTCTAGAACGAAGGTGCCAGAAAATGTTCTGGAAAGCCAAGACGGCCAATGAGATTGTTTAATATGTGAAACTAACACCATATACCCAACTCACTCAAGGCGTTGGAAATAGTCCTTTACCATGATTTACACTAAACAATTAAACAGCTCAATGATGCTCTAGAAACAATATAGGATGCCACAGAAAATCACTGACTTAATAAAGAAATAGAGACATGTGGTGAAGAGTCCGCCGTGTGGACTAACAGAAATCTTATATATAAAAGAGACTGTATGTGTGTGTGTCCTTTATGCGCTCGCGAACGGTCCATCCGATTGAGATGAAATTTTCTACACGTCTTCCTCTCATTCCAGCGCTGCCAACTGTCATAGTTTTGTTTCTTCTTCCTCCTCCTCCCTCCTCCCCCTCCCTAAATACGTACGTAAATATATGATGATGATGATGAAAGAATCCCCGAACCACAACGCTAGGAAAAGCTAAGAAAATGACGTGACTACACAGAATCGTCACACGGCAATCATCATCATCATCAAGTGCCGTGCCGGCTGGCGTAGGCATTCATGGCTCTCCATAGATCTCGGTCTTTGGTTTTCTGGATCAACTCTGCTGCTGATATTCCTCCATGCCACGGAAATATCAATAACAATTCATCTTTTTATGTGTAAGAAAGTTATCTACAGTCATGAAGAAGGAAGGAAAGAACAATCAATGGAAGGACCGAAATCAAAGAACCTAGACGAGTATGAATTCGGAATGGCGAACTCCCTCCTCCTCTCTTCTCCTCCTCCCTCCCTCCTCCCTCTACCTCCTCCCTCCACACCCCTCCTCCTCTCTCCTCCTCCTCCCTCCTCCTCCTCTTCCTCCTCCCTCTACCTCCTCCCCCTCCTCCTCCTCTCTCCTTCTTCTCCCTCTTCCTCTCCCCTCCTCCTCCATCCTCATCCCTCCTACTCCTTCCTACTTCTCCCTCCTCCTCCTCCTCCTCCCTCTTCCTCCTCCATCCTACCTTCCTCCTCCCTCTCCTCCTCCCTCCTCCTCTACCTCTTCCTCCTCCCTCTACCTCCTCCCTCCACCCTCCTCCTCCTCCCTTCTCCTCCTCTTCCTCCTCCCTTTCCTTCCTCCTCCTCCTCCCTCTACCTCCTCCTCCTCCCTCTACCTCCTTCCTCCACCCTCCTCCTCCTCCTTCCTCCTCTTCCCTCCTCCTCTTCCACATCCCTTTCCTTCCTCCCCTCCTCATTCTCCCTCCTCCCCCTCCTTCCTCTCCCTCCTCCGTCCTCCTTCTCCCTCCGCCTCCTCCCTTCTCCTCCTCTCCCCTCCTCCTCCCTCCTTCCCCTCCTCTATCCTCCTCCCTTCTCCTCCTACTCTCCCCTCCTCCTCCTACCCTCTTCCTCTTCCCCTCCCCCTCCTCCCTCTCCCTCCTCTCCCTCCTCCACCCTCCTCCTCTCCCTTCCTCTTCTTACCTCTTCCTCCTCCTCCCTCCTCCTCTCTCCTCCTCTATCTTCCTCCTCCTCCTACCTCCTCCTCCCTCCTCCTCTTCTCTCCTCCTCCCTTTTCCTCCCTTCTCCTCCACGCTCTACCTCCTCCCTCTTCCTCCCTCCTCCTCCTTCCTCCACATCCCTCCTCCTCCTCTCCCCTCCTCCTCCTCCTACCCTCTTCCTCTTCCCCTCCCCCTCCTTCCTCTCCCTCCTCTTCCTCCTCCATCCTCCTCCTCCCTCTTCCTCCTCCTCCTCCCTCTTCCTCCTCCTCCATCCTCCTCCCTCTTCGTCCTCCTCCTACCTCCTCCCTCCTCCTCTCTCTCCTCCCTCCTCCCTTTTCCTCCTCCCTCCTCCTCACTCCTCCTTCCACCACATCCCTCCTCCTCCCTCTTCCTCCTCCTCCCTCCTCATCATCCCTCCTCCTCCTCCCCCTCCCTCCTCCTTCTCCTTCCTCCTTCTACCTCTTCCTCCCTCCTCCTTCTCCCTCCACCTCCTCCCTCCTCCTCCTCTCTCCTCCTCCTCCTCCTTCTCCCTCCTCCTCCCTCTCCCTTCTCCTCCTCCTCCCCCTCCTCCTCCTGCGTTCTCCTCCTCCCTCCTCCTCCTTCTCCCTCTTCCTCCTCCCTCTTCCTCCTCCCTCCTCCTCCCCTCCGTCCTCCTCCCTCCTCCATCCTCCTTCTCCCTCCTCCTAATACCTCCTCCTCTCTCCTCCTCCTCCTCTCTCTCCTCCTCCTCCCTCGTCCTCCTTCCTCCTCCTTCCTCCTCCTCCCTCTTCCTCCTCCTCCATCCTCCTCCTTCTTCTCTTTCCCCCCTCCTCCTCTTAATCCCTCCTCCTCCCTCCTATTCCTCCCTACTCCTCCTCTATCCTCCTCCTCCCTCCTCCTCCTCTCTCCGCCTCTCTCTCTTCCTCCCTCCTTCTCCTCCCTCTTCCTCATCCTCCTACCTCCTCCCTCCTCCTCCTCTCTCCTCCTCCCTTTTCCTCCCTCCTCCTCCTCCCTCTACATCCTCCCTCCTCTTCCTTCCTATACATCCCTCCTCCTCCCTCTTCCTCCTCCTCCCTCCTCATCATTCCTCCTCCTCCTCCTTCTCCTCCCTCCTCCTTCCTCCTTCTACCTCTTCCTCCCTCCTCCTTCTTCCTCCACCTCCTCCCTCCTCCTCCACCCTCTTCCTCCTCCCTCCTCCTACTCCTCCTTTTTCTTCTTCTTCTGCTGCTGCTGCCGCCACTCCATTTACTCAAGTTAATTTTTGGGGGAATATGTAAAGATCTTTCAAGTGCTCTTTCTTTTTTAATTTTTTTTCTTTTTTTTT
>JACEFZ010008464.1:0-21313 GCA_014155875.1 Cepaea nemoralis
AAAAAAAACACCAATTGTTTATTTATTTTTTGATTAGGTAATTTAGAACCCAATTTGTTTAAAACGTATCATATTACGACTTTTTCTCGTTAATATGAAAAACGTCAAGCAATGACGCTAAGAAATTAAATAATTAATGTAAGTTAGTTTCTTAAATGTAAAAAATTACTTCCTTGCATTTGTAAATTTACTAAGGGCCTTTTTAAAAAATATTCATTAATGTGATTGATGATAGAATTTTTTGCTCAAATGGTTAGCACAGAGGTAGGGTCCCCAAGCATGTAATAGAGTCCCAAAACATTGCAAACCAACATAAGAGTCCTGCCCAAAGAGGGCGGGTTTTAAAGTGTTTAAACGACAATACAAACCCGTATTTTTTTTGGGCTAGAGGTTTGTGCAAAAACAATCATATTTTTATTTTTTTTCAAATAGCGCGAGGTAGAGCGTGAAGCTGGTGCTATTTTGACTGGGTATTATTCGATGGAGGTAACCAGGCATCGGGGGGATAAAAACCTGAATTTTTTAAAAGTTGTACTTCATTGTCATTTCAATGCAATTTCTTTTTGGATATTTTTCCTGCCTTATATGTTTTTTCATATAACCTGGGAAAAAATAGCTTGAATAAAATTAAACTCCCCCAGTATATACATCATCATAAAAGAAAGATGGCACTTTTAGGTCCCCGGGGAGAATGTCAGAGCCTAGCTTGCAGCGACTCGTTACGGCACCGGCTGGCGGATTGTTCCCGACACGCACCACGGTCAGGTGACGACAGACGCACGCAACCGGACCCCCCAGAGGCGGGGCCGTGGCGAGATGCGCCGGGCCAAGCGGGGAAAGGGACATCGAAAGACGTGGTGTGAGAGAAAGGGCGTTTGTGGGGAATCCCGTGGTTGAACCGAACGCGTATTTTGGCGTCAACCATGAGCGTTTTGGTGGTTGTGAGTTATATATTTTAGATCGTTTTAATTACGTTTTTGTATTTAATTGGCAATAAATCCATAGAACTTTTGTTGCTTGTTTTCTCGAAACACTTTTAAAGTTATACTTGTACTGTCCACAGGTTAGCCAAAGGCCCAATAGAAGATCCCGACACGAAGAGTATATTTTGTTTTTGGGGCACTCAGGGATTAATAACCAAATATCAATAAAATAAAGGAGTAATTTAAATGCCTATCAATAGTAATTTCCAAACAAAAAAGGCAACTTTAGTGATTTTTAAAAGAGGCAAGGAAAGAATACACAGGAAAGGGTTAGAAAAATTGCTGACGGAAATTTTAAGGAAGCAAAAAAGCTGAGAGGGGTGAATGTGACGAGAAAGAGAACATGATAAGGAGATTAAACAAAAAAAGCAGAAATGAAAGGGGATTTAAAAAAAAATCAACTAGAACATGATAAAAAAATTTAAAAAGAAAGGGAATTTGAGATTAAACAAACGAATTTGAATTTAAAACAAAAGAGATAGATGAAAAGGCAAAGTGAAAGAAAACAAATCAGGGAGAACAGAGACACAGTTAAAAATGAAATTATGGAGTAGATTCACACTTTTGAGATCTTGCTACAAAAATAAAAAATCAGCAAAAAGAAAATAAATTTTTAAAAAGTACAAAAAAATTTTCAAAACCCTTTTGTAAAGAAGATTTCCCTATAGCCTGATAGAAAATGCGAGTATCAACGAAATACCACCAAGTACCAACGATATGGGGGCCATGATTACTGAAAATTTAAAGGGGGGGACCCCCTTAAGTAATAGAATCTATCCCAATGACCTTAGATCTAACTATCAGTAATCCACGTAGGATAATGCAACTTTTCTTATTTGACCCCCCTGGGTACAAGTACATTTTTCCATTTAAAAAACCTAACCCAAGCGAGACTTTTACGATATTCTCAAATGTACAAAGCTACAAATAGATGGCTTGGCATCAAAAATAGGAAAGGATTTTGAAAATTTAAAAATTTTAATAGCCATGGATAAAGTCAACCACTACCATCCCCTTTTCGCAAAATTCCTCAGCAGTCAGACTTTGAGACCATAGAAAAATTTGAAAAGTACGGCTCGCATTTTCCCAAATAGAGATATTCTTAGACATCAAATAGCGACTTGAAATGTTTTTTTGTGAAGGACCAACCTAAAGCTATCAGAGCAATAAAAAAACCCTTTTATAGAGTCGACAAGAACGATAAGAAAGTGTCGAAATGTGTCTATTTCAACTTCTTCATGATACTTATTCTATGTGTATAAACACCAAAATCCGTCACATCTTGAATGGTCATTAAGAAGCAACAAAACAAAAGAACTGATCAGGGTGCAGCAAATCTTCTTTTGTTCTGCTACCGGCACTATTCAAATAAGTGCCTGGCCGCCAAAAAAGAAAGGGCCCAAAAATGCATTTTTTATTGATACATCTTTGATAGTGGTAGTGAGACTGGTGTGATACGAGAATGTATTACCATTTAATCAAACTGAAATGTTTTTTGTGTAAATGAGTATTAAGCTTTGACAATTGTGAGCGATGTCACCAATTTCATGCATACGGCAAACTTACATGTGGACATATTGTAACATCCTCCTTGGAGAATGCAAATGCAGGTATAGCCTCCAGAGGCAATCTATTGTTTCACTCTGCAATGGTCAATGAGAATCCATGCCGATGTTTGCTTGACAGTGGGAGCTCTATTATTGGTGTTAAAAAGGAACTTGTTAATCCAAAGGATTATACTGGTGACTCTGTAAAATGCCGTACTTTTTCTGGTAACATAGAACCTATCCTCTGGCAAGAGCCCGTATAAACACCCCGTTCCTTTCTGGTACCTTTACTTGTGCAATACTAGACAACCCTTGTACTGATTAATTCTTGGGTGTCTACCCCAGCTAAGGCACTGCACAGATGAAGAAATATCCGCCTGGGAGGAGGAAAATGGACTAACTCCAGTGAACAGTGCAGATATCCTCAAACATCACAGCCCCTACAAAGGTGCTAGAACCAGTAATCTTGAACCAGATCAAGACATACTGCTTTTACTTTCCAGACAAACAGAATTTATTATTGACCTCATGGCAAGGGCCATTCAAAATGGTACGAAAAATTTCGGATGTCGATTATGAAATATCGATAAACGGACACTTAAAGATATTTCATATCAACATGTTGAAACCCTACTTTTCACGACAAGAGACAGAAATAGAGACAGACGAACACAATGCACCCACACCTATGAATGAGACGACAGACGTACATAACGCAACTACACTAGTTAGCGAGACTGGCAGACGAGATGCATACACTTAGTGAGATTACAGAAAACGCACTTAGCACCACAACTGTACCGAATCAGGTAGACGACGACGGGATGGAACTACCCGTTCCAATTGTAGACAAGACTGCTACATTAGATTGTATACGATTAGAAACGGGACTGACAGTAGAACAACGACGACAGATAATAGAATTAGTTACTGAATATAAGGACATATTTTCCGACATTCCAGGTAAGACGGACAGGATCGAGCACTCCATCCTTCTTTCGGACTCGAAGCCTATCAAATGAAGGCCGTACTCTATCCCACTTAGCTATAGAGAAAATCTAAATAAGGAAATTCTTAACTTAGAAGCTAGTGGAATCATTCAAAATCTACATCTGAGTACTCCTTTCCAATTCGTCCTGGTCAAGAAAAAGACTCCACCATTCGTCTTTGTGTGGACTATAGAAAACTCAACAACGTCACTAAGATCGACGCAGAACCAATTCCTTCCTGCGAAGATCTTATTCTGGATATGTCCACCTCCAAAATCTTTTCTAAATTAGACCTTACTAAGGGATATTGGCAGGTCCCTATGCAGACTCAATCAATCCATCTTACTGCATTCTCAACACCTCTAGGCCTTTACGAGTGGCGGTTTCTTCCTTTCGGACTTCGTAATGCTCCTGCCACTTTTGTACGCTTAACTAGAGATTTACTACATGGAGTGACGAATACAGTGACCTATATAGATGATATTTGTGTCCATACAGAGGACTGGACAACACACTTACTGAAACTAAGGTATGTCTTCGATATGTTGCGACTCTTCGGTCTCACTGTCAAACCGAGCAAAGTCGAATTGGGCCTACAAGAAATTGATTTTTTGGGTCATGTCATTTCACAAGGACAACTGAAAACTGACAATAGAATTATTACCAAGATTATGAACCTGACCATGCCTACAACAAAAAAGCAGGTCAGGAGCCTTTTGGGTTTAGTAAATTATTATAGCAAGTTCATACCGAACTTAGCTGGAATTACAAGTGTATTTTCAAATGTTTTAAAAGCATCAGTGAAACTAGATGTCAAAGATGCATTATTAATTTCTGCATTGTCAAAATTGAAAATCCTATTTAGTAATGTACCAATCCTCCGCTTGCCTAATCCTAGGCTCGTTTATTATCTTAGGACAGATGCCAGCAGGATTTCCATCGCTGCAGAACTAGACCAATTTTATGATGGCATCTACCATCCGATTTGCTACGTGAGCCGCAAGATCACACCGACTGAGTCCAGATATTCCATATCAGAGTTGGAAGCCCTAAGCGTCATCTATTCGGTGAGGAAGTTGCATCGATTTCTGGCGGGTAATCACTTTGTGGTCCAGACTGACAACTCCCCGATCACGGTCATACAAAGTGGGGTACATCGGAATGACCGCATATACAGGTGGTCGTTAATATTACAGAATTATAGTTTTAGTATAGAGCATATTAAGGGTAGGGACAACATCCTTGCTGATACCCTTAGTCGACCATCTGAGGTAGAAATATCTGATATTCCACACGAATAGGTACTTGAGAAATGTGAAGTTAGTACGCTTTAAAAGATATCCTGTGTAGATTATACTATTGATTATATAGACATCAGGATCAGAACTGTTTGCTAAGAACAGTGAACTACCATGTGTCCGTAGACAGCAGAATGACAACTGTGCCCCAAGAACAAGAAAATCACCGTGTGTATATAGACAGCTCGTTACTTACTATGCTCCATTTGTGCTCCGGTGAATCACCTGTGTTACTCATATCAGAACAGTGTCAGAACATTGTGATATAACAGACACGAAGATACTTGTCTACGACACCAGCGGACTCAACGAGTGTAAGAATACCCATAGGACACAAGTATGACTGTGTAGTGTAGATAGCATACCCAGGATAAGTGTGTATATATAAACTATGCCAACGAAAGCAATTTCTATACGTTATGGCAACCACTACCCTGAGGTAAATAGACAATCATGTATATATACTTATTGTGATATGTAATATAACGGTTTTAAAATAGTGGTAAATTATAGTTAGATTAGTTACTTTAATATAGAGTTAGATTAGATTTAGGCAATATAATAGATTTTTTTTTAAAGTTTAGATAAATCATTAATTTACCCACTTACTTAGCATAAAATTAGAGTAGGATAAAGTGGTTTAAAAAGTGGTTTAAAAAATTAGAAACGTATATTAGAATATTACAGCAAACTAAATGACAGCGAATCAAAGATTAGTATAAATAGCTTAAGATAGGACAACACCATGTAGTCATTTAATTTCATTTTATTTCATTCCATCTTTAAGAACACTTTAACAACTTCATCATTAAGGACTAAAATTAGGTTATATTTTATAGGATAAAAGTATTATACTTATGAACATACCTCATTTATACCATGTAGATTAAAAATATCCATTATATTTTTTTCATTAAAAACATTAGTTAGAATTTTGTTACATTTCAAATTACCCATTTCATAAAGATACATAACTCATTTCAACATCATTTTCATTTTTTTAAATAGTTAGATTACTTCCCTTAAATTAGATAAATTGTGTACAACAAAATAGAATATAGATAGTTAGAGAATTAGTATTAGTATTTATATAGAATATAGTTTTAATAATATCAGGGTACAATCTATCAACCCTATTTCATCCATGTAAATATTTTGTAAATACATGACTCGTGCAGTAACTTAAGCACAGTCATGAAGCTCAAACTCTTTTCAAACTGAGCTAAACTTGTACAGTGTCACTTCAAGGTTTTTAAATAAGTGTGAGAATAAAAGATGTGTGACAGAAGTGTGAAAGTGAGAGAAACATGGTAAATATACAATGGAGAGTGAAGGCAGCCAGCGGATTTTTTTTTTGCCGCTCAGCGCGACTTTTTATTATTTGTCTGCGTCAATCGTTTGTTTTCAATGTTGTAATGTGCTGTCTTAAATGTTTTGTGTGTAGTTTAGAGTAAACCTTAGATAGAGTATTTAAGTCTCATAAGACGGAAACGTAGTCACGAATTAGTGTTATACACGTGTTTGTGGCCACATTTAACCGAATTATGGCACTTGAAAACGAACTTGCATACATATTTATAGACAGACACACATGTTAGAAGTTAAATTATATAGTTAGTTAGATTCAAACACGCAAACAACCAGGAAAACACACATGTAAAGCACATACATTTTTTAGAACTAAGGGATATAACTTCGGGTCAGGGGACACAATAGACAACGAAACACTAACTTAACAGTGAAAGAGAACTTTACACGCGGAAGCGAGATAGGTAAAGCCTGTCGCACTCAGCTTGTGCAAGGGTTGTTTATATTATATTGGGGACATGAAGCAATTCATGTGTTGACCCTAAGAAAGTCAACTTTGTATGGGTAGTGAGTTAATTTACTATTTGAGGGCAGGTCTTATAAGACAACTGTCCGGTTCAGGACAAACCTCTAATTATATAATATTGCGATTGAGAAGAGGGCTCACGCCAACCTGACAAGTTTGTGGCGATCAGCAGTAGCCAAGTAAAGTGATACTACACTGTGACAATAGTCAGTAGAGGTCTATTGAAATACCCAGAACCAGGTTATCAGGAGTCTTTGACAAAAATTAGATATACTAATTTTTAGAAACCTCTTGCGTCACAACCATGAGTCAAAGTTTGTAACGCAACACAGGAGGGGAGGGTGTGTGTCAAAGACTCAAGTATAGAGGAGGAAGACCACCCTGAATGAGTGGTCTACCTCAAGTAGATTAGAGCTAACCCAGTGCCCCTACATGAGGGCAGGGTAGGTGATAGGAAGGGGAACTAGTAATTAGTTCTCTCATGAGACACGGAGGTGTCAACCAGAGAGTTAGCACTCTGGTCACGGCATGATCACGGCAACGTGAAACTAG
The DNA here is from genome assembly GCA_014155875.1 of Cepaea nemoralis. Classification (NCBI taxonomy): domain Eukaryota; kingdom Metazoa; phylum Mollusca; class Gastropoda; order Stylommatophora; family Helicidae; genus Cepaea; species Cepaea nemoralis. The sequence goes on from JACEFZ010008464.1 coordinate 7,204, forward strand.
AGTGTAACTCAAGAGAGGCCACTACTCGAGCGTGCTGAATGAGGCCGCATGCAAAAGCCGTAGTGCGCCCCAAGTCCTTCCGCGTACTGTGTAAACACCACGCGGAGTAGAATCAGACGGGACACAGACTTCAGAGTGATAACATCGCTTAGCGATGCTTGTTTCGTTAGCCGAGTAGTTAGATTAGCGATAGGGTTAGGAAACGACTAGTGATAGGAAGTTCTGTGCATTTATTCTTGTGTGATTTGTTAGCGACTGTTTGTTGTACATTGATGTCATGCAAAGAGCCAGTGGCAATAAAATGTGTAACCTCTCGTACGACTAGCAAGTCTTTTGTGTGGTGCGAGAGAAGTATCCTAGAATGCCTGTGACATCGGTTGCTGACAATTATTATTATTATTATAACACAAACATCACGTTATTCACTGTTGATTGAATACATCGCTCAATGGCTGAGTTGTTTAGGTTGTCTATGTTCTTCAGACGATATTTATAAATAAGAGTAATTATCATTTGGTGCGATCTTCCAGTGTCCGCTGTGATGTACAGAAACTATGAATACAAATGCTTTCCAACGAGAGTCTCGTCATATTTATCATCAGGCGCCCGGGGCTGGCTGCTCATTCGGAGGGAACACTGGACAACATGCAGCCTCTCAGACTTTGTGTATTTCTGGTTCTCATTGCTGTACTCAGATGCTATGGTGAGTGAACAAACACACGTGAATTAATAAACTGTACATATTCATAAAGCCATAGATGCACACATAGTTCTACGTATGCAAATGGGCACCAAAAACACATGGATGCTATATAATATAATCATGATGATGATTCTGGCCGAGGGGTTAGCAAAAACACATGGATGTTATATAATATAATCATGATGATGATTCTGGCCGAGGGGTTAGCAGCTTTCTCGGTAGCCCTGAATACTCTCGTAGTTGACGTGAGCGCACGAAAATTGGAAGCGGTTCTATTAGCGCCAGTGACTTATGAGAGAATGGAAACGGTCGCTCAGAAAGTCGTGGCGTGCTGATGAGCGTAATCTATCCTAGGAATCAACATACAGCTGAAAGATGCTGGTTTTGACCACAATATACTGAAACAGGATGGAAACGCAGGGGGAAATAATGATGATGATTGGAAAATGTAAAATTATGTGTTAAGTGTAAAGATATTCCTTTAGATCTAGTTTAGTTTAGTTTAGTCGATGGATCAACATCACGGCACAAGGGTGCAAACCCATAAGTGCTCCGTTTTCCTCCTAACTCAAACCTGAGTCTGGAGAAACTCAGCTCAGTGCACAAACTCCGTAGCACCAGCGAGGGTCCTGAAATACTTTGGGTAGTTTTCAACTCGAAATTTTGTCCGGGCAGCGCCGTTACGCTATTCTTTTTCGATTTTCAACTGCCAAGGGATTTTTCATGTGCGCAACAATACACATGGGTGTCCGATCTCACTACCCAGAGACCAGGGGAAATGTTATTACTAGAAGTCCACGAGAAAAAATCCCGGTCATCACCGAGGCTTGAACACGGGACTTCCAGCACTAGTACAGCAGATAATTAAGGTATACAGCACGAGTCAGACAACTAACACATGTGTTTGTGACTTATATCCAGAACTGTCGCAGAACCTGGCAGAGTTTTACTGTGTCGTAAATGGCAATTTCAGTAACAAGGAACAGGTGGAGAGAGACGGTGGTAATTATACCCTGATGGTTGTTAGAGTCCAGTCTGTTCTAGCACCTGCGCTGTCGCCGGTAAGTGTATCCACGCATCCCAGAACCGACATCAACAAGAATAGAAACTATAACTCACGTAACGCAGTACTTAGATAAGGAACCGACATCAGCAAGAATAGAAACTATGACTCACATAACTCATTAATTAGATACAAAACCGACATCAGCAGGAATAGAAACTATGACTCACATAACTCATTAATTAGATACAGAACCGACATCAGCAGGAATAGAAACTATGACTCACATAACTCAGTAATTAGATAAGGAACCGGCATCAGCAAGAATAGAAACTATGACTCACATAACTCAGTAATTAGATGCAGAACCGACATCAGCAGGAGTAGAAACTATGACTCACATAACTCATTAATTAGATACAGAACCGACATCAGAAAGAATCGAAACTATGACTCACATAACTCATTAATTAGATACAGAACCGACATCAGCAGGAATAGAAACTGTGACTCACATAACTCAGTAATTATATACAGAACTGACATCAGCAAGAATAGAAACTGTACTCACATAACTCAGTAATTAGATACAGAACTGACATCAGCAAGAATATCAAATATGACTCACATAACTCAGTAATTATATACAGAACCGACATCAGCAGGAATAGAAACTGTACTCACATAACTCAGTAATTAGATACAGAACTGACATCAGCAAGAATAGAAACTGTACTCACATAACTCAGTAATTAGATACAGAACTGACATCAGCAAGAATAGAAACTGTACTCACATAACTCAGTAATTAGATACAGAACTGACATCAGCAAGAATAGAAACTGTACTAACATAACTCAGTAATTAGAAACAGAACCGACATCAGCAAGAATATCAACTATGACTCACATAACTCAGTAATTAGATACAGAACCGACATCAGCAAGAATATCAACTATGACTCACATAACTCAGTAATTAGATACAGAACCGACATCAGCAAGAATATCAACTATTATTCACGTAACTCAGTAATTAAATAAAGAACCTGCATCAGCAAGAATATCAACTATTACTCACATAACTCAGACCGCCAAAACAGTTAATGACACGTTTCCGTTGTCTTCTGATTATTCACCCCGTCTCTGCCCTTTGTATAGTTTTTGCGACTGTTCAAACATTTCAAATCGTCTGTTGATGAGGATGTAATCAATCTGGCTTCTGATATTATGGTTAGGCCCCATCCGTGTCCATAATATCCTTGGCTGTTGTGGACACGAGGTGTTTACAATAATAACATCATGCTATTTTGTCCCCTGTACAAGTCGGCAAACTGTTTCATTCTGTTCTCCTAGTCCACATTTGCCTAATGTGCATCTATCTTGTTGATTCCCAACAGGTGATTTGAGTTGAGTTGAGTTAAGAATCGACATCACTGCACTCAAGACATTCCCATAAGTGCTCCGTTCCCTCGTTCAACAGCCAGTGAAGACTCATACTACTAATAGTTCCCACCGCTATATGATTTAAAATATCTTGATCTGCACTCTCAGTTTTGATATTCTTCTAGAACCCCTGCGGATCCCCCGGAATCTCATTCTTTCCACATATGGGTTCTCAATCTGTTCCTCCGCCTTCCCCACCTGGTCCCACAAGAACACGACCCATCCACACCCCCCCCCCCCCACCCGTGTCCATAGGCAATCTACCATTAAGAGGTGTATTCCCTGCTAGCCTATCAACCTTTTCATTGCCCCGAATCCCCGCAACTTTGTATCTCTTATCAGTAACCTCCTAATTGTCGTCTTGATCTTCAGTCTGTGAGCATTGTAGAGTTCGCCATCTGAACGTGACTGAATGTATATACCACCATCCTGATCACGAAAGGCATATTTCAGTAAAAGTGAAAAGTATATTCCAAAGAGGGTGGGATCTAGTACACAACCTTGCTTAACTCCACTCTTGATTTCAAACTCTTCTAAAGTTACACCATCAAACTTGATTATACCCTTCATGCCTGTGTGGAACAATTCCACAATGGACAGAAGAGTTGATAGACAGCCAATCTTCTTTAGTGCCTTGAACAGACCCTCACGACTGACCAAATTAAATGTCCTTGTGAGGTCGATTAAGGCAATAAACAGTGGTTGATTCTGTTCACGGCATTTTTGTTGCGTTTGTCGCAATGAGAATATCATATCAATAGGACACCGTTTCTGTCGGAAGCCACACTATGATTCGGGGTAGACTTGATCTTATAGGACTTGAAGTCTGCACAGAAAAATTCTGGCAAATACGTTTCCAAGAATACACAGAAGTGAGATACCCCTATTTTTGTTACAGTCGCCCGATCGCCCTTGTTCTTGTGCAATGTTATGATGATTGAGTCTTTGAAATCTTGTGGAACTTGTCCTTCTCGCCAGCATAACTTTATTAGCTGGTGGATCTATAGAGTGAGTGTGTCTTGTCCACTCCTGGTAACGTCTATTGGAATCCCATCCTTAGCTGGAGCCCTGCCAGATGCAAGTTCATTTATAGCACACTTAACATCTGTTATGGTGGGAAGTGTGCCCAGGTGTTCATGAGTTGGAATAGCCTCTATGGCGTTGGGAGTATCATAAGCTAATTTGGTCTCGCTGGAGTAAAGCTCCATATAGTCCTCTACCCATATATCCATCTGCTGTTTCCTATCAGTGACAATTTCTACAGTCAATGTTTTCAGTGTTGCACTTGTTTTGATCATTTGACCACAGGCTTTCTTTATCCCTTTATACATGCTTCTGATGTTTCCCTTATCGCTTGCATTTTGATTTTACTCACATAACTTGATACAATAGTCATTTGCACACTGCTTGGCAGCCCAATGCATATCCTTCCTAGCTTGTTTCAGCTCACTGAAAGATTTATGCGTTGTTATTTCCTTGTTTCTTAAGAGATCTGTCTTCTTTTTATCAATCAAGGGCTGCAGAATCTCGCTGTTTGCCGCAAACCAGTCTTGCCTCTTACCATCCACAGTGCCGTAAACCTCTATCGCTGTTTTAAAATGAGTTTCCTTAAGTTGTCCCCACGTTTCACTTGCTGTACAAATTTCTGATGTATCAGTGAAGGCGTCTTAAAGTTGCTTTTGAAACTCAAAGCACTTATCAGGATCGTGGGTGTTAATAACATTAATCCTGTTGCTAGATTTGTGTTTAGCTGTGTAGATTCTCTTTGGTCTCAGTCTAACCCTCGCAACAACCAAAGAATGATCCGTATCACAGTCATCACTGTTGTAACTACGAGTCAACGATGTATGGTTCCGTGTGATGGTGAAGTCTAGCTGGTGCCAATGGCCCGATCTTGAATGTTTCCATGTGACCTTATGCAGATCCTTTGTTTTAAAGAAGGAGTTTGTAATACATAGGTAATTTCTGGTGCAATGCTCCAACAGCATGTGCCCATTTTCATTCATGTGACCGATGTTGTATTTTCCAAGGCACACTGGCCATGAACTCCAGTCCTTGCCCACACGAGCATTGAAATCACCGAGCGTATAAATGATATCTGATTTTAGAACTTCCTTGATCACAGAGTCTAGCTCCTCATAGAACGAATCCTTCACATTATCAGAGGAAGCACGTGTCGGTGCATATTCAGTGATAATGGTGGCGAAACCACAAGAGGTTGCAGGCGCAGGGATAATAATCTTGTATTACCTCCAGCTGGAATTTCAATCATTCTCAGACGCGAATTCTTCACTGCAAAGCCCACATCATTTTGCTTTTTTTTTTGTCTGCCTGCCCCCTTCCCTTCCAACAAAGGTGTAACTGTTTTCACTGAGTGACCCTCTTCAGCGAGGTGAGTCTCCTGCAGGCCAGCAATAACAATGTTAAGACGATTGAGTTCGGCATCAATCACATCCGTCCTATTCGCATCGTCAATATTCGTCAGGTCAGTGGAAAATCCTGGACACATGATGTTATGTTCCAGGTTCACACAGTAGCTTGAGGTTTCTATGTTTTATTTGTGCCTGGTGCGTTGGTTTAACAGGCTGCGATTCAGATTTTGTCCTAGCCCCAAGCACCCATTTAGGCAGGCAGGCTGTGGCGGATCAGCACCCAATTGGCTGGGGGTTGCCCAGCTTGAGGCGGGCGGTAACTGATCAGTGACAACTGTAGGTGTCTCCCACCGTCAGAGGCAACCCGTGGCTCCCCATGTCTACGCCAATTAACAAGGACTTATAACCCATAACTTCTACCTCTCGCTTTGGTTCCGAGACCGATTAAGACCAGGGATGGAGTTATACCTCTCCATAGCATACAGCCTAGGCTAAAATTTAGAGACCATGTGTTGCCCATGCAGCATGATTCCCTCTCTCGGTCTGCCTAGTTCACTCCAGAGGAAAGGTAACACCCCTACATCTGGAACAAGACAAGCTGCAGAAGCTGCCGCATTAGCAAAGCAATACTCTAACTGTCAGCCTGTCGGAGCTTCGATCCTAGACCAGCTGCCAAACAAGGCCTATGGCCTAATCTGCCCTGCCATGGCATTTTGTTTTAGGTTTCAATTTTCTTTAGGTTTGCAAAATCAATTGCAGACAATAAACAAGATCTACACCATTTAGTAGATACGGTTATTGTTCACAGTGAACAACTGGGGTTAGAATTAAATTGTATAAAGACACATATTATGGTCGTCACTAGGGAGAAAGACATACCATAATGCAATATATGGTAAATTGGAATATTCTAAAATATGTGAATAGATACAACTATCTTGTAACAGTCGTAACTGATATGAGAATCCTTGAAGAGATTAGAACAGGAATCGATATGGTGACGGTAGCCTTTTACAAGAGAGAAAATCTACTGATCTACATAAAACAGTGTATTGAAGTGCTATAAAGAACCTGCACTTCTGTATAGATGTGTAACGTGGACGATGAGAAGACAACCTGAAAATCATCCAATGGCAGTGGAAATGTGATTTCTGGGGAATATACAAAGAAGGCCATGGACAGAGAGACAAAGCAATATGAAAGTCCCACAAGACGCAACTCAAATGAAAACCGTACACTGGTTAGAGAATTGAGACGTTATGGGACACGTTCTGAGAAGACATAATCTAGAGAAATTGGTGACAAAAAGCACGATTGAGGATTTTCAAAAAAAATTAACAAGAAGACAGAGAAAACTAATATGGATTCAAGATCTGGACAAGAACCCACAGATAATCCACGATTCTTATGATCGTATAAGATGTCGAAACATGACCGTCCACACTTTCCTGTATGGCACATGCTTATGATGATGATAACTGTGAGAGTTTGTGTAAATGATGTATGTAAAAACCAGTGGGGAAAATAAAACAATCAACAAACAATACCATAAAATAAAGACAGAAAGAGAGAGAGAGAGAGAGAGAGAGAGAGAGAGAGAGAGAGAGAGAGAGAGAGAGAGAGAGAGAGAGAGAGAGAGAGAGTATAGGGATGATTACAAAGGGCAGGTCAGTCCTACAGGGCCACGTTGGGCCTCATCTCTCCTTTATCTGATGCAGTCCTTCCTCCTTTATCTTTATATGATATGTCTCTATATTCTTGCCTTGTGGATGTTAATCATTCTCGTCCTTTCAAGACTCTAGCGCCTGGTGGACATCAGCAATGGTGATGCAATTTCTCCGTCTTGGCAGTGCTCCTCTTTCCCGTATAATTGTATACTTAACCTCATATTCATGTATACATTTATAAGTAAATTCATTATTAATTGATTTTAAATGAATACACATATAAAGAAACCTAGTCTACTATGGATAGTGAAACAAAAATTTATAAGATATTTTCCAGGAAAGTGTCATCTATAACAACTGCAGATGATATTATAGAACAGCCTTATGATAGTTCCTGTGGAAACATAACCCCACATGGAAACTCAGAATGACTACAGGAAGTGAAGTTATTCTCTCTTATATCGTATGAACAGAACCAGAATAAAATTCTGTCACTATCTCCCTAATTCGCAGAAATAATCACCTACTCTCTCTCCCCCCCCCCCCCCCCCCTTTCCTCCCCTTTCAAGGACTACTGTGCAAATTCATTAAGAAACTATATTAGAAATTCAGATGCACTAGTTCTACGCTTTTTCATATGATTTTCAACTTACCAAAAGACATCATGAATTTTACACAAAAACACCACAACAGCCGAATGGCCAATACGTCTTCATCTGTCAAAGTACATATGATGACTGCGCTTCAACAATATATCTTCTGCCAGCAAAAGATGAGCTCCCTTATTAACATATATTATGTTAATAGGAAGTAAGTTCGCTTCTCCAATGGCTAGCGTTAATTTCCACGCGAACATGACGTCACTCTAGCCTAGGCGTGATTGTTGACGTCGCAGAAATTGTAGGAATTAAAGGGAGGTAATCTCGCCGTTGTCAGCCCTTGTGGAAATTGTGGAATAAAGGGAGCTAATTCTTCCAGTTGTGGCCCTGTCTTTTTAGTCGGTTGTCAGTCCCTGCTTCTCCGTGACAATGTTTTAGACAATGCTCAAACGCCAGGTGTTCAATTTCACAGCCATTGTTTACAACTCCAGTCGTTTTCAATTTCAAATCAGAAAGATTTTATCTTTAGCTGCAGTTTTGATATGTCGAGAAATCAGGGAGTGTACTCAGCGAAACACTGTGAACATTGAAGCAATTATTCTTCTCTATTCTAAAGGAGATGATTGGTGCTTGACATTAAAGATGGAAATGTCACAGTATGTATAAATATGTGTCTGCGTGCCGGTCTCAAAACATGACAATATGCATTGTTTATGTTCACAACATTCATGTGACAATGTTTCTTTGGTGTGAATGTAACGTACACAATAGATAATTTATGTAAGAAAGACGAGTTATTGGAAGGGCAAATTTAAAACGGGCATGTCTACATAATTTGTGAACCTTTGACAATACATTTCTATGTTTATGACTGTCATTCTCTTTACCACATTCATTTCAGATCCCGGTTGTGTACTTAGAGAATTTTGACGATGGTGTCCTGGTTCGAGCTTATATATTAATCGTTATTGAAGGAGACGGCGGTAATGGCTTCATTACCCCATACAACTTCAGCGGAAACACGGAAATCAAGTTAGTTCTTTTATAACTCAGTACTAAAACACTCAGTAGGGATTCTCCGTGGAGAAGTAGTCAAGTAGTCTAACTCGAGCACCGAAGGTTGTGGGTTCGATTCCGGGCCGCTTCGTTCGGTTCACGAGTGTATTTTGCTCGGAGACTTATGGGGGTCGTCGCTGGAGTTACGGGGTTGATGCTTTGTGCTACGCTTTCCGCGCTGCGGAAAGGGACTGAGCCATTTGGGATAAAAATAAAACGGTGCAATGAAGTCGACCATGTCGACTTTTAAGCGACTTTCTGTTTTTAACCACTCAGTAACACTGAATGTGTGCTTACAGCCATTAATAAACTGTGAATGTTCGCATACTACCAATTACAAACATTGCATATGTATTTACTACCAATAACTAACTGAATATTTATTTACTACCAAAAATTAACATTTAATATTTATTTACTGCCAGTTGCATCAATCCATCAAGAACCATGCTGGTAAGCGTGGGCGGTCATGATACGCCATTTCACTTGATCACCAGAGTCGTGGATCAGCTCAGTATTCTTTCTTGTCTCGACCATGCCACGTGGTCAAGTCATCCGGGTATTTACTTTCCGTCTTCCAATTACAAACATTTAATATGCATTTACTACCATTTCTAACGCCGGTCTCTCTATACCTGGATGGCTTGACCACGAGGCATAGTCGAGACAAGAACACTCAATCTTTCTCTCTGTAATCCCGTTTATCACGCAGAGTCTCGTAGCGGAGCGAGAGCTGAGGCGGTTCGACCCCCGCTCGTGACTTGCGGGGTACTGAGCCGGCCGCTTAGAAAGCAATGGCAAACTACTGAGCGTAATCTTGCCAAGAGATCAACATACAGCTGAAAGATGCTGCTGTTGACAGCTATGTCCTGTAAAGGATATGCTAAAAAAAAAAAAAAAACATTTCTAACATTGCATATTTATTTACTACCATTTGCCGGCGTCTGTGGTTAACGGGTAGCGAACGTTACATGCAATTCAGCGTACCATGCTGCGTTATATACAACTGGGATTATTTACCCAGTAGTATTCTGATATCTCTATATATCAACATCATCATCATGTGCCATACCGATAAGGTTGGGCTGTCATGTCAAGCCATCTCTCTCGATCACCAGAGTCGTGGATCAGATCAGTGTTCTTGTCTCGACTATGCCTCGTGGTCAAGCCATCCAGGTATTTACTGCTCCGCCATCCTCTTGTTCTTTTCCTTTCAATCTTGCAAGTTGTCACCAAGTTCTCCAGTTTATTTCTTCTCTTAACGTGACAAAAAATGTTGGCTGTTTTATGTCTAATTTAACTAATCAGTTTACGATTTTCATTTTTTTGTTGTTTAAAGACTTGGTCATTGTTTTTGTTGACTGCCAATGGTATTCTTTGCATTTTCCTCAGAAACTACATTTCCACAATAATTATATATTTTATTCAGTCTGTTTGCTCATTGTCCACGCTTCACATCCATATAATAGGACTTAAGCACTCTTTTTGCGTTCAATTGTCTGGTGACATGTTCTATTTCATATTCTTCTTAGAAGAATTTGAAATAGAACATGTTATCTGGACCCGGGGTCTTGCCAGCTTTAATATGGTTAAAAGCATTCAGAACTTCCATCATCAAAATTGATGGCCCTTCATTATTATTCCGATGATCATACTGTTCTTCTCTTGTATCATCATACAGGTCTTTCACATAATCTGAACACGCATGTAAAATCGGATCTTTTTCTATTATGATTTAGCCATCTTTGAATAAGTTATGATTCGAATCGCGTCGGTAACTTACGGGATATGTGAGCCGGCCGCTCAGAAAGCAATGACAAACTATTAAGCATAATCTTGCCAAGAGATCAATAATCAGCTGAAAGATGCTGATGTTGACAACAATGTCCTGTAAAGGATATGCAAACCTTTTTTTTTAAATATTAGCTGTTGCAATATAAATATTGTTTACAGTCACTCTGAATGTTCTTAAGTTTTGTGTATCTGCTTTCAGCACACACACACACACACACGCACATGCGCACGCGCACACACGCGCACACACGCACACACACACACGCACACACACAACACACGCACACTCACACACACACACACACGAACGCACGCACGCACGCACGCACACATATATATGCGTTTCCATCCTGTTTCAGGATATTGCGGTCATCACCAGCATCTTTCAGCCGTATGTTGATTCCTAGGCTAGATTACGCTCATCAGCACGCCACGACTTTTCTGAGCGACCGGCTCCATACTCTCATAAGTCAATGGCGCTACTCAAACCACTTCTAATTCTCGTGCGCTCACGTCAACCACGAGAGTATTCGGGATTAACGGAGAAAGCTGCTAACCCCTCGGCCAGGGAGCCGGGGCATATATATATATATATATATATATATATATATATATATATATATATATATATATATATATATATATATATATATATATATATATATATATATACTAGCTGACCCGGCCCGGCTTCGCCCAGACTCTGGTGGGGAGCATCTCATTTAATTCATATAAGTAGTCATATAAGTTCTCGTTCCCGTTACCGACTATCTGTCTGTCTGTCTGTCTGTCTGTCTGTCTTCTGTCTGTCTGTCTGTCTGTCTGTCTTGACCCGGCCCGTCTTCGCCTAGAATCTGATGGGGAGCATCTCATTTATTCATATAAGTAGTCATATAAGTTCCCGTTCCGACTATCTATCTGTTCTGTCTGTCTGACCCTGCCCGGCATCGCCCAACTCCTGGTGGGGAGCATCTCATTTAATTCATATAAGTAGTCATATAAGTTCCCGTTCCCGACTGTCTGTCTGTCTGTCTGTCTGTCTGTCTGTCTGTCTGTCTGTCTGTCTGTCTGTCTGTCTGTCTGTCTGTCTATCTATCTGTCTGTCTGTCTGTCTGACCCGGCCCAGCCCATGGTGGAGAGCATCTCATTTAAATTATATAAGTAGTCATATAAGATCCCGTTCCCGACTATCTGTCTGACTGTCTGTCTGTCTTGGGTAAATGTAGGAGGGAGGAGGAAGAGGGAGGTGGAGGAGGAGAGGAGGGAGGAGGAGGGAGGAGACAGGAGGAGTAGGGAGGAATAGGAGGGAGGAGGAGGGATTAGGAGGAGGAGGGAGGAGTAGGGTGGAGGAGGAGGCGAGGAGGAGGGAGGAGGAAGAGGGAGGATGAGGGAGAAGGAGGGAGGAGGAGAACGCAGGAGGAGAAGGGAGCAGGAGGAGGAGAGGGAGGAGGAGGGAGAGGGAGGAGGAGGGAGGAGGAGGAGAGAGTAGGAGGAGGGAGGTGGCGGAGGGAGAAGGAAGAGGGAGGAGGAAGAGGGAGAAGGAGGAGGGAGAAGGAGGAGAAGGAGGGGGAGGAGGAGGAGGGAAGAGGAGGAGGGGGAGGAGGAGGAGGGAGGAGGAATGTGAAGGGAGGAGGAGGGAGGAGGTAGAGGGAGGAGGAGGAGGGAGGCGGAGAGAGGAGGAGGAGGGAGGAGGAGGAAGACGAAGGAGGAGGAATGTGAAGGGAGGAGGGGGGAGGAGGTAGAGGGAGGAGGAGGGAGGAGGAGGAGGTAGAGGGAGGAGGAGGGAGGAGGCGGAGAGGGAGGAGGAGGAAGGAGGAGGGGGAGGAGTGAGGAGGAGGGAGGAAGAAGGAGGAGGATGGAGGAGGAGTGGTGAGGAGGAGGGAGGAGGAGGAGGGAGGCGGAGAGAGGAGGAGGGAGGGAGGAGGAGGGATGAGGAGGAGAGAGGAGGAGGAGGAATGTGAAGGGAGGAGGAGGGAGGAGGTAGAGGGAGGAGGAGGAGTGAGGAGGAGGAGAGAGAGGAGGAGGAAGGAGGAGGGGAGGAGAGGAGGAAAGGGGGAGGAAAGGGGGGAAAGAAGGAGGAGGAGGAGGGGGAAGGGGGGATGGGAGGAGGAGGGAGGAGGAGGAAAAGGGGGGAGGAGGAAGTGAAAAGGGGGGAGGAGGTAGGGGAGGGGTAAAGGGGGAGGAGAAGGGGGGAGGAGGGATGAGGAGGGGGGAGGAGGAGGAAGAGGGGGGGAGGGGAAAGTGAAGGGAGGAGGAGGGGGGAAAGGGAAGGGGGGAGGAGGAGGGAGGGGAGGAGAGGGGGGGAGGGGGAAGGAGGAGGGGGAGGAGGGGGGAGGAGAGGAGGGGGGAAGAAGGAGGAGGGGGGGAAAAAAAGGGGGGTTTAGGAGGAGGAGGGAGGAAAGGGGGAAGAGGGGGGGGGGGGGAATGTGGGAAGGGGGGGGAGGGTAGGGAGGAGGGGGAGGGGAAGAGGGAAAAAGGGGAGGAGGGAGTGGAGAGGAGGAGGGAGGAGGTAGAGGGGAGGAGGAGGAGGGAAAAGGGAAAAGGGGGGAGGGAGGAGGAGAGAAAGGGGGAGGAGGGAGGAGGGAGGAGGGAAAAGGAAGAGGGAGGAGGAGGGAGGAGAAGGAAGGGGAGGAAGAAGGGGGAGGAAAAGGGGGAGGATGGGGGAGGGAGAGGGAGGAAAAGGGAGGAGGAGGAAGGAGGAGGGAAAAGGAAGGAGGGGGAAGAGGGGAGGAGGAAGAGGGGGGAGGAGGATGGAGGAGGGGGGAGGGAGGAGGGGAAAGGGAAGAGGGTAGGGGAGGGGAGAGGGGAGAAGAAGGGGGGAAGGGGGGAGGGGGAGAAGGAGGGGGGGGAGGAGGAGGGGAGAGGAGGAGGGAGGAAAGGGAAGGGGGAAAAAGGAAAAGGGGGGGGAGGAAGGAGGGGGAGGAAGGAGGGAGAATGAGGAGAGGGGAAGGGAAAAGGGGGGGTGGAAAAGGAGGAGGGGGAGGGAAAAATGTAGGGGGGGGGAGGATTAGAGGGGGGGAGGGGAGGAAGGAAAGGGGGGAGGAAGAGGAGGAAAAGGGGGGGAGGGGGGGTGGGGGGAGGAGGAGGAGGTTTGAGGGAGGGGGAAGGAGGAGGGGAGGGAGGGGAAAAGGGAAGAGGGAGAAGAAGGGGAAAGAGGAGGGAGGATGAGAGGGAGAAGGAGGCAGGAGGGGGAGGAGGGGGAGGAGGAGGAGGAGTAAGGGGGAGGGAGAGGGAGGAGGAGGGAAAAATGAGGGGGAGGGGAGGGAGTGGAGGGAGGAGGATGGAGGAGGAGGGGGGGGAGGAAGGGAGAAGGAAAAGGGAGAAGGAGGAGGGGGGAGGGAGGAGGGAGGAGGGAGGAGGAAAAGGAGAAGGGTTTGGGGGGAGGAGGTAGAGGGAGGAGAAAAGAGGAGGAGAGAGTTTGCCATTTCCCAATTAAAACTCGTTAGTTCTTCCCCTTTTAAAACGATGTAG
>JACEFZ010008465.1:0-22307 GCA_014155875.1 Cepaea nemoralis
TTGGGGTACCGGGAGAAGCACCAGCGGATCGTAGGCCGGGACGACAGACGCACGTAAGCCACGTGACCCCACCAGAGGCAGTGGGCAGTGTGCGTGATAGCTCAGACCAAGCTGGGACAGGACACTGAAAGGACGTGTGTGACGAGAGCAAGGCGTTTGTGTGAATCTCCGTGGTTGTAAGCCGAACGACTGATATCTTGAGCGTCAGACCTATGAGCTGTATTGTGGTTGTGAGTTATATATTGTAGATCGCTGTAATTATCGTTCTGTATTTAATGTGGCAATAAATCCATAGAACTTGTGTTGCTGTGTCTTACGTCGAATCACGTTATACTTGTACTGTCTCACACGTGTTAGCCAACGAGCCGAATAGAAGATCCTGACAGCGACTAAGGAGGCTTGATTGTTCCGTCGCCCTGCTACTGAGTGAGTGCGTGGCGCGACACTGTGAGCTGTGAGTTTCGTGTGAAATGCTCTTGAATCTGCCCGAGGTTTTTTGGAACGTGAATGCATGTTCGGAGCGATGGCAGATGGCTATGTCCCAGAGTTGACCAGTTTTTGCCTTATGCAGAAATGCATGGCTGCTGGGCTTCTGGTTGACTGCCACTGCCATCGACGATGAACTGCATTTCGTGGACTGTGTAGGTGAACATCTAGGAAACATCCAGTTGGGAAAATGACTGCAGATTCCATCAGAAATGAACTGGGTGTTTTGTGGGGGACTATTGTGTTGACATTCTGGCAGCGGCATTATGCACAGTGTATCTGTGCGGGCTGTTGTTTGTCAAGACTCCTGTCTTTTCCACTTTTCACATTGGGCAGTGGGGAGCGTTTTGTGTGATATTCACTGGCACAGGAACGGAGCATAATGGGGATGACCCGTTGCTGTGAAGTTGGAACTGTGACTAACTCTCTCTCTCTCTCTCTCTCTCTCTCTCTCTCTCTCTCTATATATATATATATATATATATATATATATATATATATATATATATATATATATATATATATATATATATATATATATATAAAGACAATGTATGTAAGTATGTATGTCCGTATGTCCTTTCTGCATTCGCGAATGGTCGATCCGATTGAGATGAAATTTCTTGTCATTCCCGCTCAGACAACCGTCATAGTTTGTTCGTTTACAGTTATTTAAGTAATAAAATTTAATTTTTTAATTACATTATAATTAATATAAGGCAAGGGGACTTAACTTAAGAAAAATTATATCAAGGGACATAACTTTTAGTAGCATTGCAATATATGTAATTTAAATAATTGTTGCTTTTTTCTCAAAGTTTTATAAAATGTTTATCTACAGTTATCTACAGGCATAGGCGTTATAATATATAATGATAAAATCTTTAAGGCACTTTCAAAGTTTTCATAAAAATAATGCATCTATTTTAAGCACTTGAAAATTTTCTACCTCATCTTTTTATGTTTAAAGAAGTTATCTATAGTCATGTAGGTGATTTAAAAACAGTATTCAAGCACCACCAAATTATAACCACCAACCACAATTCTATGGAGAACTTGACACACTACTCAAACATACATACAGAGGACAGAACATCATACTCTGTGGAGATTTCAACTGTGTATTACAGGCATTGGATATAGTAGGTGCAGAAATGAAGACACAGGTGAAGAGAATGAACAGAGAAGGCACAAACCAGTTAGAGACATTGCAAAACATTTTAGACACACACACCTTAATAAGACACATTCACATAGAAACATCCAAATAAGCGAGAAATAACCCATACAGATAAAATACACCACACAGGAAGAAGATTAGATAGGATATATATATATATATATATATATATATATATATATATATATATATATATATATATATATATATATATATATATATATATATATATATATATATATATATGTGTGTGTGTGTGTGTGTGTGTGTGTGTGTATGAATATATATATATATATATATATATATATATATCCATCCATCCATCATGTGCCATGCCGGTAAGCGTGGGCGGTCATGTTCTGCCATCTCACTCGATCACCAGAGTCGTGGATCAGTTCCGTGTTTCTGTCTCGACCATGCCACAAGGCCAAGCCATCCAGATACTTGTTTCTAGGTCTTCCCCTTGGTCTGTTTCCCTCGATCTTACCAGTTGTCACCAAGTTCTCCAAATCATTTCTTCTCATAACATGTCCAAAAAATTGTGACTGTCTACGTCTAATGTCTCTGATCAGTTTACGATCTTCATTTGTTTCTTGAAGGACTTGTTCATTGGTCTTTCTGGCTGTCCATGGTATTCTTTGCATTTTCCTCAGAAACCACATTTCTACAGCCATCAGATGTTTTTCAGCCTGGCTGCTCATTGTCCAAGCTTCACATCCATATAAAAGTACAGGTTCTATGTAGCACCTCAACACTCTTTTTCTCGTTTCAATTGACATCTTTTTATTGGTCAGTATGTTTTTCATCTTGCTAAAGGCTACTTTTGCCATGGCGATTCTTGTTCTAATCTCTTCCAGGCATCTCCCATCAGATGTTATCACTGTTCCGAGATAATTGTACCTATTCACTTGTTGAAGAATATTCCCATTTACTTGTATATTACACTGTGGTATTTCGTTCTTCCTAGTGACGACCATAATCTGTGTCTTTTTACAATTTAATTCTAACCCTTGTTGTTCACTGTGTGTAACAACCGCATCTACTAAATTTTGCAGGTCCTGTTCATTGTCTGCAATTAATACTGTATCATCTGCATATCTAATGTTATTGATGCATCGTCCCCCAATGTTGATTCCTTCCATATCTTCAATATTTCTGAAAATATTTTCACTGTACAGGGAAAACAGATCTGGAGACATTACACATCCCTGTCTCACACCTCTCTTAATAGGCTGATATTGGCTTACTTCATTATCAACTCTTATGGCAGCTTGTTGTTTCCAATATATGTTTTTTACAAGTCTAAGGTCTTTTCCCATCAATTTGTAGATCTTCAAGCATCCTTATCATGTTGACATGTCTCACTTTATCAAAAGCCTTTGTGTAGTCAATAAAGCAAAGGTGTAGATCTTTGTTTACTTCTATAGAACGTTCGATTACGGTTCTCAGTATATACACAGCATTTACTGTACCCTTGCCTTCTACAAACCCACATTGTTCTTCTCCTATTTCAGGTTGTATTTTCCTCCTCACTCTTTGCATGATAATTCTTAGCAAAATCTTCGTGATGTGACTCATTATACTAATTGTTCGATGTTGATCACATTCCAAGGCTCCTGATTTCTTTGGGATTGCAATAAATACAGAATTACATAACTCATGAGGTATACTTCCAGTATCATATATTGTATTAAGCAGACTGGTAACTTTATCTATTCCATATTCTTCTAAAGCATTAATCATTTCTGTTGTGACGCTGTCTGGACCGGGGGTCTTGCCAGATTTCATATGATTAAGAGCATTCTGAACCTCCATCTTCAAAATTGTTGGCCCTTCATTATTATTCTGAACATCATACTGTTCGTCTCTGTTATCGTCATAAAGGTTTTTCATGTAATCTGACCATACATGTAAGATCTGTTCTTTTTCTATTATGACTCTTCCATCTTTTGTCTTTAGGCAGCCTGCTGATGTACGTGTTCTTTGATTGGTAAGCTCCTGAATTCTTTTGTGCATTAGTTTCGCATTTTTACTGTTGTGTTGTTTTTCAATTTCTCTGCAATTTTTCTCAAGCCATGTTTCTTTTGCCTCCTTACATAAGGTTCTGACTTTTCTGTGAATTTTTTCATATTTGGGAGGATTATTTTTGTTCTGTCTTCTTGTTTCCATTAGTTGCAAAATTTCTTCAGTCATCCATGTCTTACGGCCCACTTTCTTTACTTTTGGAATAGTTTTTTTCTGCTGCACAACTGATTGAATTCTTCAGCATTTCCCATTGATCATCTACATCTTGAAATAGGATCTCTAGATCAGACAATAATTCAAATTTGTTCTTTACTTCTATGTTAAAATTATCTTGTATTTCTTTGTCAGTTTTCAATTTGCACAAGTCATATTTAGTGTTTCCTGCTGTATACTTGACTTTCTTTAACTTAACCCTCAATGTGCCAGTAATTAATCTGTGATCACTGTAACAGTCTGCATTTGGAACTGTTTTTACAACTGTTAACGCATTTCGAAACCTTTTGCTAATCAGGATGTAATCTATCTGGTTTTTAATCCTGCTGTCTGGACTCCTCCATGTCCATAATCTTCTAGGATTTTGTTTAAACCAGTTGTTTCCTACCACTATTTCTTGTTCTGTTGCCCATTCTACAAGTCTGTAACCTCTTTCATTTCTCTCTCCCAAACCATGGTTGCCTACACTGCATCCATCGCTTTGCTTTCCTATTTTTGCGTTGAAATCACCCATTATGATATTTATTTCTGATTTTTACAGTTCTTCAAAGCAGATTCAATGTCATTATAAAATTCCTCTATGCTTTCTTCACTGCTTTCACTTGTTGGGGCATATACTTGAATGACATTTATTTTAAAAGGTCTTCCGTTTAATTTTACTAATATAACTCTGTCTGACACAGCCCAATATCCTTTGACAGAATTTGATGTTTGCTTATCTAACATAATGGCTAAACCTCTTTGCTGTTCTTCTCCCCCAGAGTAAATAATCTTACAATCCTCTCCTGTCCTTATCCCTGCTCCTCTCCATCTCGTTTCCGATATTCCTAATATGTTAATCTTCTCTCTCTCCATTTCTTTTTTGATGCCTTCTAACTTTCCATCTGCATTCATTGTTCTAACATTCCAAGTACCTATTTTCAATGATATTACATTATATCACATTATTATACATTATTATACATTATTATATTATTACATTATGCATATCATATTATATATATATATATATATAATATATATATATATATATATAATATATATATATATCCGCAACGCACCACATAATAAACACTCGACACCTACAAGAGACATTACAGTATACAGATCATAAAGCCATATTAACACACATCAGTACAAGCAACATAATTACACAGTAATTTAACCGTTCACCACATTGGAAATTTAACAACACACTTGTTAAATTTCCAATGTGGTGAACGGTTAAGCATGCAAAATACGTAAAATACATGACACAACTTTTACACACATACACTGACGACATACCGACTGATAACACAAGACAATACTAGGACTTACTGAAAAATACACTACGAAGCAGAACACAGCAATTAGCATCCATCATGCACAAAGAAAGATTAAGGCAGGAACAACTTATACAAACAGCCATACAGCTGACAAAACAGACAAATAGTAATGTGCCACATTTGCACACACAAGAGGAACAGCTAGAGCAGCACCAACAACACAGATATCTGGGTGCTTTCCTGAGAACAAAGCTTACCACAATCATACAAGAGACCCCCAGTAAACAATAAATGGCAATTGAACAAAATATACAGCGTAGCAGACAAATAGGCAAAATAGTAGTATGCAAGGCAACATGCAAACAGAACCAGCACAAATAACAGAAGCATTCAATCAATACTATACTCAACTGTTTACAGCTGAGACAATAGACACACAGACACAAGACAATTTTCTACAATACAGTAAAAAGCTGTCAGACGAAGACAGAGACAGAATAGACACATAACTAACACTGACTCACATAACACACGCACTCAGCAAAATAAACAAAGAAAAGACACCATGGCCGGGCGGTTTAACGATAGAATTCTACCAACACTTCTTGCCTATCTTAGGAGGTATTCTTCTTAAGTCTATCAAGATGCCTTTGATAAACAACAACTACCAGTTAGCTGCAGCATGTCTTACATCACACTCACACCCAAAGACAATACAGACAAAACACAGATGAAAAATTATAGACGAATATCACTACTGAACACAGATTGTAAAGTACTTACCAAGGCACTGACCCAGAAACTTAGACCCTACATGCCAAAACTCATACACCTTGACCAACAATGCGGAGTACCACATAGGAACATACATAACACACACATTTTCTTAGAGACATCATCACATACACACAGGAGAAAAACTGTTAAGCCTTTATTTTGTCCTTAAACCAAGAGAATGCCTATGACAGAATCTCCCACTCTTATCTACACAAGACAATAACACAATTCAACTTAGGAATATACTTTAGGAGGTGGATAGAGATCTTGTACAGGAATCCTGAAAGTAAGGTGTTGGTTAACCACACACTCACGGTGGGGTTCCGGCTCACAAGATCAGTGAGACAAGGATGTCCTCTGTCGCCGCTCCTATATGTACTAGTTTTAGAACCACAACTAGAAGCAATCAGACAAGACACTAACATCACAGGCACATTCATACCAGGCGGAGGAGAGCGGAAGTTGCTTGCATACACAGACGACACCGTTTTCTTCCCCGCCAACAAAACATCCATTACAAAGATACCCCATACATTTACAGAATTTGGTAAAGGGAGTGGGGCCAAATTAAACAAACAAATCACACATAAAGAGTCTCGGAAAATGGTGGAATAAAGCCGATTTTCCTCCAGACCTACCGGCCACAGACAATATTAAGGTATATGGCAACACATTTCCCAGCAACTCCAGACAGATATGGCAAAACATGGCAAAACCTCACAAAAAAATCATAGACATACCACACAGATACAACTACAAGACATCTACAATTTTCGGCAGGAGCATCATTGTCAACACTTTCATTATCCCCAAAATTATATATTTAGTTACAGTACTAGACCCTCCAAGACAGACAATCACATACATCAACAAACTTATCAATCTTTGGCAACACAATTTACTACATACAGCATAAGACACTCGTATAGGACAAGAAACAAGGAGGAATAGCACTGCAAGACATACACACAAAGATTCAATCGCTGAGAATCCAACACATAGGACACATTCTTAGTCACCCAGAGCAAAACCCATTAGCACTCTACTATAAAGAAATGAGACAGCAGCACCTTATGAGAATACATCTTAATACACCACACTACTTTGGAACTCTACCAGCGTTCTATAAGACATGTATACAAGCACTCCGAGGGAGTGAGCACTTACTACATCAGACAACACGCCAAATCTACAAATACCTGGTTAAACAACAAGCACCCCCACTACAAGTTAGAATTAAAATAGGAAAAACATACTACATACAAGACTACAATGTACATTTACTAATCTCCACTTCCAAACATAGCTCCCAAGGCGAGGAAATTACATATCGTTTTGATCTTTAACATGAACACCTACTACCGAAA
Organism: Cepaea nemoralis; assembly: GCA_014155875.1. NCBI lineage: Eukaryota > Metazoa > Mollusca > Gastropoda > Stylommatophora > Helicidae > Cepaea > Cepaea nemoralis. Next base: position 7,317 of record JACEFZ010008465.1, read on the forward strand.
AACAAACACACTGGTCAAAACGATATCACCATGTCAACTCTGTAGACAAACATGCAAGAAACAGAGAAGACACATTTTTTTACATGCCCAACAGTACAGACCGCACTAGACACTTTAGAGACAACTAAGTTGAGATATTCACCAAAAAGAAGACTGATATGTACAAGGGCAATATTTTAACACATACCCCAACCACAGAAATAATCACATAAGATTGTTGACTGCGCTAGCAGAGTACAGGTATGTGGTATGGACTTGTAGAAATGCAGCAACATATAGGTTCAAAAACATACCAAAACAACCTTTTAAACAACATTTGTCCCCCCCCCCCCCCCCCCCCAAAAAAAAAAAAAAACACACTATTTCAAAAACCCCATGACAAAAGGGAATATGCAATTTCAAATTTGTCCGTGGGATTTTGGTAAAGTATACAAAAATGAAAATACATCTAAAACTGTAATTGGGGTTCCCCGCCCTGCAAAAGATTTCTTAACATATATATAAGTGGGTTGTTTTGGTGTGTGGGGTGGAAAAATACCCAAAAATTTGGGATGTATATTTGGGATGTATATATCACTTTCGGTAAATGTCTAGTTGATGGGATTTTTTTCCCTAACATGCGTGGGTAAAAGTATGTGTTTTATAAAAAGCGGACCGAAAAGTGATTTTGTTTTCGTGGACACCTTTTATAAAAAATCCCTTACCCCACACCAAACGTCAAGAACCACCACAATATCAATCCTTACAATCACCTTAGACCACGGCAGCTTTCCGGTTTTAAACTTCTCATCCCGCTAACTCAGAATACATTCTTTGTGATTCATTGTGTGACACACTCCCCCTCCCCTCTGCTCTCTGCTCTCTGCTCTCTGCTCTCTCTCTCTCTCTCTCTCTCTCTCTTCTCTCTCTCTCTCTCTCTCTCTCTCTCCCTGTCACACACAAGCACAAACATTCTATGGGAATCAGTGTTCATTGTCAATCGAGGTTTGACTCTTGCTTAGCCGATACAGGTAAATCCATTGTACTGACCTTCTCCCGGCCCAGCGAACGGAAAAATAAATCCTTCGTACTTGTAAACGTAAAAAAGATCGCTTTTCGGTGTGAAAGAGAACACATGGTGTGTGGAAGAACATTCTTAAATTAAATTTTTTGTTCAAACTTTATGCATACTATGTAAATATACTTTGTAATTTGATATTGAAACGCATTGCACACCGATTCGACACACAAACGCTCTGTTAAACAAACCTTCACAAATACCACACACGCAGCAAGCCTGTTAAAATACTAACAATACACATGCAGAAGGTTTAACACTCAATAAAAGTTTTTTTTTTTTTTTTTAAGTTAGAAGTTTATTTCTGTACTTTTTTGGGAGAGAAACTTTTGAATTACGCCGAAGTCAACCCAGCATATCATGGATATCGAAGGGTTTATTTTTCCGTTCGCTTGGCCGGGAGAAGGTCAGTACAAAATTCTCACTTGCATAAAATTTGTATATGCTTTTTCATTTTAAAAAGATATACATCCCTACACAAATACCATACACGCAGCACGCTAGTTAAAATACTAAAATTACGAACTCATTTTTCCCGCAACGGGATTGGGAAAGGGCCGAATATATACCCTCTGTGAATCAAAACAAAGTGATAAAAAATTAGAACCTCAAGAATTCGGAATTAAAAAACAAAAAAGTGCAGGCCGTTAGATGGCTTAAAAAAAAAAAAAAAAAAATCAAAGTTTTCGTAAAAATAATGGAAATGTTCTAACTCTGAACATTATCATCAAAGCTACAATTTTAAGTGTGAAATTTAAAGGAGAAGATTTACTATTGCCTCGCATCCCAATGATTCCAACAGATATGCTATTCGAATTCAAACGTCTGTAGTTTCTGGACGGACAGACAGACAGACAGACAGACAGACAGACAGGCAGGCAGGCAGGCAGGCAGGCAGATAGATAGATAGATAGATAGATAGATAGATAGATAGATAGATAGATAGATAGATAGAACTTTATTTGAAAAGGGTAGCAAATTGGGCACGCAGGCCCGTCTTACATTCGGCTCTTTCGATCACTCATCTTTCATTCATCACATGTGCATGTTACATTTACATAGGCGTTATAAACATTGTCACATGAAAGTTGTAAACATAAACAGTGCATATTGCAATGTTTTGAGACACATCCCCCATCCACCCTCACACCCCGCAGCAACCCACACATTCGTCAGCCACCCACACATCCCCCACCCACGTCACTCCACACCCATTCACACATACCTCCACGCACTCTCACAGACTCAGGCAAACATACATGTCGCCACCCATCCACCGATCCCCCACCCACACACATTTACCCACTCACACATACATCCCTCACCCATCCCATAACCGACACGCACACACCCACCAACATATTCTCCACCACACACCCGCAACTACCCAGCAAAACACATCACAAAACCACACACACATACCCTGTCAACCCACAAATCGCGTACCTACCCATACATACATCCTGTACCCTCACAATTTTCCCCACCCACCCAAACACACATCAGCCAACCTACACCCACTCACCCACCCAATAGCCGCCACCTCTCATGTACACATTTATGCTAGACAGACAGACAGACAGACAGAGGGAGAGATAGATAGATAGATAGATAGATAGATTGATTGATAGATATAGATAGATAGATAGAGAGATAGATAGATAGATAGATAGATAGATAGATAGATAGATAGATAGATAGATAGATAGATAGATAGATAGATAGATAGATAGATAGATAGATAGATAGATAGATAGGGATATCTCACTTCTGTGTATTGTCGGAAAAGTATTTGCTAGAATTGTTCTGCAAAGACTTCTAGTCCTTGGAGATCAAATCTACCCCGAATCACAGTGTGGCTTTTGACAGAACAGGTCAACCATTGATATGATATTCTCATTGCGACAAATGCAAGAAAAATGCAGTGAACAGAATCAACCACTGTTTATTGCCTTCATCGACCTCACAAAGGCATTTGATTTGGTCAGTCGTGAGGGTCTGTTCAAGGCACTAAAGAAGATTGGTTGCCCATCAACTCTTCTGTCCATTGTGGAATCATTCCACACAGGCATGAAGGGTATAATCAAGTTTGATGGTGCAACTTCTGAAAAGTCTGAAATCAAGTGTGGAGTTAAGCAAGGTTATGTACTAGCTCCCACCCTCTTTGGAATGTATTTTTCACTTCTTCTGAAATATGCTTTTCGTGATAAGGATGGTGGTATATACATTCACTCACGCTCAAATGGCGGCCTCTACAATGCTCAGTGATTGACGTCCGACACCAAAATTAGGAGGGTACTGATCAGAGTGTTGCTTTTTGCAGATGATGCTGCAGTTACGACCCACGCTGAGGAAGAATTGCAATGTCTACTATTTGCATTCTCCAATGCTTGTTCTGAATTTGGTTTAACAATTAGCAAAAAAGAAGACACAGATTATGTCACAAGGTGCACATGGTGTACCATCAATCTTTCTTGACGACGCCGAACTGGAGATGGTAGACCATTTTACATATATAGAATCAGTGGTAAATAGCAAATTATCCGTAGGTCAGGAAATTAACATCCGGATTGGTAAGGCAGCAACAACAATGAACAGGTTCAGAAAAAAGAGTCTGGGAGAACAGGAAGCTTACTGCAAAAACAAATATCTTTGTCTATCAAGCCTGTGTCCTTAGTAGTCTTCTTTATGGCAGTCAAACCTGGACAACTTACTCACACCAAGAGAAACATTTAAACAGCTTCCGTATGCGGTGTCTGCGAAGAATTCTTGGTATTAAGTGGCAAGACAAAATCACAAATACTGAAGTATTGGAAAGATCAGGTTGTGTGACGGTTTATTCCATGCTCAGTCTTCGTATAGTTAGATGGATAGGACATCTTAGAACGAACATTTACAGCGCGAATTGGCCTTATCAGTCACATTCGCTACCACCATAGGTAAAAGTTATTATGCCTTTTTAAAACACAAACTATCGTTTGTGAAGACGGCAAGGTGCCATTGTAATTATATATATATATATATATATATATATATAATATATATATATATATATATATATATATATATATATATATATATATATATATATATATATATATATATATTAAAATAACTCAATAAATATTGAACACTAGAAATGTAAGATGTAAACACTGAGTATTTAAGATATAAAAGTAACATTTAAATATTCCAAAATACCATGGAAATATTAAACACTTAACAATGTAAGATGTAAGCGAAAACATGTATATATTATACTATAAGAAATAAAAGTGACATGTAAAAATATTGTTGTGTCTTTTTTTTCTCTTACAGATGCGCGTGTGTCATATTCAGATCTGTGTTTTCATCAAAGTACAAAGGCACATAAGAACACTTAATGGGATACCATCATCATCGTCAGCAACACCATTATCATCAACAACCTCATTGCGAAAACGAAAAGGAGAGACAAATACACACCCAGCTAAACAACAGAAACAAGCAAATGTTCTTTTCGAACTCGTAGATGAGGAAGCCTACATATCGTTTTCAGAAAGCCTCGGGACCTTAGACGAACTCCCCGATGACGTGCAACAGACATATAGAGACAACCGTACAGCTGTTAGGATTCATCACAACATCAACAAACATATATCGACACATAATTTTTTTTCATCGACCAGACTCAGTTCGACAAACAGATTGGACCAACTATTTAGAGACGATATTTACTAGTCAGACCACTCGAATCAAAATTAAATACAGTTACCACATCATATTACGACACATGGAGACAAAGTAGCTCACATTTTTTCACGCCTCCTTCAACAAAGCGTGCGTCTTAGACGTCCCCAAATTGATCAACAACAAACAAGACTGTGACGATGTTATAGAGACTGTTAAGGAAAGTGAAATGTTTAATTATGCATTGCACACTAGGCCCGACACAAAATACCTTGCAGAGACGATTCCAGCGACTAGTGTTTACGTGTATCACATAACAGAACATCCTATCGGCTGCTGTCTAGAAGACATACCATTACACACTACAAACAATAACGCCATCAATACCCTGCAACGCGCTGATAACCACTCTATAGCTTACAAAAAGATATTTTTGAGTATGGTGACACCCAGTCCCTGATCCCAGAACTTAGAGGGAGTGGTAGTTACGATAAGACGTTAAGATTGTTAGCCTACAGAGATCATTTTGTGTGCATTAATAATATTGACAGGAAAGCTGGGATGTTTTGGTGTCCAACTTGTGTGAAGTTGTGGAGTAGTTTCTGGGATATGCACAGACACAATAAAACCTGTAACGGAGGCAAACCCATAGATGCGTATAGAGGTGGGGCTTACAGTATGACCGAGACCATATGCGAATCTATTCAGTCACATGGTATAGGCGTAAAAACGGACTTTGTGTATCCCTACAGCGCCATGCATGACATCGAGTGTTATTTTGACAATAGCACTCTCCCCAAGGAAACCAAGTCCAAAAAATTCTTAGGAAAACATGTTCCTGTCAGCTGCTCAGTGGCTTCTAATGTCCCTGACTTCAAGGATCCGCTTTGTTTTATCACAACGGGTGACCCTCTTGACTTGGTGAGGTGGGTGCTTGAGCATCTGACTCGTATTGCTGATATGTCTCGCTACGCCAGAAATTTTATGTTGTGTACACAAAGTTAGCGGAGCACCCCTATTTAGCTGATAAGTTAGATGAGTACCTGAAATATTTACCGGTGTTCGGGTTCAACTTAGGGAAATATGATATTAATTTAATTAAACCATATTTTATAGATTATTTCCTCTCTGCCACTGGTGGGCCCTTTAAATATGTTGTCAAGAGAAATAATAATTTATTAGCATCTCTTCAGAGAAGTTAAAGTTTTTGGACATCATTAATTACTTAGCCTCGGGGTTTAGCTACTTAAAATGTTTAGCGGCTTATGAGGTCAAAGAGACCTAGGGGTTATTTTGTTACGAGTATATCACCTCATTAGACATATTAAAGGAGACCAGTTTACCTCATCACGAGGCGTTTTATTCGTAGTTGAAAAACTCAAACATTTCAGCTCATGAATATAACGACTGCCAGCGAGTATGACGCAATCACCGTATGTCGACACTGGTCTGGTATAACCATTAAGATGTAGGCCCCCTTATCTAGGCATTAAAGACTCAAGTTAATGTTACGCTGAGCTAGGGGTAGATATTTTTAAAGATGCCATCTCAGTTCCTGGGGTAACTATGAAATATCTTTTTAAAGACCATCCCAAATATGTTTTATTTTCCTTATGTAGCAAGACTGAAAGTGAGCTGCACACCACTATTAGAAATAACATTGTCGGGGGTCCCTCGATTATTTTTCACAGACATCATGAGGTAGGTGAGGCTTTGATCAGAAGAGGGAGCTAGAATGTGAAAGCCATTAAGGGGTATGACGCCAACGCTCTTTATCTGTGGGCCCTAATGCAGCCAAGCCACAGATTTCCTGTGACACGAAAAGCATAAGATGGGTTCAAACCCCATAAGGTTGCTTTTTGCACAGTGCAGTGTAGGTATCTGACGCATGGTCTCGTTGTCACAAAGATTTATTATATCATTGAATATCAACCAGTGCGTTGCTTTCAAAAGTTTGGTGATACGGTATCTGATGCCAGACGAGAAGGTAACAGTGTTGCTACCTGTACCATTAAGGCAGAGACGATGAAACTGTTGGGTAACACAGCCTATGGGAAGAGACTAACCAACACGGCCAAGCATACCAACGTTTCGTAATGTCATGGAGCTTATAGGAAAAATTAATCAACGAAGCCCTATTAAAAAAGATGACCATGCTGTCAGAGAATATATATGAAGTAGAAATTCTAAAAAAGAAGACGACCAGGGATCTCCTTCCCCAAATAGGTTATTTCGTTTACCAATACGCAAAGGTGCGCATGTTACAGTTTTATTATGATTTTGTTGAACAGGTGTGTAGATAGGAAGGACTTTCAACTGTGTGAGATGGACACAGATAGTCTCTATTTAGCCCTTAGTGGGCCAACCCTAGCAGCAGTAGTTAGACCCCATCTTCAGGGAGAATTTTATAGAGTTCATGATAGGTGGTCCCCCCCCCCCTTGTGACCTGTGATACCCATAAACAACACTTGATTAGTAGTAGAGGTAGTGTAAAAGACTGTGACCAGTGTAAAGGTAAGAAAGTATACGACAAAAGAACCGCTGGTTTGTTTAAGTTAGAGGGATGATCTCCTTGTGCAGCAAGACTTACCACTGCTTTGGAGACAATAACAAGACCAGCACGAAAGGACTCACGAAACAACACAATACCCACCTAGACAGAGACACCTTCTTAGACGTACTTAACACAAAGACAGCAGCTTGTGGGAAAAACGTAGGCTTCAAACACAGGCTTCCTCTGTCTACACATACGAACAACATAGAGAATCACTATCCTGCTATCTAACGCAAGGTACACAAAGACAACGTCACCACCTCACCATTAGAAATATAATGCATCTTGTTTTCAATACCTTTCCCGGTCACAAATTTCAAAGATGGCTAATGTTAATGTATATATTTTCTACTTTTTTCTACTAATAACATATGTGTATGTCCATGGTTGTCACTGTAAAACACAATGGCAGTTGTCTTGTGAATAATGTTATGTTTGAATCAATAAATAATAGTATGTTTGTGTGAATTGTATTTAATTGTTATCATGAACAACTTTATGTTTGTGTGAGTTGTATTTAAATTGTATCATGAATAATTGTTGTGTGAATTGTCTATAAATTTTATCACGAATATGTTTTGTGTGAACTGTTTGTAAATTTTATCATGAATATGATTTGTGTGAACGTAATATCACTTGTCTTATGAATATGTTGTTTGGGGATATAATATCACTTTTCAAGATTTATGAAAAATAAAAAATAAAAATACAACCATTATTAAACTGCGTTTGCTGGTTCATCTTTTGTAGTTTTTTTTTTTGGGGGGGGGGGGGGGAATGTCAGCTATCTTGTTTTTCCTCTTGTTTTCATATTTCTTTTTTTATGGTGTTCTTGATTTTTCCCCTTTCTTTTTTTTACCTAGTTTTCATGTCGTTCTGGTGGTGAAAGATTGTTGGCTAAATTTTCCATGTAGAACAATTGATACATACACGTGGACAAAAGGATAAAAGAACAAAATCATAAGCACAAGTAATATATGCATACACATGAACAAAGAGACAATAGAACAGAGCGGTAAGATCAAAACGACTGTCTGGAAGATGGGCCAGAAACCTTTGCACAAAGAGGGATTTTCCACTCCCTATTGGCCCCGCAATCAAAGACGTCAAGGGATGTTTCCATCTAGGATCCATGAATAACAATAAACACCTACCCATCCACGTCACATATTTTATTGGCACTCAAACCCGCCCCGCCCGCGCACACACACCCGATCACCCACTCGCGCACGACACTACCTCAAACCCGATACACAACTAGACAACTACGACTTCATCACCTCTTAACAATGACGCGACATTTTCTATTTCCCCTAATCCACCACACACACATCTTTTAATCTGCCTCGACCAGCCACTACTACAACTAACAATAGCCGCCATATTTTAAATTTACAACAAAAAGGGATGTAATAAGACCAGAAATGAGTTATATCCCTTTTGGCTCCGGACCCCCACATCGGAGCCGATTTTAACCGGAGCGCGTGACGTCACATATAGGCTATATAAGGAAATATTCCGGAGCTGGGTCTGCATTTGGGGGGGGGGGGAATAAAACTCTTACTATACTACTAACGTTACATTTGGAACTAGGACCATATGCCCTACTGTCACTTACAGACAAACAAGTTCTTCTGAAAGACACGAACATAAAACAACGACATTCCTCAACATTTAACTACATAGGAACGATTGACGACATCAAGACTCATAAAGACCCACCGAATCAGGGAAAAACGATAATAATACTTTCTCCAAGAGACACAATACAACAGACATATTTAAAGAAATAAAGTTACCATTGTATACAGTTGAGTTCTTCGTGTTACCTCCACTATTGCTGCTACTAATGACACTCGTGCAGGACTACTTACACATCAACTGCAGTTAACATTAGCTATATTGCTGTTGACAAATAAACTAACTGTGATAGCGACAGCATTACTAATACATCAGGCACCACCACTTTATATTGATATCTTAAACTAGAGCCAGATTTTGGTCACAATTGTACTGGCCGAAATTCTGTTCCGACACAAAGAAATATTGTCAGTCGTGTACAGTTTACCAAAAGTTAGTTACAAAGAGGAAGCACCCTAGGGCAGATGTCCAAAAAACGAAACTAGCCTCAAGTCCATTCAAAACTGCCGCTTTTGACGTGTTATGATCTCTAAGCCCAACATAACACAAGGCAAATAAATGTATGTTTACCACAATAGATTTCTGTACTACATCCATACCCACTCTTCCTGATTTGATTAATGTTTTTTTTCTTTCTAATTTACTGATGAAATCACAACCCAATGTGATCTTTAAGAGTGCTTGTTTACATAAGGCAATCAGAAAGTTAAAGATACATTTCGCAAATCCACTGATTCTAAGCTTGCCTGATATAAGCATTCCCTTTATCTTGAAAACAGATGCCGGCGTTCTTTTTCAGCGTTACGATGGAATATACCAGTGGTTCCCAAGCTTTTCAAGCAGGGGGCCATAACAACTATTTTCGGTAGTTATGGGCCACAACGTTATAAAATTAGAAAAGTCGTGCAAAATTCTTACCTTTTTATCTGCAATTTAAATCAGTTTCGAAATCGCTATTACTGTAATTAATTTACAATTGTAACTGTTCTTCATAACCAGTTACTTAAGTTTAGTGCCAGTTTTTACAAGGGCTGATCGCAAATCTGTCGTGCCCAAAATCCCTAAGCGCAGTTAGGTTTTCTGTCGGTGAGTCTGGAACGTTGCTTGTTTTTTTTTATAACGATCATTGTGGAAAATGATTGCTCGAGGCGTCACATGCCACTTTATGACAGCTTGCGGGCCATAAGTGGCCCGCGAGCCGTGGTTTGGAAACCTCTGGAATAGACCATCCAGTAATTTACATCAACAGGAAGGTAACACCAGCTGAAAAACGGTACAGTATAGCAGAACTGGAGTGCCTGAGCGTGGTATATTGTCTAAATAAACTCTCCAAATATTTGACAGGCACTCACTTCAAGATACAGACTGACAACTCGCCTTTACTAATAATTCATCAAGGGACACCTAAAAAGAATAGAATTGCCCACTGAGCCTTGCTGCTGCAGAACTATTTATACTCAACAGAACATATTAAAGGAGTAAATAACATCTTAGCCGATCTTCTGACGAAGATGCCTGAAACACCAATCAACTGATCGACAGACCTTTTCACCACATTTGATATATTGTGATATTTTAATTAAGTTCCACGAACATTTACATAGGCAGTGTTAAACTAATAGAATAGTGGTAGTTATTTTCCTTATATTTTTCCACACTTACAAATATTTAGTAGATACATTTTTCCACAAGAAATACAGGACCGAACTTTGTGTTTATTTCATTATGACTTAAAGGCGTGATTTCGTGAGTACCTTTACATTTTGTGAATTTATTAACAATTAATGTTACATGAAAAACATTGTATATATTGAATTACTTAAAGAGTTAAAACTATAACTAAAGCTTAAAGTTTATAAGCCTTTTTCGTTAATTTTTTTCATTAATGGATAAAGTTTTACCAAATACTAAATGCTAAATTGAGAACTACTTAAAACTTACTACTTAACTTCATTTAAATTTTTAAAACGAATATGCAGAATAAATGCGGGACTGAAAGGTGTGTAAAAGACAGCATATGTGTATTAAATTGAGGGAATGGGAGATAATGTGCAAATTTTTATGCACATTGGATTTATTGGTATATATTGTATGCGTCATACAATGCTTGAAGGATGTTTGAAGATCTACAAATTGATGGAAAAGACCTTAGACTTGTAAAAAACAAATATTGGAAACAACAAGCTGCCATAAGAGTTGATAATGAAGTAGGCCAATTTCAGCCTACTAAGAGAGGTGTGAGACAGGGATGTGTAATGTCTCAGATCTGTTTTCCCCGTACAGTTAAAATTTTCAGAAATATTGAAGATGTGGAAGAAACCAACATTAGGGGACGATGCATCAATAACATTAGATATGCAGATGATACAGTCTTGATTGCAGACAATGGATAGGATCTGCAACATTTAGTAGATGCGGTTGTTACACACAGTGAACAACGAGGGTTAGAATTAAATTGTAAAAAGACACAGATTATGGTCGTCACTAGGAAGGACGAAATACCACAATATTCTTCAACAAGTGAATAGGTACAATTATCTCGGAATAGTAATAACATCTGATGGGAGATGCCTTGAAGATATTAGAACAAGAATCGCCATGGCAAAAGTAGCTTTTAGCAAGATGAAAAACATACTGAACAATAAAAAGGTGTGAATTGAAACGAGAAAAAGAGTGTTCAGATGCTACATAGAACCTGTACTTTTATATGGATGTGAAGCTTGGACAATGAGTAGTCAGGCTGAAAAACATCTGATGACTGTAGAAATGTGGTTTTTGAGGAAAATGCAAAGAATACCATGGACAGTCAGAAAGACCAATGAACAAGTCCTTCAAGAAACAAATGAAGATCGTAATCTGATTAGAGATATTAGACGTAGACAGTGGGCATGTTGTGAGAAGAAATGATCTGGAGAACTTGGTGACAACTGGCAAGATCGAAGGGAACAGACCAAGGGGAAGACCTAGAAGCAAATACCTGGATAGTTTGGCCTCGTAGCATGGTCGAGACAGAATCCACGACTCTTGTGATCGAATAAGATGGCAGAACATGACCGCCCACGCTTACCGGCATGGCACATGATGGATGAATGGATGGTCATACACAACACATGTGATTTGTGCCATTTTAAACGTGTGAACGTCACAATTACACTACACCTATAGAGATGTATCTAAGCATCATAGTTCGGGTATCCATCTCATGAATTATAAACATACAATGATTGTTGAAATGTGAAAACCAAACTGATGACACTTAGAGAATACTATAACACATATTATAACAATACACACGTTTGTAATTAATATATAAGTTATCACGAACATACCACACACAAACGCCACACAAACAGACAAAGTACATTCACTATTATAGGTGAAACGGGAGAGTATCCTACACCAACACAGGGACCAAGGGACATAAGTAGCGCTTAAAGGGAAACATTTGATACTACATAGAATCACCACCATCAAGCGAGAGCTAAAAAGTGATATATCAGAGGAGACATACATCTTGGACTATAGGTTGAAAAGCCGTTTTACGGAGACCAGGGGAAGATCATTCCTTTTGATGAGTCCATAAAAATAGACCTTTTGTGTGTGGCTCTATTTTGGGTGTCTGAGAAGGTTGCGATTGGAGATTTACACCAAAAATATAAGTCAACGTTACTTCGGTCCAGGCAAATTCCCATTAGTAGAATGGGCGAGAGAATTAGTCTCTTTGTATCAACTAACCAAGATCTACCACTGAATAAACACCAGCTGGTTTGTGCTTCCAAAGTAAATCAGATCATTTAATAGTTACAGTTGCCATCCCAAACCAATAGAAACCATCACGACTGATTAACTCCCTTTGGGCATCTGCCGAATTGGTTCAGACTAATTAGATTGACATTAGACAACGTGTCACTTACAAGTATAAAATAAGTGATACAAGGATGGGGCAACCTGAGCCTGTCAGCGTCCCAAAGAGGGGATACAGAGGACAAGAGGACAGAGATAGGACATGGGTAGAGTACGGGTAGGGTAGACAGGACTATACGCCCATAAATAGACGGGACATGAAGTTTACAGACAGGACTGTGTCCTTGAATGACACGGCAGTTTCACCTTGGGCGGTATGACGAAGAACACCAGCCATCAATAGACGGTTGAAGGCCAGGGCGACATCATCATTAGCGAGAGACCTTAGTCAGCACGACTATCACCATCGCCACGGGTCAAGGACCACGTGACTACGGGAACGAGCTGAAAGAGGCAGACCGGGACTAGACTGTAGTTGAGGGAGGCTGTCTGAATGTTTGCGAGAGATTGAACTGACTACCCTGACACCAGTGTTTGCTATTGCGAGAGATTGTGGCAATTATTAGCCTGCGTGCTAGTGTATGAGCTGAAATGTATTTAATTGAACACGAGTCTACTGCCGAGAGCAGTGCGACTTTTGTGAACGACTTGTGCTAAATAGTGTCGTGAAATGATTTATTACTATTAAATTATTGTTGACTATGTACATTGAGTTAACGACTTATTTATGTATGTACACATTCCTGTCGAACCCACAGCCACGAGCATTGCAACACGTTGACATGAACATATATATTAGCTGACCCGGCCCAGCTTCACCCAGGCCCTGGCGGTAATCTATCTACCTATCTACCTACTTACCTACCCATCTACCTACTATCTATCTATCTATCTATCTATCTATCTATCTATCTATCTATCTATCTATCTATCTATCTATCTACATATCTATCTATCTATCTATCTATCTATAGTCAGTGTCTCCCCAAAGACCACTTTCCATCAGCTCTCAAAACAAGTAAACTTCCAAAATTTTCTTTCCATCAAATCATATCCCGCAAACCAATTCAGTAATTTTTTTCAAACTGACTAGACCATTGAAGGCTTCAATACCTAATTCCCCTTTGCAACTTATCTTTATTGTCATCGTTTTGCGAGAATAGATCAATCAATCAATCATGTGCCATGCCGGAAAGCGTGGGCGGTCATGACTCGCCACTTCAGTCGATCACCAGTGTCGTGGATCAGCTCAGTGTTCCTGTCTCGTCCATGCCATGTGGCCAAGCCATCCAGGTATTTTCCTCTCGGTCTTCCTCTTGGTCTGTTCCCCCACGATCTTGCCAGTTTCACTAAGTTCTCCAATCCATTTCTTTTCATAACATGTCCAAAAAATTTTGACTGTCCTACGTCTAATTTCTCTAATCAGTTTACGATGTTCATTTGTCTCCTGTAGTACTTGGTCATTGGTTTTTCTGTCTGTCCATGGTATTCTTTGCATTTTCCTCAGAAACCACATTTCTGCAGCCATCAGACTGCTTTTCAGCTTGACTGCTCATTGTCCAAGTTTCACATCCATGATACAAAAGAACAGGCTCTATGTATCCCTCAACACTCTTTTTCTCATTTCAATTGACATCTTTTTATTGGTCAGAATGTTTTTCATCTTGCTAAAGGCTACTTTCGCCATGGCGATTCTTGTTCTAATCTCTTCAAGGCATCTCCCATCAGATGTTATAACTGTTCCAACATAATTTTACCGATTCACTTGTTGAAGAATATTTCCATTTACTTGTATATTACATTGTGGCACTTCTTCCTTCCTACTGACGACCATAACCTGAGTCTTTTTACAATTTAATTCTAACCCCAGTTGCTCACTGTGTACAACAACCACATCTACTAATTGTTGCAGGTCCTGCGCATTGTCTGCAATTAATACTGTATCATCTGCATATCTAATGTTAGTGATGTTTCGTCCTCCAATGCTGATTCCATTTATTTCCTCTACATTTCTGAAAATATTTTCACTGTACAGGGAAAAAAGATCTGGAGACATCACACATCCCTGCCTAACACCTCTCTTAATTGGCTGATACTGTCCCACTTCATTATCAATCCTTATTGCAGCTTGTTGTTTCCAATATATGTTTTTATAAGTCTAATGTCTTTCCATCAATTTGTAGATCTGCAAGCATATCCACCATGCTGACATGTCTAAAAGCTATCAAACGCCTTTGTTAAAAATTCAAAAAAATTTTTAAAGCAA
>JACEFZ010008466.1:0-22595 GCA_014155875.1 Cepaea nemoralis
TGCGCTTTTTTTTAATGGGCATGCACCCCGGATGCTGTCGCTTTGAAAATGCGATATTCACAATAGCCTTTCTCGCGGCACTGGAGACACTATCAATAAGATGATAGAGTGGTGGGTTATGAACGTCATCACCTCTTAGAACTACAAAATGCAGATATTTCAGTAACACCTTACATGGCATACAACACAAACTAGCTTTATACTACATACCATATACAAATACTTAGTGAAACAACAAGCACCCTCGCTATTCTACTACTCCTACTATTACCACTACCACCACCCACCACCACCACCACCACCACCACCACCACCACCACCACAACCACCAATCACCACCACCACGACCACCACCACCACGACCACCACCACCGCCGCCACTACTACTACTACTAACTACTACTACTACTACTACTCTACTACTACTACTACTGCTGCTGATGCTGATGCTACTACTACTGCTACTACTACTACTACTACTACTACTACTACTACTACTACTACTACTACTACCAATATTATTACTATTTGTATCCATGGTGTTGGAGATCATAGTTTATGAGTGGTCATACCGTCCAATGTCAGGCGATAAGTCTCTTGCTGATTTTGGTGCCTATTACTAATGGTGCTATTGGTACTATGAGTACCACCATTACATGAAGGTAATGCCGTTAATTGGGGATTTCTGTAGTGTGAGTCAACCCCGGAATTGTTCAATGGTGTTGGAGATCGCAATGTGTGGGTGGTACGTCCGTTGGTAAAGACACGTGATGATGATGATAATTAGTACTATTATTGGTATTGGTACTACTACTACTACTACTACTACTACTACTACTACTACTACTACTACTACTACTACTACTACTACTACTACTACTACTACTACTACTACTACTACTACTACTACTACTACATTACAATACCACCTAAAATGGCCCTTGATGATGATGACTAAATATTACTACGAAACAACTCTACTATTATTACTATACAACCACGCCAATTGTAGACAATAGCGATAAACGTATTAGAACCTACTCGCCCTGATCAGCGCCATCCTTCCCACAGCAGACAGTTTGATACTTCATGACTGAGACATCCAACCTCTAGACCTAACAACTTGACCACCTCTTGATCATCACCATGTCACTACACCTACTCTCCTCTGCAATTTATGTGGTCACTCGACCACTTGACCACCTCTTGACCACCACTTGACCACTACAGAACCACATCTTTATCATCATCGTGTCACTACACTTCCTCTCCCCATCAATTTAAGGGGTAACTTGACCCCTTGACCACTCATTGACCACTACTTGACCACCTTTTGATCATCACTGCATCACAAGACACACTCTCCTCTACAATTTAGGGTTATTTGACCACTTGACCACCGCTTGACCAACACTTGACCACTACTTGACCACCTCTTGATCATCACCGTGTCACTACACGTACTCTCCCCAACAATTTAAGGGGTCATTTAACCACTTGACCACCCCTTGACCACTGCTTGACCACTACTTGACCACCACTTGACCACGTCAGTGACCGTTGTAAACACCACCATGTCACTACACGTAACTTTCTCTACAATTTAAGTGGTCACTTGACCACTTGACCACCGCTATCACCGCTTGACCACCTCTTGACCACCACTTGACCACCTCATGATCATCACCATGTCACTACACCTACATTCCCCGACAATTTAAGTGGTCACTCGACCACTTGACCACCTCTTGACCACTGCTTGACCACTACTTGACCACGTCATCGCTCACTTTAACCACCACATCACTACACGTACCTCTCCCATACAATTTAAAGGGTCACTTGACCACTTGACCACTGCTTGACCACTACTTGATCACTACTTGACCACTAATTTACCACCCTTTAATCATCACCATATCAGTACAATTACTTTCCACTAAAATTTTCCTCACTTGACCACTGCTTGACCACTAATTTACCACCCTTTAATCATCACCATATCATTACAACTACTTTCCACTAAAATTTCGTCACTTGACCACCACTTGACTACTACTTGACCATTACTTGACCACGTCATCGCACACTTTAACCACCACCACATCACTACACGTACTTTCCCCTTTAATTTAAGTGGTTACTCCACCACATGACCACCTCTTGACCACTTCATCACACACCCTTAACTATAAGCGGTCACTTACTATGTTTTTTTTTCCTTCTATATATATATATTTTATTAACATTATTATATACCTTCTTTTGATCGTTTGTTTTCTTTATTGATGTTTCATGTCGTATTTTTTATGTCGTACCTATAATTACTTGACCACGCACGCCACCTATGATGAGTCACTAGATCACACCCACTCTGATGAGTCACTTCGCAACGACACCCCTGACCACTTTTTTTAATAAAAACCTGAAGAGTTATCGCCCTTTGTGGAGGAAAATCGATAAGAGCTAAAAAAATAGATTGCAATTTGCGCCACAAAATCGATAAATGGTTGATTTATATAGTCCTCCACCTCCACAAAAAAGGAGCGGCTTTTGTACCTATATACTACTTACGCACATTAACGCACAGCTATTTGGAAGCTTTCACGAATTCAATATAAAAAGCTAACATGAATACTTGTGTACACTTTATTAACCAGCAGCTGAAGAAACAAGAAGGAAATGTAAAATAAGGTAAGAAATATGTTCCTTCTACTTTCCTGTTAATTTACAAATTATTTACCCCGTGCCTCTGTAAATTCTCTGTCTTTACTAATATTACACATTGCATCCCTCTCTGGATTCTCCGTGGTGAAGTGGTCAAGCCGTCTGACTCGGGCTCCGAAGGTTGTATGTTCGATTCCGGGCCGCGTCCTTCATTTCACGAGTGCATTTTTTCGGAGACTCCCGAGGGTCGTCGCTGGAGCTACGGAGTTCGTGCTTTGTGCGACGCTTTCCCGCGCTGCGGAAAGAAACTGAGCCATATGGGATATAAACCCGGAGCAATGCAGCCGACCCTGTCGATTTTAAGCTACTTCTTTCATTGCACCCACTCCCATACGAATCCGGATACCCCTTTGTGTGTCATCTGAATTGGCAGGTCTCCCATTACTGTAAACATAACTTCGTTAGCGAGAAATCACTAGTTGTTCAGCAAAACATCAAAGTAATGTCGCCGCTTTCGATGATTTAAGTTGTTTTTGGACCTAATCAAAGATATATTCCTTGGGTGGGGGTAAATATAAGACGGCTGGAAAAATTTCATAACGATGCAACAGACAGTTTTCAAAATAATTGATCGTGAATGAAGGCATTCAAATCGGAACATACTATAGGTGTTAGTTTCTCCGTTCTCACTCAGACCTAAGCTGCGATGAGGATTCGAATGCTATAACCACTAGGCCAGCAGTTGAGCGTCTGGAGACGAGGCTACCACTGGCCATGTTTAGAGACAATTTTATCTTGTTTTTCAGTGTCACTAAGCACCAAAGAAGCGAGACTCAGAAAAGGGTAATGTTTGTATACCTATCATAAACTCGTGTGTGAAATGCATTCTTAAATCAAAAGCCTGGTGAGTGGAACATGTTCTTAAACCAGACATTGGTGAGTGGAATATGATCTTAGCATTGGTATGAGCGTCGGTAGTTAGGAAAGCAATGTCAAAATACGGAACTTATACTTGCCTATCAAATTACTAACAGCTAAAACAATGATTACGGGATCCTGTTAAGAAGATGCAACAAACTTGTACAGAGAGATTAGTGTGTAGAATCTTGTACATACCGGAGACCGGTGCGTTGATGGTCAGAGTTCGTGACACATATGGTCTGGGCTTGAAATACTTCATCGCTGCAAGTAAACAAATAGAGATGTTAGTAGACAAATAGAGATGTTAGTAGACAGAGAGATACTAGTAGACAAATACATATATTAACACGCAGATACAGAAATTACTAGACAGATACAAATATTAGTAGACAGATACGGGTATTAATAGACAAATTCAGATATAAGTAGACAGATACAGATATAAGTAGACAAATACAGATATCAGTTGACATATACAGAAAATAGTATACAAATACAAATGTTAGTAGACAAATACAGATGTTATGTCACAAATACATATAATGGTTTTCAAATAGTCTTATCAATTGACAAATACAGATATTGATAGACAAATATAGATATTGGTAGACAAATACAGATATTAGTAGACACTTACAGCCGTTATTAGACAATTAGACATTATTATAAATACTTTCATCTGTCATTCGGTCGGTCGGTTTGTTTATCTGGTTTCTGTCTGGATGTTTGTCTGCTTATCTGTCTGTCTGTCTCTCTGTCTGTCGGTCGGTCTGTCTGTCTGCTTGTCTGTATATCTGTGTCTGTCGGTCTATCTGTCTGCCTGCCTGCCTGCCTCTCTGTCTGCCTTTCTGTATATCTGTCTGTCTGTCCATCAACCTATCCGTCTGTTTAAATTTGTTTTTATCTGCCCATTTATGTATATGTCTATGTGTTTGTCTGTCTCTATATCCACCCATCAATCCGTCCATGTAGCTGACTGTATGTATATATACCAACATGTGCTCCCCAATGCATGTGTTATCTGTATGACTATAAACCACACCACCCAATCAAGATATTCTCCCCAATGCATGTCTTATCTGTGTGACTATAAACCACACAACCCAATCAATCTCTTCTCCCTAATGCATGACTTATCTGTGTGACTATAAACCACACCATCCAATCAATCTCTTCTCCCCAATGCATGTCTTATCTGTGTGACTATAAACCACACAACCCAATCAATCTCTTCTCCCCAATGCATGTCTTATCTGTGTGACTATAAACCACACAACCCAATCAATCTCTTCTCCCTAATGCATGACTTATCTGTGTGACTATAAACCACACAACCCAATCAATCTCTTCTCCCCAATGCATGTCTTATCTGTGTGACTATAAACCACACAACCCAATCAATCTCTTCTCCCCAATGCATGTCTTATCTGTGTGACTATAAACCACACAACCCAATCAATCTCTTCTCCCCAATGCATGCCTTATCTGTGTGACTATAAACCACACCATCCAATCAATCTCTTCTCCCCAATGCATGTCTTATCTGTGTGACTATAAACCACACAACCCAATCAGTCTCTTCTCCCCAATGCATGTCTTATCTGTGTGACTATAACCCACACAACCCAATAAGTCTCTTCTCCCCAATGCATGTCTTATCGTTGTGACTATAAACCACACAACCTAATCAATCTCTTCTCCCCAATGCATGTCTTATCTGTGTGACTATAAACCACACCATCCAATCAATCTCTTCTCTCCAATGCATGTCTTATCTGTGTGACTATAAACCACACAACCCAATCAGTCTCTTCTCCCCAAGGCATGTCTTATCTGTGTGACTATAACCCACACAACCCAATAAGTCTCTTCTCCCCAATGCATGTCTTATCTGTGTGACTATAACCCACACAACCCAATCAGTCTCTTCTCCCCAATGCATGTCTTATCGGTGTGAATATAACCCACACCATCCAATCAATCTCTTCTCCCCAATGCATGTCTTATCTGTGTGACTATAAACCACACAACCCAATCAGTCTCTTCTCCCCAATGCATGTCTTATCTGTGTGACTATAACCCACACAACCCAATCAGTTTCTTCTCCCCAATGCATGTCTTATCGATGTGAATATAACCCACACAACCCAATCAGTCTCTTCTCCCCAATGCATGTCTTATCGGTGTGAATATAACCCACACCATCCAATCAATCTCTTCTCCCCAATGCATGTCTTATCTGTGTGACTATAAACCACACAACCCAATCAATCTCTTCTCCCTAATGCATGACTTATCTGTGTGACTATAAACCACACAACCCAATCAATCTCTTCTCCCCAATGCATGTCTTATCTGTGTGACTATAAACCACACAACCCAATCAGTCTCTTCTCCCCAATGCATGTCTTATCTGTGTGACTATAACCCACACAACCCAATCAGTCTCTTCTCCCCAATGCATGTCTTATCTGTGTGACTATAACCCACACAACCCAATCAATCTCTTCTCCCCAATGCATGTCTTATCTGTGTGACTATAACCCACACAACCCAATCAGTCTCTTCTCCCCAATGCATGTCTTATCTGTGTGACTATAACCCACACAACCCAATCAGTCTCTTCTCCCCAATGCATGTCTTATCTGTGTGACTATAACCCACACAACCCAATCAGCCTCTTCTCCCCAATGCATGTCTTATCGATGTGAATATAACCCACACCACTCAATCAAGCCAGTCTCCACCACCAAACTCGCTCTAATACTCACGAAATGCAGACACTGACTCCAGTGCCACTCCTGCCATCAGCATCGTGATCGCCACTACAGTTGTCATCTGAACCTGTTTCAAGAATACAAGATAATTGTATATCCTTTGCAGAACGTCGCAATCAACCCTGACATGTTTTAGATGTTTGTGATTTCTTGACAAGATTACGTCCAGTAGTTTGCCATTTCTTTCTGAACGACCGGCACACATTAATTCATCATGTACCATGCCGGTAAGCGTGGGCGGTCATGTTTCGCCATCTTACACGATTTATTTATTTATTTATTTATTTATTTATTTATAAATGTTTTCTTAGTTTAGTCAACGGATCAACATCACGGCACATGGGTGTAACCCATAAGTGCTCCGTTCTACCCCTAAGTCAAGCCTGAGTCCGAAAATTTCAGCTCAGTGCATGAGCCCCGTAGCACCGGCGAGGATCCTGGAATACTTTGGGTATATTTTGTAACTCGAAATTTTGCCCGGGCAGCGCCGTTAGACTACTCCTTTTCGATTTCTAACTGCCAAGGAAGTTTTTACGTGTGCAACAATACACACGGGCGTCCGATCTCACTACCCAGAGACCAGGGGAAATTTTGTTATTAGAAGTCCACATGAAAAAATCCCGACCATCACCGGGGCTTGAACCTGGGACCTCCAGCACTGGATGCGGACATTATACCTCGAGACCACTCAGCCCCCTGTAATGTTTTCTATGCAATGTTAATTTTACGATCAGTAGTTTGTCATTTTTTTTTTCTGAACGAGAAATCAGTTAATAAATAATTTCAACAGATCGGTGTAATAAATCACCTCACTACCATAGCATCAGCGCACCGGACGCTTAAGAGCGAGCTATGTTAACTCTCCGGCCCCAGTGACCTCTGTCTGACATAAACCACGGCGTATGTTAGTCAACTGTGTGGAAGCTTGTGCCCTGATCCAGGAAGTCATGACCGAGTTGTTCGCCTTCAATAAACCTGTCACTCAGTTGTCTTAAAGTGAACAGCGCATCAGTGCCGGCCATGGTTTCACCTGAATCCAAACAAGGCCTTGCATACCTGTGATTTAACAGTGTGTCGTGTTCTTTGTTCCAACATTGTAGACATCCGAGCGTAGAAGAGGAAAGGCAGTTGAAGGTCGTGATTTACTAATAACTCATAAGCTAAACGAGGCACGTCTACGCAATAACCCGTAGGTTACCTAGACACTCCAGGGGCGATAATCTACATAAACAACGTCGAATATGTCACAAGTGTAAGATCTTTGTACACTCCTTAAGGAGAATTGGGCATACTTCGCTATACCCAGAGATACCAATCGGCACATCAGGGTTGACGTGGTTAGTATTACACCAGCCACCTTTACTTCCCAACACACTTCCTCGTACCCATTTAAGGTTGGGTTGACCTAGGAGAACAGTTCATTTTTTAAAAAAAATTAGATCCTGCCCCGACGCGGAACAGGTTGACTGGGCGAGCAAGTGAGCGTCTAGCCACTGCGTTACCGCGACTCGTAAAACAACGAATGATGGAATACCTATATTCCCGGGTAGTTAGGTACATGTATCTGCCTTTAAAAAAAAAAAGTCTTTAAGAAGTCGAGAGGGTCGACTTCATTGCCCCGGGTTTTATCCCATATGGCTCGGTCTCTTTCCACAGTGTGGCCTGTCGAAAGCATCACACAAAGCTCGAACTCCGTAGCTCCGGCGACGACCCCCAGGTGTCTCCGAGAAAAATGTACCCGTGGACCGAAGGCAAAATCTTAAGCGTACCTAGAGTTCTCGCAATGGAAAATACATGAGTGACTGAGATAAGAAAGAATATACTCACCATTCTGACGGGGAGATAAAAGAGACTTTGGCTCACAGAGATCACTGACGGCGATATACCTGCAGCAGAGCTGACTGGACCGTGTCTGGTATCCTGACCTGAGTGGACTCCGTGGCCCAGACAGGGGGCACACGAGGCTAAATACTCGATCTTGAGTGATTCAGAAAGCCGGACTTTTGACAAGCAGCGACAAACCGGTGAATGTCTTTAAAACTCTTTTTGGTTGTTAGTGCTTGGTTGGCTTGTTCATTGGTTGGTAGATAGATTGGTTGGTAGATTGGTTAGTTGGTTGGTTGATTGTTTTTACTTTTTATCTTTAGGTTGATTGATTATTTGAAAGGTCGGTTGAACAATTGGTTCGACAGCTGACTATGTGATTGGTTGGTTGGTTAGTTGGTTGTTTATTTGATCGGTTAGCTTGTTAGTTGGGCGGTTGATTATTTGATTGGTTGATTATTTTATTTGTTGATTAGCTGATTATTTGATTGATTGATACGTTGGTTGTTTGATTGGACGGTTAGTGAATTATTTTAAAGGACGTTTATTGGATTACTTGACTGACTGGTTAAAAAAACAGTTTTCTATTCCCCCCCCCCCCCACACACACACACACGACAGTTTTAAACCAAACACACAAAAACATATTTTTGTACTAAATATACAAACATACTGTTTTCTTTACCAAACACTGTTTTCTACCAAACACACAAACAAACAACTTTCTACCAAACACACAAACAAACAACTTTCTACCAAACATACAAACAAACAACTTTCTACCAAACTCACAAATAAGTAATTTTCTACCAAGATAGTCAATCGACAGATCATCCTCATTGCACATCGAACCATTTAGTCCAGAAGTGCTCGGATCTCCTCCTCTGTAAACCCCGCAGCATGTAGCGGCTCACGACACCAGTTCTGTGTTGGTTTATTAATCTTATTGAGTGGTCTCGAGGTGTGGTGTCCGCCTCGAGTGCTGGAGGTCCCGGGTTCAGGCCCCGGTGAGGACCAGGATTTATTTAAAAAATCCACCGGGACTTCCAGTAATTTCCCCTGGTCTCTGGGTAGTGAGATCGGACGCCCGTGTATATTGTTGCGCACGTAAAAAATCCCTTGGCAGTTGGAAATCGAAAAAGAGTAGCCTAACGGCGCTGCCCGGGCAAAATTTCGAGTTAAAAATCTACTCAAAGTATTTGAGGATCCTCGCCGTTGCAACGGAGTTCGTGCATTGAGCTGAGTTTCTCCAAACTCAGGTTTGAGGTAGGAGGAAAACGGAGCACTTATGGGTTAAACCGTGTGCCGTGATGTTGATCCGATGACTAAAACTTTTTAAAAAAAACCTTCCTGCATAGCGTTCTGTCTGGCCACATCTCTTTTAACTTGCTGTTCTCGCATCCTGACCATGGTTGTAGATTCACGGTCATCACTTGGTTCTCGCAAAAGACTTACTTCTCGAAGAGCATTCAGAATGTCAGCCTGGTCCATGGCGCGTCCGCCCTCCACAGTAGCCTCACCTGCGAGCTTGTCAGCCCGCTCATGTCCTTGTACTCCCGTATGCCCTGGCACGAAGATAAAACTAATCTTTGCCAGCCGAGACCGCTCCAGAGATAGAAGTCACTGTCCTCGGATCCAACCCATTTCTCTCTTCCTGGGCACACTCATTAGTCACTAAGGAAGCAGCAAGCAATTTTTAACCAAACACGCAAAATAACAATTTTCTACCAAACACACACAAACTTATCTGTAACACACATACAAACACGGTTTTCAACCAAACACAAAAATACTTTTGTCAACCAAAATAAAAAAAAAACGGTTTTCTAGCAAACACTGACAAACACGGTTTTCTAGCAAACACAAAAAAGCACGGTTTTCTAGCAAACACAAAAATACGTTTGTCAACCAAAATTTAAAAAAAAAACGGTTTTCTAGCAAACGCTGACAAACACGGTTTTCTAGGAAACATTAAAAAAGCATGGTTTTAAAGCAAACACAAAAACACAGTTTTTTAGCAAACATTAAAATACATGGTTTTCTAGCAAACAACCAAAAATACCCTTTTCTAGCAAACACACAAAAACACGGTTTTCTACCATTCATTATGTTACCTCGAGCTCCTTAATGCGACTAAACTGTCAAACATTTGCTGTCTTATTTTATAAATAATGTTGCTATAGTCGATCCCCCGAGGCTTAGGTTTTCTGTTGTAATTAATGCTGATGCAAATGCGGTCCAGAGAAGACAAATGACGTGCGTCTGGTCACCTGAAGTTTTGAGGTCGTGACTGACAGCATGTCTGGGCTCAGACGATTGGCGTTACTGGGTTGAAATCAGGTCAGGCGAGAATGGCGACCAAGGGATATGGGAAGTGGGGAAGCGTGATGAAGACAATGAGAGAGAGAGAGAGAGAGAGAGAGAGAGAGAGAGAGAGAGAGAGAGAGAGAGAGAGACAGAGACAGAGACAGAGACAGAGAGACAGAGAGAGACAGAGAGAGAAAATCAAATCAACTTTATTAGGGTCACAAATTGGGCGCGTAGGCCCGTCTTACATTCGGCCCTTCCAATCACTCGTCTTTCGTTCATCAAGGAGCATTATACATTTACATAGGAAGAAAAATAAACATAGTGAAATGAATGTTGTAAACATAAACAAGGCTAATTACCATGTTATGAAGCCCATTTCCCACCTATCCATACATCACCCCACCCACACAACACCCCCACCTACCCACACACACGCACACCAAGGGACACATACACACCCCCACCTACCCACACACACCAAGGGACACATACATACCCCACCAACCGACCCATCCCCCTCCCGCACATCCCCCACCCACACACACTGCCCTCACCTGATCCCCCAACCAAAACACACTCGCCAACCACAAACATTCCCCCACCAACCCACACATCCCACGCCCATCCACATACACATCCTAACCCACACATCCTCTCCCCACCCACACCTCAAACCACCCATCCCCCAGCCACATCTCCATCGAAAACATATTCCCCACCCATGCACACAATCCCCCACCAACCCACACATCGCACATCCACTCACACATCCCCAAACCATACACACACATCCCCACCAACTGACATGTCCCTGCCCCCCCCCCCCCCCCCCACACACATCTCCCTAACCACCCATACATCCCCAATCCACTCACACACACCCCGCCATCCACACATACAAATTCCACCCATACATGCCATAACCTAATCCCCCACCACACAATCCCCCACCCGCACATCACATACACCCCCTACCACGCACTATTCCCAACCCACGCACCACACACACATCCCTCACCAACACATCCCCACTTACACACCACACACATATCCCCCACCCAGATACCACACAATATTCCCACCCACACCCACACAGATACCCTTACCCATCCACCCCACATACCCCCACTCACACACCACAAAAATCCCCCACCCACACACACATACCTCACCCACACAATATACCCTACCAACACACCACACACCTCTCCGCACCCACACACGCATTCCCTACCCGTCCACCAACAGACACTCACTCACGCATACATCCTCCATTACGCACCCACACACCCCACCCACCCACCCCAACCAAACATCTCTCGATCACAATACCCCTACCCACACACATCCTCCACCCACTCACACATCCCACCCCGACACATACAACTCCCTCACTCACCTACACATCCCTAAGCCACTCACACGCCCCCACCCACACATTCCCCATCCACCCACACACATCTCCCACACACACCCTCACATACTTCCCCCAACCACCACAATCCCCTACTCACCCACACATATACCCCACCCATACGCACATTCCCCGCACCCATCACACACATCCCTCATACCACACACTATCCTCCACCCATACCACCACAAACATACCCTCCACCCACACATCATTCACACATCCCCCACAAACACACCGCACACATATCTCAAACCCACCACACCATACACTTCTCCCCACCCGCCCCTGCATCCCCAATCCGCCCAACACAATCCCCTACCCACACAACCCCGCCTCCCACACATACTTCCTCAAACCATCCACACATCTCCACCCACATAAACACACATCCCCCGCATCCGTCCCATACACATATCCTACACCCATACACACATACCCCACACCCATTCCAACACCCCTACTTTCACCCCCACACATCCATCCACACATCCCACCAACACCCACAAATACCACTACCCACCAAAACCCACACACCCCAACCCATCCAAACGCATACCCACACCCACACACCCCCCACCCACACATATCCCCACACTCACACACATCCTCCACATACACTCACACTTCCTCACATCTAGACACATACAAAATGTCTCACGTTAGTATTGAAACTAGTATGAACAAACTCCCACACTTTACTCACACACATACACTGACACTTGTCATGAACAGTCTCATAAAAATGTTAAACATGGAGAAAAATGTGTACATAAAATGTATGTGACGTAAAAATAGTGATGCCCTCTCTCTCTCTCTCTCTCTCTCTCTCTCTCTCTCTCTCTCTCTCTCTCTCTCTCTCTCTCTCTCTCACACACACACACACACACACACATTCACTCTCACGCTCACACATTCACTCTTCCGCTCATTCATTCACTCTCCCGCTCATTCACTCTCACGCTCACTCATTCACTCTCACGCTCACTCATTCACTCTCCTGCTCACTCATTCACTCTCCCGCTCACTCATTCACTCTCCCGCTCACTCATTCACGCTCCCGCTCACTCATTCACTCTCACGCTCACTCGTTCTGTCTCTCATTCACACTCACTGACTCTCTCACTCAAACTACAGTCATGAACATGAGTTTATATTATGCATGATAAAATCAAATGGTATTTAACTGATAATATGACAGATGAGAATACACAAACATATGGATTCGCGTGTTACATAACATGCGTGTTACACGACATGCATCTGCTCAGCTCTCTCTCTCTCTCTCTCTCTCTCTCTCTCTCTCTCTCTCTCTCTCTCTCTCTCTCTCTCTCTCACTGTATTCTTTCATATACACACACTCACACGCATGCGCACGCTCAAACACACTAACACATCAACTCTCCCACTGTCTCACTCTCTAACACACAATCCTTCACACACACACACACACACACACACACTCACTCTCTCAATCACACTCTCTCACACATACACATGCACATGAACGCATGCACGCACGCATACACTCCCTCACTCACTCTCACACATACACGTACGAATGCATGCACTGACACATTCCCCCACCATTTCTCGCTCAATCACTCTCTCCACACACACGCACGCACGTGCGCACACACTCTCTCTGACACCCACTTTCTCTCTCTCTCTCTTTCTCTCTCTCTCTTCTCTCTCTCCCTCTCTCTCTCTCTCTCTCTCTCTCTCTCTCTCTCTCTCTCTCTCTCTCTCTCTCGCTCCCACACGCACACACATATATAGTGAACAATTATAGTTAAACAATTATAATGAACAATTATACCAGTAAATGAATTATGGTGGCATATAGTCGGTATGGATTAAGTATTGAAAGAGTTTTCGGTTAAATGTGTAGGGACTCATTGGAGTTTTCAGATCTGGAGGCAGATCATTCCATAAGTGAGCACCAGAATAGGCGAAACATGTTTTGTATAGGTCCAATCTAGGCTTTGAGACATGTAACAAATTTAGGCGCTTACTGTTCATTGCATTAGATTGAATCAGCGGCAGAAGATACTCTGGGGTATTTTGAGATATAATTTTATTCTCTAATTTGGCTTTGTTGAAAAGGAAGCGCTTTTGTAGTGGTAGAAGTCTTAGATGAATATATATATATATATATATATATATATATATATATATATATATATATATATATATATATATATATATATATATATATATAGAGAGAGAGAGAGAGAGAGAGAGAGAGAAGCCGGCTCCATGGCCGAGGGGTTAGCAGCTTTCTCCGCTAACCCCGAATACTCTCGTCACGTGACGCGACGAGAATTAGCAGTGGTTCAAATCGCAAAAGTGACTTATGAGAGTATGGAGCCGGTCGCTCAGAAAGTCGTGGCGTGCTGATGAGCGTAATCTAGCCTAGGAATCAACATACAGCTGAAAGATGCTGGTGTTGACCGCAATATCCTGAAACAGGATGGAAACGCGGGAAAAAAAAAAAAAAAAAAAAAAAAAAAAAAATAGAGAGAGAGAGAGAGAGAGAGAGAGAGAGAGAGAGAGAGAGAGAAAGAGAGAGAGAGAGAGAGAGAGAGAGAGAGAGAGAGAGAGTTTCAACGTTAGAGAGGGAGTTAGTTAGATAGAGCCAGTGTGTTAAAGAGAGAGAAAGTTTGAGAAAATGAGTTACAGAGAGGCAGCTAGAGAAAGTTAGAACGAGAGCATGATAGAGGGAGAGTTAGAGAGAAATATTGTGTATGAGAGAGGGAGAGGGAGAAAGTTAGAGAAAGAGAATTATAAACAGCGAGAGAGAGAGAGAGAGAGAGAGAGAGAGAGAGAGAGAGAGAGAGAGAGACGGAGAGAGAGAGAGTTAGATAAAGAGAGAGAGAAGAAGTAGATATAGAATTAGATACAGAGAAAGAAAGAGTTAAAGAGATATATAGAAAAATAATGAGATATAGATCGTCAGAGTGAGAGATCTTGATAGCTAGAGATAAAGAGAGAGAGAGAGAGAGAGAGAGAGAGAGAGAGAGGGGGGGGAAGGGAAACGAGTCATCATCGTCATGAGCGATAATAGTGGATAATAAGAAAACAGAATAGTAGTACAGCAACCTTCCATGTCGGATGAGACGATGACGAAGGCTTGGCGTGGGGCGTGCTGCCCCATCCCGTAGTAAACTGAGCTACAAACATTCAAAACGCCATTAACAAACCTGAACAAAGGAAAGAAGAAGAATGCAGCCAACCAATACGGAGTGAGGTTCTTCTAGAAAAAGTCTGGCCCGATGTGGAAACAACCGGAGGGTGTCTGAACCGTCCATGTACATGCAACTGCCAAGGAAAGTCTGAAGGGCTGACACCTGGAGTGTTAGAATTGTGCATGAATCGGGACAGACACCACAAGTGGCAGAATAAATTTAACATTAGCATTTTAGGTTTATGTGAAACAAGATCATAAGTGGCGAACGAAACGTTTCTAAACACATGTGAAACAATGCTGTTCTCGTTCAATACAGAGACAAATGCCTCTCATAGTCATGGAACGGCCTTCGTGTTATCTAAATAGTCAGAGGAAGCACTGATAGAGCGGGAAGAATTGAGTTCTTGAATAATAGCAACATTCATTAACTCCCAAAAGAAAGCACTCTTGAATGTGATCAAGCGTTACACACTAACAAATAAACGGATGAATTAGTAAAGGGTAATTTTTTTTTCCATGAAACTTCAAAGTACTATAGATAATCTAGGAAATGGTGGTATGAAAATTAGTATGGGTTACCTGAATTTTAAAATAGGATCGGATAACACAGTTTGTGAAGAGATCATCTGCAAATGCGGGTTTGAGGTAATGAACGAAAACAGAATTGGTCACCAATTTTAGTGCACTGAATCAACGAGTAAAAGACGGAATTGTAAACAAAGAAGACACAAACAATAGGTCTGCAATTTTTGCCTGGCACACACTGTATCTTGTCAGGCGCATACTTTTATATATCAAACAATCAATCATGTGCCATGCAGGAAAGAGTGGGCGGTCATGACTCGCCATTTCACTCGATCACCAGAGTCGTGGATCAGCTCAGTGTTCCTGTCAAGACCATGCCATGTGGCCAAGCCATCCAGATATTTACTTCTAGGTCTTCCTCTTGGTCTGTTCTCTTCGATCTTGCCAGTTGTCACTAAGTTCTCCAATCTATATATATCATATGATGAAGTGAATAAATTAATAATACTTTCACTGAGAAAAGATGGAGAAACTCGTTCGCAGACTTTGATGAGAGCGACGGTCTGCAAAGAACCTGGAACGTGATACCGATGATGGTAATGTTTTTCCTTCAAAAGATTTAGGTACTTGGTTGTCCATAGACTGAGACCCAATGCCCAGGGGGAAGCGCTGTGTGTGTAAGTCTACTTGCGAAGCTACAGGTGTAGCGATCACAACAGAAACGGGACAGTCCTTCGTAGTAGCATCAATCAAATAAAACCAACACTGCACTCTAGAAAAGACTGCTACATCAACGTGTGTACGGGAATGGAGAAACGAACACTGCAATCTAATTCTGAAAACGCCTTAAACCACAGCATACTCGAAAACGTTGGAAAAATGAAGAATGAACAATGTGTGAGAGATCATCAGAACTTTCTGAAGTAATATCTTCTTCTTCTTCCTCTTCTTCTTCTTCTTCTTCTTATTATTATTATTATTATTATTATTATTATTATTATTATTATTATTATTATTATTATTATTATTACTCTTTCGTTCGCTTGAAATTAGTCTATATCTGCAATGTTGTCTCTTGTATGAATTTGACTGTTTTAGTTCACTCAGTGGTCCAAAGAGCTTATCTTCCACTATTGCTTCTCTAAGTCAAAAGGTTTGTCTAGGTATGTTGTATTATGGGCAGTTTTTGAGTACAGGATCTGCTGTCTGCGGAGCTAGTCCATATGTGCACATTGTTGATTCGCCAACCTGGAATTTTGTATACATGTGGTTGCGTAATCTATTGTGTCATGTTCTGGAGCGCAGAGTAATGATTTGTTATGGTTGTCTATAAAGTGATAATTGTCTTTGCTGATGCCTTTCAGATTGATTTCATCATTCTTTTCTTTTGGTGGTATGTAACAGGCACATACGATTGTTCCTCTATTGCTTTGAGTAGTATATTTAAAAGAAACTAATTAATTCTACTTTAATCATACTTTAATTGTATTTTAATCATACGCTATATACTATTGAATCATACCTAGGGTAATTTGTAATTGAGAAACTGGACATTTCTCTTATCCATAGAATCAAAGAAAAATTAATACTATCACTACTTACATTACAAACAATCAGATAAGATATATTGTTATTGTTTTTCAGCTCTATATCTCCTATTACGTAACGAGCGCTATTCGCAATCCCGCATAATCATTATCACGCGCCATGCCGATAAGCATGGGAGGTCATGTTTCGCCATCTCACGCGATCGTCAGTATGTTTTCAATCTTGCAAAAGGCTACCTTCACCATGGCGATTCTAGTTCTAATCTCTTCAAGGCATCTCCCATCAGATGTTATGACTGTTCCGAGATAATTGTACCGATTTACTTGTTTAAGAATAAGCCCATTTACTCGTATATCACATTATGGTATTTCCTTCTTCCCAGTGACGACCATAATCTGTGTCTTCAATGTAGTTCTAATCCTAGTTGTTCACTATTCTAAATATCGCGTTCAAAAGCAGCTGCAGGCAATTTGGAAGCAGACCGTATTGTGTTGATTTTTAACAATGGTGTGAACGTCGGTCGTTCAGAAATCAGTGGCAAACTACTGAACGTAAACTTTCCTAGTAAATCAAAACAGCCACAAATGCTAGGGTTGGTTGCAATTGTAAAGGATATGTAACTAACTTTATTGTCTCCAATTACAAAGATTAAGAGCAGAATAGGACAAGCAGAAGCTGCATTTCAGAAAATGAAGAGTATCTTATGCAATAAGTCACTATCATAGAATGTAAGAAAGAGAGAGTGCTGAAATGTTATATAGAACCTGTTTTGCTGTATGGCAGCGAATCGTGGACTGTGAATGAACAAATTATGAAGAGCTTAGAAGCAACAGAGATGTGGTTCCTGAGATGAATGTTGCAGAAGCTTGCACTGCCAGAGTAACTAACAACGATTGCCTGGAAGAGGCTAATGAAACTAGAACATAATATACAACCAGAAGAAAGAGACAAACAGCTTTCTTTGGTCGTGTAATGAGAAAAGAGGCATTCGAGAACATCGTGACAGCCGGAAAGATCAGTGGGAAAAGAGACAGAGACAGACCGACAGAAATCATGATGGACGGCGATAGAGAGGATTATCTTCAGCAGAGTTGATCAAGAACACAACGGACCAAGATCTGTGGAGAGACATAAACGCCTACGCCAGCTGACGGGGCACATGATGGTGTATCTCTCATTGGAGCATAGGCTTGCAACCAACTCCTACCCGGCAGTAGTATCTGTTGCTATTTCCTGTAGCAGCTTCCTTCATGTCTTCCTTAGATGTAGCATTCTTCGCTGCCTCTAATTCTGCACTCCTTGTGTTTGAGGTCTCCTGTTTAGTTTGCCCTGTGAGTTCTAGCAGAGGTTGTTAAGTTAAACTATTTTCAGGTTTTCTACTAATACTTAATTATTTGTTGTCTTTCACTACTTTCTAGTAAGCGCGTTTGTGCAACGGTTAGGAAGGTGTGCTGACAATTATATGGTCGCTGTGGAACGATGGTTTGATTCCTGGCTCGCCGCTCGTTAACCAAGGGAAAGACTGTTTATTATTCCATGCACCCAGGCCTACACAATGTGTTAGTTCTAGCACATCATTGAGCCACAGCGAGTTCCTGCCTCGGGGTTTGTGTGTGTGTGTGTGTGTGTGTGTGTGGATTGGGGGGGGGGGGGGGGGGGGGGGGGGGGCGGATGTTTGTAACTACTTTTTTAGCCGGTTCTGTCGTAGTCCCACATACCGGGTTTCAAACACAGCTGCAGGCGATTTGGCAGCAGAACGCTTTACATTGGTTTTCGTAAAATGGTATGAGTGTCGGTCGTTCAGAAAGCAATGACAGACTAATGAGCGTAAACTTGCCAAGAAATCACAAACAGCCGAAAAATGCTGAGGTTGACGGCGACATCCTGCAAAGGATATGCAACTTACTAAATTTTCTGAATTCTGACCTTATCGTTCGTGTCTCTCCTGCATCAGCTTCATCTGATATGTGTCTTGACTTCAGACCTCTGGATAGCAGATCTTGCCTCAGAATGACGTAATCATGACATTCGAAGCTGCTTATTGGGCAATGCAATTGCTTCAATCGTTGACACATGCAGGCGATTCTTTCCTTTGCCCACACATCCATCCACACATCCCACCAACACCCACAAATACCACTACCCACCAAAACCCACACACCCCAACCCATCCAAACGCATACCCACACCCACACACCCCCCACCCACACATATCCCCACACTCACACACATCCTCCACATACACTCACACTTCCTCACATCTAGACACATACAAAATGTCTCACGTTAGTATTGAAACTAGTATGAACAAACTCCCACACTTTACTCACACACATACACTGACACTTGTCATGAACAGTCTCATAAAAATGTTAAACATGGAGAAAAATGTGTACATAAAATGTATGTGACGTAAAAATAGTGATGCCCTCTCTCTCTCTCTCTCTCTCTCTCTCTCTCTCTCTCCTCTCTCTCTCTCTCCTCTCTCTCTCTCTCTCACATCACACACACACACACACACATTCACTCTCACGCTACACATTCACTCTTCCGCTCATTCATTCACTCTCCCGCTCATTCACTCTCACGCTCACTCATTCACTCTCACGCTCACTCATTCACTCTCCTGCTCACTCATTCACTCTCCCGCTCACTCATTCACTCTCCCGCTCACTCATTCACGCTCCCGCTCACTCATTCACTCTCACGCTCACTCGTTCTGTCTCTCATTCACACTCACTGGACTCTCTCACTCAATACTACAGTTCATGAACATGAGTTGTATATATGCCATGATAAAATCAAATGGTATTTAACTGATAATATGACAGATGAGAATACACAAACATATGGATGTCGCGTGTTACATAAAATGCGTGTTACACGACAGGCATCTGCTCAGCTCTCTCCTCTCTCTCTCTCTCTCCTCTTCTCTCTCTCTCTCTCTCTCTCTCTCTCTCTCACTGTATTCTTTCATATACACACACTCACACGCATGCGCACGCTTCACACACCACTAACACATCAACTCTCCACTGTCTCACTCTCTAACACACAATCCTTCACACACACACACACACAAACACACACTCACTCTCTCAATCACACTCTCTCACACATACACATGCACATGAACGCATGCACGCACGCATACACTCCCTCACTCACTCTCACCACATACACGTACGAATGCATGCACTGACACATTCCCCCACCATTTCTCGCTCAACACTCTCTCCACACACACGCACGCACGTGCGCACACCTCTCTCTGACACCCACTTTCTCTCTCTCTCTCTTTCTCTCTCTCTCTCTCTCTCTCTCTCTCTCTCTCTCTCTCCCCTCTCTCTCTCTCTCTCTCTCTCTCTCTCTCTCTCGCTCCCACACGCACACACATATATAGTGAACAATTATAGTTAAACAATTATAATGAACAATTATACCAGTAATGAATTATGGTGGCATATAGTCGGTATGGATTAAGTATTGAAAGAGTTTTCGGTTAAATGTGTAGGGACTCATTGGAGTTTTCAGATCTGGAGGCAGATCATTCCATAAGTGAGCACCAGAATAGGCGAAACATGTTTTGTATAGGTCCAATCTAGGCTTTGAGACATGTAACAAATTTAGGCGCTTACTGTTCATTGCATTAGATTGAATCAGCGGCAGAAGATACTCTGGGTATTTTGAGATATAATTTTTTTCTCTAATTTGGCTTTGTTGAAAAGGAAGCGCTTTTGTAGTGGTAGAAGTCTTAGATGAATATATATATATAAAATATATATATATATATATATATATAAAATATATATATATATATATATATATATATAAAATATATATAGAGAGAGAGAGAGAGAGAGAGAGAAGCCGGCTCCATGGCCGAGGGGTTAGCAGCTTTCTCCGCTAACCCCGAATACTCTCGTCACGTGGACGCGACGAGAATTAGCAGTGGTTCAAATCGCAAAAGTGACTTATGAGAGTATGGAGCCGGTTCGCTCAGAAAGTCGTGGCGTGCTGATGAGCGTAATCTAGCCTAGGAATCAACATACAGCTGAAAGATGCTGGTGTTGACCGCAATATCCTGAAACAGGATGGAAACGCGGGAAAAAAAAAAAAAAAAAAAAAAAAAAAAAAGAGAGAGAGAGAGAGAGAGAGAGAGAGAGAGAGAGAGAGAGAAAAGAAGAGAGAGAGAGAGGAGAGAGAGAGAGAGAGAGAGAGAGAGAGAGAGAGTTTCAACGTTAGAGAGGGAGTTAGTTAGATAGAGCCAGTGTGTTAAAGAGAGAGAAAGTTTGAGAAAATGAGTTACAGAGAGGCAGCTAGAGAAAGTTAGAACGAGAGCATGATAGAGGGAGAGTTAGAGAGAAATATTGTGTATGAGAGAGGGAGAGGGAGAAAGTTAGAGAAAGAGAATTATAAACAGCGAGAGAGAGAGAGAGAGAGAGAGAGAGAGAGAGAGAGAGAGAGAGAGAGGAGAGACGGAGAGAGAGAGAGTTAGATAAAGAGAGAGAGAAGAAGTAGATATAGAATTAGATACAGAGAAAGAAAGAGTTAAAGAGATATATAGAAAAATAATGAGATATAGATCGTCAGAGTGAGAGATCTTGATAGCTAGAGATAAAGAGAGAGAGAGAGAGAGGAGAGAGAGAGAGAGAGAGAGAGAGGGGAAGGGAAACGAGTCATCATCGTCATGAGCGATAATAGTGGATAATAAGAAAACAGAATAGTAGTACAGCAACCTTCCATGTCGGATGAGACGATGACGAAGGCTTGGCGTGGGGCGTGCTGCCCCATCCCGTAGTAAACTGAGCTACAAACATTCAAAACGCCATTAACAAACCTGAACAAAGGAAAGAAGAAGAATGCAGCCAACCAATACGGAGTGAGGTTCTTCTAGAAAAAGTCTGGCCCGATGTGGAAACAACCGGAGGGTGTCTGAACCGTCCATGTACATGCAACTGCCAAGGAAAGTCTGAAGGGCTGACACCTGGAGTGTTAGAATTGTGCATGAATCGGGACAGACACCACAAGTGGCAGAATAAATTTAACATTAGCATTTTAGGTTTATGTGAAACAAGATCATAAGTGGCGAACGAAACGTTTCTAAACACATGTGAAACAATGCTGTTCTCGTTCAATACAGAGACAAATGCCTCTCATAGTCATGGAACGGCCTTCGTGTTATCAAATAGTCAGAGGAAGCACTGATAGAGCGGGGAGAATTGAGTTCTTGAATAATAGCAACATTCATTAACTCCCAAAAGAAAGCACTCTTGAATGTGATCAAGCGTTACACACTAACAATAAACGGATGAATTAGTAAAGGGTAATTTTTTTTTCCATGAAACTTCAAAGTACTATAGATAATTTGGAAATGGTGGTATGAAATTAGTATGGGGTTTCCTGAATTTTAAAATAG
>JACEFZ010008467.1:0-7500 GCA_014155875.1 Cepaea nemoralis
CCAAAAGAAAAATGGGGAAAAGAGCAAAAACCCAAAAGGGAGAAGAAAAAGAAAGGGGACAGACTTGAAAAATTAGGGAGGGCAGGGGCCCGGAAGCTTTTCTGAGATAGGATGAGTTTGGGGGGGGAGCATAGGGCCTTAAGGGGGGGGGGGGAATTTGGACAAAAGGGGGCTGCCTGAGAAGGAGATTTTTGGGGGGAAAGCATATGCCTTAATGGGGAGGGAAATGGACGAAGTTTCCCTTTGAGATAGATGAGTTTGGGGGGACCCATAATTTAATGTGGGAGGGCATGGACGAAACTGCCTGGGGGATAGGATATTTTTTGGGGGGGAGCATATGCCTTAATTTCCCTGTACATCTTAGGTAGAAGAACAAGACTTCTTATTTCCCTCTACATCAATGAGTAGAAGTACAAGATTACAAGATCTTATTTCCCTCTACATCAATGAGTAGAAGTACAAGATTACAAGATCTTATTTATCTCTACATCAATGAGTAGAAGTACAAGATTACAAGATCTTATTTCCCTCTACATCAATGAGTAGAAGTACAAGATTACAAGACCTTATTTCCCTCTACATCAATGAGTAGAAGTACAAGATTACAAGACCTTATTTCTCTCTACTCTACATCAAATGAGCAGAAGTACAAGATTACAAGATCTTATTTCCCTCTACATCAATGAGTAGAAGTACAAGATTGCAAGATCTTATTTCCCTCTACATCCCAGGATAGAGTTATAAAACAAGATCTTATTTCCCTCTACATCCTAGGGTAGAGTTATAAAACAAGATCTTATTTCCCCCTGCATCCTAGGGTAGAAGTACAAGATTACAAGATCTTATTTCCCTCTACATCCTAGAATAGAGTTATAAAACCAGATCTTATTTCCCTCTACATCCTAGGGTAGAAGTACAAGACAACTTGTATGAGTTACCAAATGCTACTTCTGAACGGATAGCAAAGAAAAAGGACAGGAAACACTATGTAAATATATACAATTGGATCATATTAGGAAATGACACATTCAGTCAATACCAACCTATTTGCCTACTTTCTCCTTCATTACTGACTACCCATAGAAAAACAGTGGACCCAGAAGATGCAGCCACCATCTTCTTGTTGGAGTATTCTGGTTGGAGCTGATCACCTTGGCACTCAAAGCTATCCTCTCCACCTGGGCGTCCATGTGCTGACTCTTCCACAGCATGTGCCAGCTGGTGGAGTCCTTCATTCTGTAGAGCAGGAGACCGTCTTGACAAATGGCACTGATCTAATATAACATCAGGTAAAGTTAAAGTTAGTTGCATATCCTTTACGGACGTAGCAGTCAAACCCCAGCATTTTTCGGCTGTTTGTGATTCGTGGGCAAAGTTTTACGTTCAGCAGTTTGCCATTGCTTTTTGAACGACCGGCACCCATACCATTTCATAAAAAACCAACAAAGCTGTGTTTTGAAAGTGGTATGCGGGATTACCAACTGCGTCCGTAACCCCTCCGTCACGCAGCGGGCTCGTACATCGTACGAGTACAGGTAAATCACACAAATATCTCCGTACGAGTACAGGTAAATCACACAAATATCTAGACACACGGATAACATCACATGGAAGTTATATTAAAGAGTTAAAGAACAGAATAAGGGCAAAAACTGTGTTCTATCAAATTAAGAACATTTTATGCAATAAGTCTTGGTCATTGGAAGTTGGGAAAAGAAAACAGCAGTACTGGTAGTAGTAGTAGTAGTAGTAGTAGTAGTAGTAGTAGTAGTAGTAGTAGTAGTAATAGTAGTAGTAGTAGTAGTAGAAGTAGTAGTAGTAGCAGTAGTAGTAGTAGTAGTAGTAGTAGTAGTAGTAGTAGTAGTAGTAGTAGTAGTAGTTGTAGTAGTAAAAGCAGCAGCAGTAGTAATAACAGCAATAGTGGTATTAGTAGCAGTTAACGGTAGTAGTAGTAGTAGTAGTAGTAGTAGTAGTAGTAGTAGTAGTAGTAGTAGTAGTAGTAGTAGTAGTAGTAGTAGTAGTAGTAAAAGTAAACTAACAGACCCGTGTCCACACCTTGAGTATATGGTGCTAGACCTGATAAATATGTAGAACAATCGGCACTCGAAGGGTGATGTGCTCAATAGCACACACTCACACACACACAGGCTGCATTCACTTTCCAGTTTATTTCCTGGTGTTCATTTTAAGGGTGGGTGGGCCTGAGATTCCAGGGCAATAAAAATAAGACCCAGCCTTGATGGGAATGTTAATGCTTGACAACTGGGCTGTGCTCGCCACTCCACCACAATTGCTAGAGCCAGTAAACGTTTTTTTTTGTGCGAGTGTGTGTGCGCGCGCACGCGCGCGCGCGCGTGTGTGTGTGTGCGCGTGCGTGTGTGTGTGTGTGAGTGTGCGTGTTAAATCTAAGGGAAATAACCTCTGAAGAGTTCACGAGTTACTTACCTGTAAAATCATGGGGACATAATACCATTTTATTGTTAGCTATAAACCAGTTTTATCTAATAAAGCAATTAGATATAATATTTGTTAAATGTCTAAGATAAAGAAACTAATCCACCAAAATTAACAAAATAATTTGCCAATCTAAGGATAGACATGAGTTAATTACATAAAGGTGTATAAAACATATTTTTTACCACGATGTATACAATGCATCAACACTGCAAGCTGCTTGCACAATTTTCACATACACATACCAACTGACGCGCAGATATTGTCACTCCGGTTTTTCTTCACAACGTATAAATCTTTCGCCTGTTACTCTGGTATCGTGGTAACGTGGGCTTTACGATTGATGAAAAACTGAATGCAAACATGTCCAAGGCC
Source organism: Cepaea nemoralis (assembly GCA_014155875.1). Classification (NCBI taxonomy): domain Eukaryota; kingdom Metazoa; phylum Mollusca; class Gastropoda; order Stylommatophora; family Helicidae; genus Cepaea; species Cepaea nemoralis. Next base: position 2,830 of record JACEFZ010008467.1, read on the forward strand.
AGCGCGGCTTTTGGCAGACTGTACAAGAATATATGGGACAGAACTGGAATAAGCCTGCAAACAAAGCTAAATGTCTACAAAGCAGTTGTATTATCCACACTGCTATATGCTTGTGAAACCTGGACTGTTTATCAGCGACACGCTAGGAAATTAAATCACTTCCACACAGTCTGCCTAAGGAAGCTACTGAAGATTAAATGGCAAGACAAGATCTCAGACACTGAAGTCCTAGAAAGAGCGTCCATGCCCAGTATCCACACTATACTGATGAAGAATCAGATTCGCTGGGCTGGTCACTTGAATCGCATGCCAGATCACAGGCTCCCTAAACGATTTTTTTTTTACAGCGAACTGCGTTGTGGTAAACGCTCCCAAGGTGGCCAGAGGAAACGCTTTAAAGACACTCTGAAAATCTCTCTGAATGCTTTTGGAATTCATCATGACATCTGGGAAATTCGTGGCGTACATCATTACGCAAGGGTGCAGTCACTTGTGAGGCAACCAGGACTGCAAGAGCTGTAAAGAAAAGGCAGGACAGAAAAACCACTGCAGGAAATCCTCCTCCAGAAACGTCAAGCATTCTTTGTCCATATTGTCAAAGAACATTTCGAGCCAAAATAGGCCTTATCAGCCATCTTAGAACTCACGGCTCCATATTTTCAACCCCACTGGATGAAATGAATGGTCATCATCATTCTTGATGGACAAACAACAACGTGGGTAATGTGATGACGGTGAGAATCAGCAGTGGTTCGAATCGCATCGGTAACTTACGGGGTATGTGAGCCGGCCGCTCAGAAAGCAATGGCAAACTACTGAGCGTAATCTTGCCAAGAGATCAATATACAGCTGAAAGATGCTGGTGTTGACAGCGATGTCCTGTAAACGAGGGAAAACAATGCTATGCCATCATTACTAAGATTATCATTTTAGTAAACAGAATCACATATCTATTATACTAGTAAAATATTATTTTATTATTATTATTATTGTTGTTATTATTATTATTATTATTATTATTGTTATTATTATTATTATTATTATTATTACTATTATTATTATTATTATTACTATCATTATTTTACCTTTACTATCCTTAGTATCATTAATGTTATATTGATATCATCATTATTATTTTACAACTTCATCTCCCCTGTGCCCCCCTTTGCTTATGGGTTGTTGCCTTTGCTACTACCCCCACTGGTTGGTTCAAACATTTATCCTGCCTGTACCATCATTACCAGAGTGGTCATGAAGGCATTGGTGGAGTGGAACCAATTGGTGAGATTGTGGCAAGGGAAACAAAAATGTAAAGATTTCCCCTTTTCTTTGTTACCCCCCTTTCACATGTAAATGTGTTCAAGGAATGAAATATGCTAATGGGTAATTTCCTATGTTGTAAACACAAAATATCACAGATACCTCCAGAGTAAACACAAGTACTCTTCTTTATGAAATTATAATTTAGTATACATGAGTGCGAGAAAGAAACAGGAAAATGTGAGTGCATGTTGAATGAATGAATACAAAATCACAGATGGTTACCAAACCAATGAGATTGTAAAAATTAGTGTTAATACAAATGCTTGTTTATTTTTACCAAAAAAAAAAAAAAAAAAAGAGGAAAGGAAAAAAATGAATGAACCCTTACAATTAAGACCAAAAAATAAAAAATAAGCAAGGAGAAAAAGATAACCAACTCCTTTTACTCCTACTATTATTGAACATTGCAGATTGCAATTGTATGTACCTGCTATGCTATGTTAACACTAATTCCTAAGAAAATCATTTTAGCAAATGGAATCACATGTTTGGAAAATGTGATCTTTATCATAACTATTATTACCTTTGCGTTTATTATCATTGCTGTTATCACCCTTAGTAGGTTTAATTTTTGTCATTATTATTATTGATGTATTTGGGTTTATTTGCATTATTATTATTGTTATCATTATTAATATATAACCTCATCTCCCATGTGTGCCCCCTTTCCCTCGCTCATGGTTGTTGTTGCCTTTGCTGATACCCTCACCAGTTGGTTCAAATATGTATCCTGCCTTTACCATCATTACCAGAGAGTGGTGATGAAGGCATTGGTGTGGTGGGTCCAATAGGTGAGAGGGTGGCAAGGGAAACAAACATGGGAAGTTTAATCTTTCTCCTTATTACACCCCTTCACATGTAAATATGTCCAATGAGTAAAATATTGCACACGTCACATACACGCCCACATGCAACGCTCGGTAAATACACGCACACAAATACTGAACACACAGGACGCAGGTAAAAATACTAACAAGACAAATGCAATTGTACTACAATTACCATGCTTTCATACTGAGATTAAGTATTTAACTCTGTATGCCTATTCTATTATTATAGCTTGATTGCTATTATCCTTAATTTTATGATTACTGTTTTATCATTATCAAAATCCATCATCTCCCCGCTTGTTACTATTGTTGTGGATACTGCCGCCGCCCTCACTGGTTGGTTCTAAAAAGCTTACTGTCATTATCATCATTACCGAAGAGGTGGTGATGGTGTTGGCGGTTTTGGAGCCAATTGGTGAAGGGGGTGACAGGGGAAACAAATATAGTAAAACAAATTTTTGGGGGTAATCCCCCCCCCCCCTCATATGTAAGTATGCCAATGAATAAATTGTTGTAATGTTATACATATGTCACCTACACGCCCACATGCAACGCTCCGTAAATATACGTACACAAATACTGAACACACAGAACGCATGTAACAACACAAACAGTATAAATGAAATCACTGCCTTTTCTGCTTTGTAAGCTAGTATACTGTCACATCCCCCTGTCCCACCATTTTGATACTGTTGTCGTTGATTCTGCTGCCGCCCTCAACGGTTGGCTCTAACAATTTATACTGCCATGTTCATCATTACTGAGTGGTGGTGATGGTATTGGTGGGGTTGGAGCTGACAGGTGAGGGATGTGGCAGGGGAAATAATAACGGTGTACTATCATCTTGCTGTTTTGTTTATAATATTTCCTTACAACAATTTCAATGAAGAAATGTTCAAATGTATAAAATGTTTGTGATTTTGCGCATATGTCACCTACATGTCCACATGCAACGCTCTGTAAAAACACGAACAACACACTTTGCAACGATTTTAACACTCAGTAAAAGTTTAAAAAAAAAAAAAAAAAAAAAATTTCACCAACAAAAGAAATTTGTTTCCGGCCTGTTATACAGGCCAATGAAAAAAAAAAAAAAATTCACCAACAATGGGGCAAATGAAAGTCCCAATGATGTTATTCGCATAGATAACGCAATGTCGGCTTGCGTTTCTGGGATCGCTGATCCCTGAATTATGATCTTCTTGGTACGATCTTTTTCGGCTTGTGCCGTGTTGTGTTCGTTTATGTAACGGGGTCCTAACTACATTCAACCTTCATCATTTACATCAACACTGAACAACAGTTGGACGGGGGGGGGGGGGGGGGGGGGGGGGGGGTAGGACTGTCATTTGCTGACGACATTCTCGTGTATCGACAGGGTCGAGATAGACAGGCGGGTGCCAATGATATGCAGGGCGAACTAGATCGAATTTCCTCATGGTGTACTGATGCCGGCGCCCTTGTCAACCCTGTAAAGGCATCGGTTACATGGTTCTCCCTAAACAACCATATTGTGAACACAGACCTGCAGGCAGTAAGAATGGATGGGAGCATTTTGAGTAGCACCCAGTCAATGACATATCTTGGCGTGAGGCTTGATCGTAGTCTGTCCTTCAGAGATCATGTCGATTATGTCATAACGAAAGCTCGAAAAGGTTTGTCAGTAATGAGAGTCGTGGAGACTGCCAATATCGAGCAAAGACTGCTAATACTTCTGTTCCAAGGACTGGTGCTTTCACGCATCGAGTATGCCCTGGCCATCCTCACTGTCAGCCCTACACAGATTGGAAGACTTGAAAAGGTACAAAACGAAGCCATGCGCATCATTTTGGGCTGCACGAGAGACACCAGCTGTGTAGCAATGAGATACCTCCTTGGCTTCCGGACAATGGAACACAGGATCAAGATCTGGAGAGCTCGTGCATACTTAAAAATAAGTGCAGATGAGCAGCACCCTTTGCATGATGCTATATTCAGAGAAAGGGGTAACAGGCTAAAGAGGGGCAAATCATGGATGGGTCGGGCGGAAGATGTCGTCAGACAGGTCTGCGGTCTTACCAGTATCAACCCCGGCAAGGAATGGGTGCCGGTGCCTCCAGCTTTTAAATGTACTTTCTCCTGCATTATCATACTCGACAGACGGTGAAGAGAGCAGAACCCCGCCGCTGTCAATGCAGAAGTCAACGCGCTCATCTATGAACACTCAGACAGCCCCGAAGTGCTCATCTATACAGATGGATCTGTTGTAAAGCAGCAGAGAAGTGCGTGGGCATTTACAGCCCGTTCAGCAGGCCGAACCGTTCAAGAATCCAGTGGTGCCCACTCTATGACCACGAGCAGCATGACGATGGAGGTGATGGCAGTTACACAGGCTTTCATATGGCTGGAGTCACAGCATTATACCAACGTGTGTGTACTAAGTGATTCAATGAGCATGATTCAGAAGGTCGAAGCTGGAGCTGTACGCAGACAGTGGACTGAGTCGCTGCGGAAGTCTGTTGTCCGTAAAGTCACCTTC
>JACEFZ010008467.1:10000-22930 GCA_014155875.1 Cepaea nemoralis
AACACTGAATATTCTGAGAAATACGGACATCTCCAGTTATGATCTTTTCATAACCATTACAGCTTGTGTAACTTGATTTTGTCTTTGTTTTGTGGACATCTTTCTAGTTCTGGCTTTAAGTGCAAAATGCAGATCTTTACTTGTATCTCCTGTCTCCTCAACGGTGTTTTTTCTGCATTCTTGTAAAATCTATTTCACAGATAAACGACGAATACAACAACTCCGTCATGTTCTGGCAAGCCCCGGACCCCTCGGTTCACACACAACGGGAATCTCCGGTTCATACACAACGGGAATCTCCGGTTCATACACAACGGGCATCTCCGGTTCACAAACAACGGGAATCTCAATAAGCATAGGTTAACACATCCAAGAGAGAAGCCATGTCAGTGTGGCGTTTGTGGTTTAGAGTTCACTGAACAGGAAAATCTAAGCAGACATGAAAGGTTGCACATTGGAGACAAACCTTACAAGTGTGAAACATGTGGTGTTGTGTTCTCTCACAGTAGTAGTCTGAAAGCACACAGGAAAACACATACAGGAGAGAAATCTTACAGCTGTGAGTTGTGTGATTTCAAGTGTTTTCACAGCTGGAATTTGAAATCACATATGAAGATTCATACAGGGGAGAAACCGTTTAAGTGTGATGTATGCGGTTCTGTATTTTCTCAACGCTGGAATCTCAAAACACATGCACGGATTCATACGGGAGAAAAACCATTTGGTTGTGATATTTGTGGGGAGGTGTTTAACCAAAGCAACAGTCTTAAGAAACACAAGAGAACACACTTGAAAGGGAGGCCTTAAATGTGATGTTTGTGAGGTTAATTAATTTTAATAAAATTGTGAACATAGAAATAAACACAAGAGAAGACATGGGAGAGAAACCATTGAAGTGTGGTGTTTCTCAGGCACATTTTCCTTGCCAGAAGTTCCCAAGTCACACACAAGAATACACAAGCAGTGTGAAGCCTCACACATGCGAAATTGTGTGGTGTGGGGTTTTAATAAGTGGAAATGTGAAGAGGCACCAGAAGACACATGAAAATATGCTTAGGAAATATGATACTTAATTCTTTTTCTCATGCATGACATGAATATATAATGCTGTTACATGCAATAAAAATGGTGGTAAGTGTACACACATTTTTGTACAGTTGTGTAAATCTGTGCCATGGAACAGATCCTTTGTAGAATGTCCTCTCATCATGGCCCGCCAGAAATGTTTCTCGACCTCTTGCCATTTCCCCTGCCTCATACACCCAAGGTGTCTACAATGTCTTCTGTCCATCGTCATGCTCATGACCACAATCTCTTTTTCGAGAAACAATGCCAGTTTTCTTCAATGTTCGAATCTGGTAAAATACCAGTATTTTTCTTCCTCATGGCCTACAATATTCCAAGAACTTTTCTGTAACATTTAAGCTAAGAAACCCAAATTTTCTTCTTTAGCGATTGCAGAATGATCCATAACTGACATCCGTATGTAGCCCCCAAAAAGATGCATGATCTGAAAAATGTTACTTTAACTTGTTTGCTGGAATTGCACCATGGGTTCTTAATCTATCGTGTGAATAGCTAGGTAAAATGATAAGCATCTAGGGGTTATTAAGATGTAATGCTTGTGATGAGGTGTTTAGGTGACAGGTTTTATGTCAACTTTCAGCCCAAGCAGGGTAGTTTTGTAGTCACTATTTTCCCAGGACATGTGTTTGACATCAGTTTAACTCCAGCCGAAGATGATAAAATTGTTAATACTCCTTCCCTATGGGATTCAAGGTCATGTCACGCTTAGGCCCATTGGGTGTCTCTTGTCCCTGCTTGACTATTTTTATTTTACGTTAACCCTTTACTGTCAACAACAACAAAACAGTTATGTGCTGCCTATCACACCTTGCGGTGTAGTACGGGGCAGGGGGGGGGGGGTGTCTTGAGCCTGAAGAATTGAGGCCGCCTGGTTAGTGCAGTCACCGCAAAATATGCAGGTTAGGGTTTTCTTTTTTCCCCCGACTGAAAAAATCCACACCTTACCGAGGATTCGAACCCGGGTCTCCCAAAGAAGAACCCAGCATTCTTAGCAACTTGGGAGGCCTCTCAACTAAGGTCCCAACCCTTCACAAAGGTCCCAAAATGTTTATTAAGCTAACACTTTCGTTAATGACAAACACGTCTACTATGTATATTTTCAGTAAACATGGAGAATGACTAAAATAGTTACTAATAAACTACAAATAATCATTTATGCCTGTGCATAATAGGACTAAAATTGAATGACAGTAGCTATAATGCAGAGCTTAGCTAAGCAAATTCCAGCAAATGATGTGTGGAAAAGATTGAGGTGCTCGATAGGAGACACATTGAGAAAACCTCTCAATAGCATAGCTAGAATCCTTTCTCTGTAACTCACAGGGCAAAAGAAATAGGAGGAGACCTAACATACATGGAGAAGAGAATTAGAGACAGAAATGAATATTACGGTGAAGACATAGAAGTTGCAGGAGGTAAAGACAGTTAGGAGAACTTGGCCTGAGCTGGCTGAGGGCCTATACTCCATTGCGGGACAAAAGACAGAAGAGAAGGGAAGTTTTTCTAATTCTGAAATTGAGATTCTGCAATGGCCTATTCATAATTCTCTATTTAATTTCCAAATGCCGAGGGATTTTTAACGTGCATAATGTGCAAACAGGTTTTCTGAGCTTTTTGTCTTTGAGATGGCTTGGCATCTGATCCATTACCCCAGAATCAAGAGGCAGCATACCATGCTTTTATTTTGTTAAAACCCACATAGCTCACACCATGAACAAACCAGGTCTGCACACGCCAGAGATGGATGCCATACCTGTAAGCCGCTCTGTGTAACATGTCTGCACACGCCAGAGATGGATGCCATACCTGTAAGCCGCTCTGCGTAACATAACTCAGTGTTACACAGATCTGACAAAGATAAAGGTTTTGATTTTGAGAAATGCATTTACATATTTATTTGCAAAGAGGTGTTTATTAGTTTTCTGTCGTGAAATATTTATTTTGATGTTTCTTAACATGAAACAATGTATTATTTTAATGTTTGTTTTGTACAGTGTTCAGCTAAAATAGTTTCTTGAGAGTCATCTTCTATAAGTTTCTTAAAACTGTCTCCTTTAGTTTGTAATTTATTTGAGCTGGTCAATATTGAATAGTTGAGTATAGTGATACAAGAGGCAGATGCTAGAACTGATTTGGGAATTTGTTGAGAAGGGACTTTGACGTCATCACCAAAACCTCTCTTTCATGGACTAGAGAAAGAACGACTTAAGAGCTAGATCAATGAGTGGCAATGTGTTATGACTCCTTTTTTGTTCTACTGCTTCTTTGTCTTGTCTTAGGTTGTCTAGTTAGCCATGTAATGATATACACTTGTTCATTCAGCCATGCAGTGATATACACTTGTTCACACGACTTGAACATAGTCGGATTCGAGACTACTCTCAGACAAAATGTAACAAGGCCGTTTGTTGCAGTCAACAAGTTCCTGACACTTATTTACCGTTGCCGTCATTTGCAGATGGCATGATTCAAATCCCAGTGTAGCTGTCCATCTTGATATTGTCTCGCGTGTGCCATTTCTTTTGCTTCTATGAATCCAAATCAATATCTGTAACTGTATTTCTTATTGGGAAAGGGAACGTATGAGTTGAGGACGATTATTTTTTATCAATAGAGTACCTGATGTTGTTGTTCTGCCACCCTCACACATTCTCTTTGTTCACTTGGTGAGTGAATAAGATTTCTAATCTACCCTTAAAATAAATGTAGAAAGGAAGTCATCTCCTTATTCGATTCTCTCCACTGGGGACCTATCCACGAGAGCAGAGAAAATTTGAAACATTTTTGTTCTTTGCCCTTCTCTCTCTTCCGAGGGGAGTGCTGCACACCTAGTTACGGTTTACTTTCTCCAGAAAGATTTCGTCTAAGGATAAGACTCGATCATTCCGTGGATATTTTTTCTTTCCAAACAATGTTGCCAAGGACTTGTGGCCTACTCTTTGCCATTTCCAAGTGTCATGAGATTTATAACTTGCCCATGGACCCAGTGTCGTGTCCTCCTTTACAGTGTCGTCCCTGGAGTGAAGAGAGCCGACACCCACATTATAATATTTTCCTCCTTTTTAATATTCTGGAGAATCCACCAGCTTCCGTCCAACACACTCCATCAGCCCGTGGACACTTTTTCCTGTCACTCTCTCACTGTCGTACTATGCCCCCTCTCATACTTCTCCAACGCAACATACTCAACAACTCTTGCTTCTAAAAATTAATAAAGATTAATTTATTAAAAGAAAAGTGTAACGTATATGAGACGTGTATGCGAAGACAATGTGTGACGTGTTCTATAAAGTGTGTAGAATTGGACTCTCAGACCACAACCCAGTCAGCTGATCCCAGCAAGGATAGACCACAGCACGTTACGTCAGAACATGTACATCTCACCCAGTGCCGAAACCATCCTGCTGGATACTGATTTGCCTCTGTAGACCTCTGGTAATCCCATTTCATGATCATCCGAAATAGACACCGGTGGTATTAACAGTTAATCATGGACCGGTTGCACCCTACACAATGTCCGTTCCTATCGTTCCTAAAAAAAATGCACAAGTCCTTTGTAGTGTGTACACAGTTATTAATGTTAATTGTTAATGTAATTGATCCTCACTCGTGTCTATCTAGCCTCACGTATCATGTCTTGTGTTCTATTACACGAGATTATATCACACTAGGTAACTATTATAATTAATGTTCTCAGTTAGTTACTACTGTCTGATGCTGTGTGGTGCATCAGTAATCATCACCCCTCTTTGGTGACTCATCTTCCTTCTAGCTTCAGTTACGTTCTGTGCGAAACTTTATTTGACTGTTCCACTGGTGTTCTTCCGAATGGGATTTGAACCTTTCCTAAAAACTTGTTGAGTTTCCTCGGATCTGGTAGGGAACCTAGGATAGAAACAACACATCTGGTGATAGTACTAGTCACTGATCCTATCGGCTGCGTGTAAGCCTATTGCCTTGCTTAATGATCTTTAGCTAACTAAACTATGTTATAGAGCAGATTAGCTACCCACCTAGGGCCGAATCAGGCTATGACAAGGAAAGACCAATACAGAGTGCAACCTCAGCATTCTATTCACCTTAGCAGAGCCAATATCACTATTCTACTCTAACTAGTTTTCCACTAACAGTGCTAATCATCACACTATAGTTTTAACAAGGCTACAGTCTATATTAATTAGAACTAATAGACTATATTGACTACCTTATGCAAAACCGCCTCATTCCCGGGATGGCTACTACACTTGGCCATAACGACACATGCTAGTTAATGTTAAATTATTCTAACACTGTAGAGCTCTCCCACAAACACGTCCATCATAATCCACGGTTTTGATCAACTCTTCATCTCCAATCATGGTTTCTGGCAAACCCCTAAAATTGGTCACGTGATATGGGTGACGTCCTGCAGGTGTTATTTGCGCATATCATCCATTGTCAAGAATCGATTTTTCATGGCCTAGTCACTGTCAAAGTTGTCATCACTTGTTTAGATTCCCAAAACAAGCCAGCGAGTAACTGTATGATCCCAACAACAGTTTTTCTCAACAAGCTGTCAGTAGCAATCTGCCCATCTGCGTGATGTCCGGAAACTATATGACATATGGACTGTTTACTTCCGTGCTGAGTACTTCCGTTTTTTCTCTGATTTGTTTATAATCTGTCAAAGAGATGTATGATTCAGCGCACTCACTTCCCCTATACATCTGCCACTGTTAATTTTGCCCGACAGGTGATGGTCGACATCCGATTGCCCCCATGATCCCACGGGTTCCATCTGTATTCAAATGTTGACAAACTGTCAAGGCGATGACGGGACCTGTCACCATCACCACCGAATGTTCCAAATCCGTTAGAGATGTACACGTGCAGCTACAAATATTGTCCTGGGATGTTGACAACCGATTTGTTTTCTCTGTTAGTAAAAATAGTTGTCGCTGGCAGATAGTCCTTTTAATCAGAAAGCCTCTATAATAATCAACTGGTTAAACACACGGTTTTATTTTGTGACACCCAGTAATGCAGTCGTACAATAAATAGTGCTGGGCGCTTTGCAAATTGCATCACAAGTGTCATGGTTGTTAACATGATGTTTTATTCATCATCATCATCAAGTGCCGTGCCGGCTGGCGTAGGCGTTCATGGCTCTCCATAGATCTCGGTCTTTGGTTTTCTGGATCAACTCTGTTGCTGATATTCCTCCATGCCACCGTCTCAATCCATCCAGCATCACTTCTCTTGGTCTACCTCTGCCTCTCTTCCCCTCGATCTTTCCAGTTGTTACGATGTTCTCCGATGCCTCTCTTCTCATCACATGACCGAGGAAAGCTGTTTGTCTCTGTCTTATTGTTGTATATAATGTTCTAGTTTCATTAGCCTGTTTCAGGCAGTCGTCGTTAGTTACTCTGGCAGTCCAAGGAATTCGCAACATTCGTCTCAGGAACCACATCTCTGTTGCTTCTAATTTCTTCTTAATTTGTTCATTTACATTCCAAGATTCACTGCCATACAGCAAAACTGGTTCTACATAGCATTTCAGCACTCTCTTTCTTACATTCAGTGACAGTGACTTATTGCATAAGATACTCTTCATTTTATGAAATGCGGCTTTTGCCTGCCCTATTCTGCTCCTAATCTCTGTTGTACATCTTCCATCTGATGTTATAAATGCCCCTAGGTATCTAAAATTATCAACTTGGTTAAGGATTTTCCCTTCTATTTCTATGTCACATTTTGGTGTCACCATTTTCTTTGATATTACCATTGTTACTGTTTTCTTGATATTCAAGTTGAGTCCTTTCCTTGCACTCTCTGTTACTACAACGTCTAATAATTGTTGTAGGTCTGTTGAATTATCCGCCACCAATACTGTGTCATCTGCATAGCGTATATTATTTATATTATAACCTCCAACTAGTATTCCTGGCATCTCTTTGATCTCTCTCATTATTACTTCGCTATACAGGGAGAAAAGATCTGGTGACAAGACACACCCTTGTCGTACTCCTAGCTTTATCTGTTCGTAACTACCCTCTTTATTTCCCATTTTAATTGCTGCTACTTGGTTCCAGTAAATATTCTTTATTATTCTTAAATCTTTTCCATCAGTGTTGATATCTTCCAACATTTTAATCAGTTCATCATGTTTTACTTTATCAAATGCCTTAGTATAATCTATGAAGCACAAATATATGTCCCTCTGTTTCTCTATTGACCTTTCTATTAGTGTCCGCAATGTATAAATTGCATTGTTTGTGCCCTTTCCTTCCACAAATCCATACTGTTCTTCACTAATTTCCATTTTTATTTTCTTTTTGGTTCTTCTCATTATGATTCTGAGTAGAAGCTTAGTGATATGGTTTATAAGGTTAATTGTACGAAAATCTTCACAATCAATTGCTCCTGGTCTTTTTGGTATAGCTATAAATACAGATTTCAGCATATCACTGGGTAAATATCCACTGCTGTAAATATCATTCAACATTTTGGTTAATATATCTACTCCAAATTCTCCCAATACTTCTAATTCTTCTATTGTGATTTCATCTGGCCCAGCTGTTTTTCCTTTCTTCATACGTTTCATAGCGTCAGCGACTTCTTCTTTCAGAATAGGTGGACCTTCTAAGTTACTATCTTCTGTTAATTCTGCCCTTTCTCCTTCATATAATTCTCTTATATACTCATTCCACCTCTTCATTATAGCATCTTCCTCTAATATTATCTTTCCTGTTTTTGATTTCAAACACCCTGTATTTATTCTTATTTTTTTTTCCTGTAAGCTCACTGATTTGTCTGTGCATATTTTTTGTATCTTTAATGGAATTTAATTCAATTTTTTTGCATTGCTCGTTTAACCAACTTTCTTTAGCCTTCCCACATTTATCTTTTATTTCTTTATTTATCTTAGCGTATTCTTGTTTGTCATTTTTATACTGTTTTCTTTTGTCCATCAGGTTTAAGATATCTTCATTCATCCATTTTTTCTTAGCTATTTTGCCTCTCTCTGGTAATACTTCTTTGCTAGTTTGATGAATGGAGTCCCTTAACATTTCCCATTGTTCATCAATACTCTGTATTTTAGTTATTGCATTGTACCTATTTTTCACAGTCACTCTGTATTGTTCTTGCATTTCTTTATCTATTTTAGAACCTCTTTATTAAGTCTCATGTTCTTAACCATTTTTTTCCCTCTTTTTAATCTTACTTTTATTTGTCCACATAGTGGTACATGATCACTATTACAGTCAGCACCAGGCATTGTCTTTACATTAATTAAAGCATTTCTAAATCTTTTATTAATTAGTATGTAGTCAATTTGGTTGCGTATTTTCTTATCAGGGCTTATCCATGTGTACAGTCGTCTTTTATGGTGTTTAAACCATGTGTTTCCAATTATCATATCATTGATATTTGCCCATTCTATTAGCTTTTCCCCTCTTTCATTTCTTGTACCTAAACCATAATTCCCCACTACATCCTCCATTTTTCCCTTTCCTACTTTTGCATTAAAATCACCAAGTATTATCTTTATTTCTTGTGATCCAATTTGAGCCATCGCCATTTCTATTTCGTCGTAAAAGTGTTGTATTTCTTCATCACTACTGCTTGCTGTTGGTGTATATACTTGTATAATATTTATGTCTATTGGTTTGCCTTTGATTTTTACCATAATAACTCTATCTGAAATACACCAGTATCCATTAATTGACTTGGCTGTTTTTTCATCTAATATTATTCCTACCCCTTTCTCATGTGTCTCCCCTCCAGAATAAATTATTGTGTGATTGTCAGCTATAATTTTGCCCGATCCCTTCCATCACTAACGCCTAGTATATTCATTTTCATGCTATCCATCTCTCTTAGAACATTGGTCAACTTTCCTAGCTCATTTAATGTCCTAACATTCCATGTTCCTACTCTAAATTTATTTATTTTAGTTAAGATTTTGCCATCAGTAGCTGGATGACGGTCTGGTGTCACCTGTGGCTCATGACTGTCCCTACCGGACGAGGATGCCCTAAGACAGCCATTAACATCCTTCACTAACTTTGATTATGTTTTGCCATGAAGTCTTGGGAAGATAATGTGGTGGTTTCCCCTTGCCTTCCACATTCACATGGTGGTCTTTTTACCTCTGCTTTTGACAGCCATTTCCGACTGCAAGGACAAGTGAGTGCCCTGCTCTGCTCAGCTGCAGAGTTGTCCACTTATTCCGGTGGATACTCGGTCCCCAGAGCTGTGTTAGCCACACCGTGGTGTGTTTCCATCCTCTACCGCGTGGAGGTGCAGTTGGGATTTTCCCTTCATAAAGTTATGGTCTCTGACCAAAACTCTCCAGTACTTTTAGAGTTTTATTATTTTATTATTTTTAACATATGTAACTGGTTACACACAGTTAATGTATAACACTGACCAATAGATTTATTTAGTCATTGTGTTACATTAGGTTTTGCTTATATATATATATATATATATATATATATATATATATATATATATATATATATATATATATATATATATATATATATATATATATATATATATTGGCACCTTGCCGTCTTGACAGACGATAGTTTGTGCTTTAAAAAGGCATAATAACTTTTACCTATGGCGGTAGCGAATGTGACTGATAAGGCCAATTCGCGCTGTAAATGTCCGTTCACAGTGGGTGCATGTGAACACGTGGTCATTTCCACCATCATGCACCATCTTACGTCTCACACGCTCAGTGTGTGACTTATCTGCAATAATTTTCTCCTTTGTCTTTATTCCATTTCTGATGTTTGCCCTCCATGCAACACGTTCAGCGGCGACTTGCTCCCAATGTGCATTATCAATGCCTGTATCAATCATGTCCCGCTTACACACATCTTTGTATCGTAGTAGAGGCCGACCCTGAGATCTCTTACCCATCTGTAATTCACCAAAAAAGATAGTCCTTTGGTATTCTACCATCATCCATCCTCCTAAGATGTCCTATCCATCTAAGTCTACGAAGACTGAGCATGGAATAAACCGTCACACAACCTGATCTTTCCAATACTTCAGTATTTGTGATTTTGTCTTGCCACTTAATACCAAGAATTCTTCGCAGACACCGCATATGAAAGCTGTTTAAACGTTTCTCTTGGTGTGAGTAAGTTGCCAAGGTTCGCTGCCATAAAGAAGAGTACTAAAGACAAAGGCTTGGTAGACAAGGACTTTTGTTTTGGCAGTAAGCTTCCTGTTCTCCCAGACTCTTTTTCTTAACCTGTTCATTGTTGTTGCTGCCTTACCAATCCGGATGTTGATTTCCTGATCTAGGGATAATTTGCTATTTACCACTGATCCTAGATATGTAAAATGGTCTCTCTAGTTCGGCGTCGTCAATAAAGATTGATGGTACCCCATGTACACCTTGTGACATAATTTGTATCTTCTTTTTGCTAATTGTTAAACCAAATTCAGAACAAGCATTGGAGAATGCAGATAGTAGACATTGCAATTCTTCCTCAGAGTGGGTCGTAACTGCAGCATGATCTGGAAAAAGCAACTCTCTGATCAGTACCCTCCTAATTTTGGTCTTGGCCTTCAATCTCTGAGCATTGTAGAGGCCGCCATCTGAGTGTGAGTGAATGTATATACCACCATCCTGATCACGAAAGGCATATTTCAGTAGAAGTGAAAAGTATAATCTAAAGAGGGTGGGAGCTAGTACACAGCCTTGCTTAACTCCACTCTTGATTTCAAACTCTTCAGAAGTTGCACCATCAAACTTGATTATACCCTTCATGCCTGTGTGGAATGATTCCACAATGGACAGAAGAGTTGGTGGGCAGCCAATCTTCTTTAGTGCCTTGAACAGACCCTCACGACTGACCAAATCAAATGCCTTTGTGAGGTCGATGAAGGCAATAAACAGTGGTTGATTCTGTTCACTGTATTTTTCTTGCATTTGTTGCAATGAGACTATAATATCAATGGTAGACCGGTTCTGTCGAAAGCCACACTGTGATTCGGGGTAGACTTGATCTCCTAGGACTTGAAGTCTGAGGAAAGGTAACACCTTTACATCTGGAACAAGACAAGCTGTAGAAGCTGCCGGATCAGCAAAGCAATGCTCTAACTGTCCGCCTGTCGGAGCTTCAATCCTAGACTAGCCGCCAACGAAGGCTTAGGGCCTGGTCTGCCCTGCCATGACATTTTGTCTTTAGATTGCATTTCCTCTCACCAGGGTAAGGCTTGTACCCTCCCAATTGCTCTCTTCCGCCGAAGCCGTTGGCACAATGTGGGGTGTCGGGTTTGGTAAGCGCCGCCCAACGTTTGGCGCTAACAGAAAGCAGGTAGTACCGTCTACTGTTATACGGTAGCTCAGTCATATCTGACTAAGACCTGACACCTGCTTAGATATACACAAATTAATAGTAAATAAAGTAAATCTTATACTTTAAAAAAAAAAAAAAACAATTTCCTCCTTCTAGGTCCTAGTCCTCCTCTTTCTTTGCCCGGTGGTTTTACGGCAAGTGCGTTTTGAGCAAGGGCGTCTTGAATGTGGAAGATTTTTGTTACTTTTCCAGATACAACTTGGAGGAGTCGTATCTGGTATTTAAAAAAATGTTTTGCGTATCCTTTTACAGGACTTTGCTGTCAACAGCAGCATCTTTCAGCTGTCTGTTGATCTCTTGGCAAGATTACGCTCAGTAGTTTGCCATTGCTTTCTGAGCGGCCGGCTCAGTATCCCGCAAGTCACGAGCGGGGGTCGAACCGCCTCAGCTCTCGCTCCGCTGCGAGACTCTGCGTGATAAACGGGATTACAGAGAGAAAGTGTTGTAACCCCACAGCCAGAGAGACCGGCATCTGGTATAAACAAAGTGATAAAAACTTTAAGGCATCTTCGAATCAAGCGTCTGTCGGTCCGGCCTGTCAACACCATGTGCAGATTTGGATTAATGATTTTCTCTTTCACGGATTATTTAAACATATCAGTGATATTAATTTTGTGGAAGTGATTTCGATAGTTTTCACCACGTGTAGATCTGGATTAAAATTTCCTCTGTCACGGATTATTCAAACATATCAGTGATTAAATTTTGTGGAAGTGTTTTCGATTGTTTTCACCACGTGTAAATCTGTATCCCTAGATCAGGAAATCAACATCCGGATTGGTAAGGCAGCAACAACAATGAACAGGTTAAGAAAAAGAGTCTGGGAGAACAGGAAGCTTACTGTCAAAACAAAAGTCCTTGTCTATCAAGCCTGTGTCCTTAGTACTCTTCTTTATGGCAGTGAAACCTGGGCAACTTACTCACACCAAGAGAACAATTTAAACAGCTTTCATATGCGGTGTCTGCGAAGAATTCTTGGTATTAAGTGGCAAGACAAAATCACAAATACTGAAGTATTGGAAAGATCAGGTTGTGTGACAGTTTATTCCATGCTCAGTCTTCGTAGACTTAGATGGATAGGACATCTTAGGAGGATGGATGATGGTAGAATACCAAAGGATATCTTTTTTGGTGAATTACAGATGGGTAAGAGATCTCAGGGTCGGCCTCTACTACGATACAAAGATGTGTGTAAGCGGAACATGATTGATACAGGCATTGATAATGCACATTGGGAGCAAGTCGCCGCTGAACGTGTTGCATGGAGGGCAAATATCAGAAATGGAATAAAGTCAAAGGAGAAAATTATTGCAGAAAAGTCACACACCAAGCGTTTGAGACGTAAGATGGTGCATGATGGTGGAAATGACCACGTGTTCACATGCACCCACTGTGAACGGACATTTACAGCGCAAATTGGCCTTATCAGTCACACTCGCTACCGCCATAGTTAAAAGTTTTTGCCTTTTAAAAAACC
>JACEFZ010008468.1:2500-12500 GCA_014155875.1 Cepaea nemoralis
TGACTATAACAAGAGTCTATCAACTAAACGACAAAGTAAGAGTACCACAAGCATCATTTGTTTATTAAACTTCTGAACTTCACAATAATATACAGACATGTAGCATCAACAAAGAAATTAGGATACAGCAAACATCAAACAGTGAAGACACTAACCTAACAAACCAAATTCCTAAGTGTAGCAAAAACTTCTAATCCAGTGAAAACTCCAAATCTACCAAACACTAATCCACCAAACACTAATCCACCAAACACTAATCCACCAAAACTAACTTAACAAAAACTTCTAGTCCACCAAAAACTAACTTAACAAAAACTTCTAGTCCACCAAAAACTTCCAGTCTACTAAAAACCCAGGAAAATCTAAAATCTAAAACTAGAATTCTGGCTTTTCCTGTAGATAAAATAAAAACCAACAAAAATATTAGGCAAAGACAAGTCAAACATCTCAACATGACGACCCAACAAGACAACAACAACATCCAGTCTCTCTACGTAAGACAGACACTCTTGTACTTGTGACGAATAGGCACAAGACGCAACATCCTGACACATTCATTAGATTCACTTACATCACGAGCAAACAACATCTCAACACTGACCTGGCCAACATACATCAGACATTGTAGGCAAACACAAACCCAACATCTAATCAATAATCATCAAAGACTCATTATTTGCCTCAACACATGGACTTCATAAGACAACCACTACAACACTGGTGTATGTAAACAATGTCTTTATGGCACAAACATAGACATGGACAGTGTAAATTCACACCAACCACACGGTGCTTCAACTGGACAACAATGATATTAATAGGTTATAGGATATGCTCCACATAAAATATAATTGACAGGGAGCACCTATTCAACAGCCTCCAATGTTTTCTACACATTCACCAGACACCCTCAATCCCACACCATAACCCTGATTGTGGCCAAAACCACAGTATAGTCTACATACACCCGCCTTGATTACTACAGGCCACTTCAGCCCCTGGCGGATATAATAATCATCATCCTCATCATGGCTATCATCATCATCCCATTACCGCTACCATCATAGCCACCATCACAACCATAGTCATCATCAGGTGATACTCATAAGACAATGCCCATCCATGTAGTTCTTAATCCGGTACCTACATCACTACACCCAGTCATTGATAACAACTAACATAGCCTCATTTATAACAGTAATTGCTCTTTTATGTATGTCATACTTGATGGGTTTTACTTTCTAGTTAACTTTTGCTTTCCCACCAA
This sequence comes from Cepaea nemoralis, assembly GCA_014155875.1. Lineage (NCBI taxonomy): Eukaryota > Metazoa > Mollusca > Gastropoda > Stylommatophora > Helicidae > Cepaea > Cepaea nemoralis. The sequence continues at coordinate 3,768 of JACEFZ010008468.1, forward strand.
CACCGGTTTCACAAACTCCCAATACTATATTCCTTAATGTTCCCTCAATGAAGCCAGCATTGAAATCCACCAGTCTATCATCATGTCATCTCAGTTGCACCCTGATGCACCATATGTCAGGAATCAACCCTAACTCACCATCATGACATTTAAATACCTAGACCCATAAGGGATGCCATATGACACAGGGCACACCTCTCCTGCAATGCCCATGTTATGATAAAGGATATCAACAACATGACACCACACACATTACCGCATGATATTACACATTACTAGCCGACAAGTAAAACATGTTCAACCATGAAAAGCAATGGACACATATACCCAGTGGAATTACCATATTTGTAGAATGTGACAATGTAACCTTCCAAATAGAATAATCACAACATTCACAGAAAGTTAAGGATAAAGATAAACATGTATTACACAGGAACTCAATTGAGGCACTCTTTGAGGCCCCTAAGATAGCTCATAAAATAAACACACAATATTACCAAGTGAAAGTACACAAAATAGTGGCCAGAGTGCCTCATTCATATGAGACAGGATCCAAGAACAACAATGTCCATGGCAGGATACAGAACATTAGTTCTAATATAATAAACAGTGTACTATATATATTATGTCATTATTACACACTAATGACCAATAAGTGTTATTCAAGGCCCAACACAATCAGTGTAATATTATTTGTGAGTGGACAGCAAATGTACAGTTGTGCGCTCTGTTCCCCATCATTCTTCCTATGATACCCCGGTTATAAACTTTGCTATCTTACGCTTCATGTCACATGACAACTACATATTAATATCTCTGCGAAGGGTGGTACGCAGCACTAAATCACATTCTTTCCCTCAGTAAAGCCACGCTTAACATGTAAGTACTCTTCTCTGCTCTACATATGTTATAAATATTACCCATCATCCTGGTTACTTTCCCCTACTCATTGTATATCCCACTTTTGCTACCTTGGTATATCTACATAGGGAAACCACAAAATCAGTTACACTGTCTATCTTAATTTAGTTATAGGAAACACCTACACCGGTCATATTCCACTGAACCTCACCAAACCTGATTGCTAACATCTCTCTGTACTAGCCTGTTAAATGTTATTCTCCTAAAGCTTCAGGGACACCAAATCACTCATCTACTGACCTAATACATCCTGTTTCCGGTTACGAGCGGACGTGTTTTCACAAGCTCTCCCAGTTTTTATAGAATTTATCAAAGTTTTGCCTATTTTCAATTCGAGATGCTGTGTATTTCATTGTGTTAGTTCTATAACTGGATCTAATACGAATTAATATCTTAAGTTTATGTGACTGTGGTTTAGTGAAATGAGGATTTCTTTGATAAATGTACGGTAAGGTCATTCAATTTCGAAACCTACCAATTATCGATTAACGACAACGTGTGTAAACCATGCTTGACTAGCGCTTGACAAGTCGCCAGCACACAATATCGCAACAAACGAACCGCAACACATGACTTCAAATAGCCCGCGGTGCGTCTAGACTACAATGAGTTCGTTGCATTCTTCAAACGGGTTTGATAACATGATGCAGTAATGTCATCTATAGGAGAGGCCTCTCTGGAGGTGACTGGTGTTAAAACAAGATCCGGTTTACGATCGGCCGTGAATAAACCATACACACTAAACAAAGAGAAGGCGGTGAAGACCAAGCTAGCCAGGTGTGCGAATCCAGTCGACCGAGTCGTCCAACACACCAACTCCGGCCAATGTGTTACAGTATCCTTTAACAATACACTCCATTATGAGGCATTTCGAACGTGCCTCATCAATTATTACAAGCCTGAACGAATCCAACACAGACAAGATAGTAGCGGGGCCTACGTGGAAGATCTGATTACGACGCCAGTCCTTACAATACATTTATATCACTCAAAGAACAAGTTACTCGCTCAGGGCAGCGTTGAAAACATTAAATCTTGGCTAAAATTAGACTTTATCGAGCTGGAGAACTCAATACTTACATTCACGAGTAGAGACATATCAAAGACACAAGATATCATCAACATGCTCGTCTCGAGTGAAGACTCAGAATCTACACAGCCCACAACTACAGCTGTGGACATCACAGCAGACAATGTTTCTAAACTAACACATACAATGAATGAACAGGACAATACCATCAACACGAGATCACCTACCCCATCAGTACTCTTGGCCATTGAATATCCAATGGAGCACCTCCAAAACAACGTTGAGACCAACGTAAGAGTAGCAGAAGAAATACCAGCCTTAGATAACACGCCAACTATCAATGGACAATCGTGCGATTGTCATAGGCGCATTGAGGTAATAGAGCAATCCTTAAAGGCGCTCACTGCTACTGTTACTGCGAACATTGCAGCTAACAGCAAGACCAGCAGTGACTACACTGCTCTCAAAGAAGAAATCACGCTCCTGAGAGAGGAAAATCTGTTGCTAAGAAAAACAATAGAAACTTTACAGCACGAGTCCTCCACCAACTCAACTGAACAAGCGTGTAACTCCCAAGCAGCTGTATCAAATTCGGAGAATCTTGAAGCCCAGTTTCACCAAAAACAAGACGCGGAAAAACCTCAACAGGCAGAGGAAGATAAAACGCTACAAGCAGTCTATCCCATTGGTGTAAAGATAAGCAACAGATTCGAAGTGCTTCAAGAAAATTCGTCAGAAAACGTACAGAGCTATAGTGCACTGTCAACAGACAACACACGCCTCCAGGAAACACAGGGAGAGTCACATGGGGATGTACAGACTGCTGCTAAATGGGAGAAACAACGAGTAAGGCGTACTGACAACCAACATGTGCAGACAGCACGACCCGACTGTACACACATTATAATAGGCGACTCTCTAATGAAAGGTCTATACAGCGACCGGTTGGCTACTACAGACAAAGACATTGTGTCCATAATTCCATTGCCTGGGGCTGGTGTTGACCGGCTAACAGACAAGATTAGGAGGTTGGCTGTAAATCTTAATGTAAAAAGGGCAAGCGTCCATATTGGTATCAATGACACCATGAACAACCAGCAAATCACAACATCTCAACTGCTGGCGCTCTTGAACGGATTACGTCACACTTTTCCTAACTCGTCCATTTTCTTCTCCTGCATCATATCACCGAGTTATGGATTCCAGCGTCGTCTAGCTGACATAAATAACAACATATTGCAGAAGTTTTGTTCTCACAACAACATACAGTTTATCAACAACACACCGGTGTTTACTTCACAGTCAGGAGCACCTAAAAAGCGACTTTATAAAGATCAAGTACATTTGTCTACATTGGGCACCAGCTTGCTCGCCAAAAATCTTAAGTACCCTGAACGTACACAACCTACATCCAATACTGTATCGCGTAGGACACTTTTAGCTACACCACCTCAAACTCAAGCCAGACGATATACTGCCGCCACATCAAGTACCAATAAGCCAGAGGAGAGCAGACCACTCATAACTACGACACCTGATATCCAAGCCAGACGGAACATTTCCATCACACCAAATCCGTACAATACGCCTTCTTACACGCAGGAGGGTGATAATTATGAAGATACGTTCCCTCTTCTTCACAGCAAGGATCAATCCAGTAGTAACAACAACGTGCCACCACAGCCTCCTGTTAGCCACGAATCAGAGCCTGTAGTTGGAAGTCGTTACACACCCGTGAGAAATCAACAGTATCCACTCCATTGTAACCCAGAGTTGTTATACCTCACACGGTTTAGCCCAGCTTCACTTCAGCAGGCATTTATGATGTCGCTGTACCAAGGACCAACACCGTCTGGTATTTACTAGCAATTGAGCACAAAGCAACACCGGATCTCGGTACAAGAAAGAGCCTCTCCTAGAAAGTTTATGCGCATACTTGGTTATTGATTTATATAGCAACGTATTAGATTGTACGTGGCTGTAAAAATTGACTCGTATTGAAGTCACAGAGATTGACACTTAGATATCTTTTATAATACTTTTTATCGCCTTAATACTCTGAGTGAGGGGGTCTTCACTCCCCGCTTTAAACAGAGACATTGACTTGTATAGTCATTTATTGATTCTTTTGGATAACAGTTGGTACTTAGCTTGTGAAGTAGTTTTTTCAAGTTAATTATTTGTTGTATGTTCTTTAATTCGTTTTGTTCCTTGTTTGCATTATATTCGTTGGTCTAATTAGTTATATCGTTATAATATTGTCATTTACGTATCCATTTTTATTATTGATATTTTGTAAGTTAATGTAATTGTGATTTTTTTTATGATCTTGTATTTTTTGCTTAACTTTGACTAATTTACACTTTCTTCATGGATGAAATGTTTGTGAAGTGGCAACACTGGCTCAATAAGTCAGGAATACGCCTTGGACACTTAAACATTTGCAGCTTATTTAACAAGCTACCAGAGTTATCTTCTATTCTTAATCAAAATTTTCATTTATTCGGCCTTAGTGAAAGTAGACTTAATGATAAAATTTCAGATGAGGACATCTCTATTAAAGGGTACAAAGTTTTTAGAAGGGATCCCCGTAGGAAACAAGAGACAGGCATAATAACCTATGTTTCTAATTTACTAAATGTTCACCGTAGGCTAGACTTTGAAACTTGCGAAATAGAATGTATCTGGTTAGAGCTAAAATTTCAAAACCGCACACCCCTGATAATTGGCTACCTTTATCGAAATCCCAGTGCTGGACACGTCTGGTACGAAAACTTCACTACCATGATGGATGTGGCTTTCGCTTCTGGGAAGGAAATTATACTACTCGGAGACTTTAACATTGACACCAACAAATCCAACATAATATGGGGAAATATAATTGCATCATACAATTTCCAACAAATAGTACAACAAGCTACTAGAGTAACAAAGTCATCTTCGACAGTCATAGATCACATTTATGTAACTTGCTCAGAAAACATCATAGAATGCACCGTACCCAATTGTGCAATGAGCGATCACTACCCAATATGCTGCACGTGGTCTAAAAAAGGAATTAAAATTCCTAAACATAAACACATAAGTGTAAAATATAGAAGTTACAAAAATTTCAACCAAAGCACATTTTTTACAGGACTTGCTCATTTCACCTCTAGACAATGTTTATCAGCTTCCTGACCCGGATGATGCTCTGGAATTCTGGATGAAAATCTTTATTGATGTTTTTGATAGACATGTGCCAGTCAAGGAAGTTCGAGTAAAACACCACGTCAAGCCACCTTGGATCACCCAGGAAATACTTAAAATTATGAGAGACAGAGATAAAGCACATAAAAGCGGGATCTCGATGCATACCGTACACTTAGAAACAAAGTTCAATATAACATACGACGGGAAAAGAAACGTTACTTTAAGAACTTAGTAATGGATAAAACAAATAGTAAGGATATATGGAAAGCAATTAACACCTTGACAAACAAGTATAACTTCCGAAATTCTTTACCTTCAAATCATATTACATGCGACCAATTCAGTAATTTTTTTCAAACTGACATAAACCAGTTGAAGGCTTCAATACCTAATTCTCCTTGCAACTTATCTTTATTGTCATCGTTTTGCGAGAATAGATGCTCCCACGATATTCTTTCCGACATACCGCTAATGACAATCACTGAAGTACTCGCTTACCTCAGTAACCTAAAAAAACACAACCTCATCTGGGTTAGATGGAATCAGCAACCGGATTCTCCGTTGTGCTGCGCCAGTGATCTGTACATCACTAACCTATGTATATAATCAGTGTCTAACCAAAGGCCACTTTCCATCAGCTCTCAAAATCGCTAAAGTATACCCTCTTCTTAAATCTGGTTCATTGGACAATGGTCTCCCGAACAATTACAGACCCATTTCATTACTATCATCACTATCTAAGCCACTAGAAAAACACATCCATAAAGTAACATTACAGTATTTAGTTCGCAACAAGCTTATTGTTGACAGCCAATCAGGATTTCGACCAAAATATTCTTGCCATACGGCCCTAACAAACATGATAGAAAATTGGCACCAGAATATAAACAACAACAGTCTATGTGGAACTGTGTTTATTGATTTCAAGAAAGCATTTGATATGATAGACCATGTTATTTTAATTAAAAAACTCGAGACAATAAAAATTGGCCTTAATGTAGTCACTCTAATATCATCTTTTCTATCAAACAGAAAGCAAGTAGTATCACATAATAAATCTCTGTCTCAAACCACTACCTTCAATATTGGAGTACCGCAAGGCTCTATTCTTGGCCCTCTATTATTTGCCATATATATTAACGATCTACCTTTGCATCTTTCGTCGTCCTGCGATCTATTTGCAGATGACTGTACGGTGTACACAAACGCTGAAGACTGTATTTTACTGGAGTCGTCTTTACAACAAGAATTAAATAATGTAGTTAAGTGGAGCTATTCAAACCGTATGCAAATTAACATCACTAAAACAAAAGCAATGTTATTAACAACTAGACAAAGACTTCAAACTCTAAGCTCACACACACCACTTCAACTTTACATCGATAACATGCCAGTAGAAAGTGTAATTGAGCACAAAACATTAGGCCTAATCATTGATAGAAACCTAACCTTTAATTCCCACGTTCAAGCGCTTATTAAACAAACAGCGAAAAAAAGTCTACCAACTCGCCAAGATTAAAAACTTCCTTGATGAGGACACAAGGAAGCTATTCTATACTTCTCATATACAGACACACTTTGACTACTGCTCTACAATCTGGGACGGTTGTTCTAATTCAAACACCAAGCGACTTTACTCACTCCAGAAACGGGCCATGAGTCTAATTTATAGCAAACATTTATCTGACAATCCTAGCCTGTATAAACGCTTTCAGTTACTACCATTCCGCAAACGCCTGCTTTTCAATAAAGCTAAACTAATTCACAAAATCCTGCATCGGAATGCCCCAAATTTCCTTTGGCCATTGTTTAAATATAATGCTAGACACAGTAAACGTTTAAATATACTACACATTCCGAAGCCTAGGATTGACTTATACAAAACAAGCTTAACGTACTCTGCAGCTCAGCTGTGGAACAATCTTCCACAAGAAATCAAAGACATCACCAATCCCTATTCATATAATCGCAAATTATTCGAACACTATCTCAATACGGATTACCTTCCCCCTTAATAATTGAGATAATAATAATAATAACAAAACCCTAGTATAACAACCAATCCCCTTTTTGTAGGCCAGCATATTCCACATGGCTAATAACAAGTGTCAGACCATTATCTAGTATTACTGTGTCGTGTATTTTTGATGTTTGCATTTTGCCCATGCCTTTATAATGCATATCTTTTATATTGTTGCTGTTCTTTGTTAGCCTTGAATGATGTGTGAATGAAATAATGTATGAAAGAGAGTGATAGAAGGGCAGAATGTTAGACGGGCCTGAGTGCCCAATTCTTAACCCTTTGAAAATAAAGTTTGTTCGTTCGTTCGTTCGTTCTACATTATCTGTATCATATATCATGATCAAGCTGACCTCATTAAATCAGTTGTACCTGATATAATAATGCCTAAAACAATTATAATATATATTGTTGCCATTAATATTATTCCAAATATTATTGCAAATTAATAACCAGCAAGCACTGATTGAGGCCAACACCATTAGTGTACTATTCCTTGCGACTAGACACATAGCAAGTGCATATAAATATATTTGTGAAAGGTGGTACGTAGCATTAAATCACATTCTCTCCCCCGTGCGACAACCACCATGCTTATCTTAAAGCAGAATCTCAGTCACTGATTCCACCAATCACTTGATACACCTACAAATATTACTGCCTCCTGTTGACAGAGGTGATGCCAGACTTCACTTACTGCTGAACAACAAATTCCTATACTATATTGAATACTTAACTATATTGTAATGTACCTTGTCTTTCATTGACTGCAGTCCAAGTGTGTTTGCTTTATTCACTCATAGCCACTCCACTAATATTCTGTATATTATTTTCTTCAATAATTCATACAACCAATATTTGCCCAGCTCTTACCACAACAAGCTTCTTGAACTCAATAATTTACACCGCTGTAAAATAAACCATTAGTTCTGAATAATTATAAAGTATTACTAAGCCCCTGTGTGCCCAATTATCTCCTAACCTGTTAAACATTGTCTGCTCCTTTATCACTAGCCAATATTCCAAATTTACCTTTTAAGTTGCCTCGAGAACAAAGGCTAGATGTTATTTGCTGAGCTGGCCTCCCACGTGTCAATTCTCCAAGTGCTGTTCCTCAATCTCCCACTTTTCAGTCTCATAAAACTTAACACAAGTAGCTTCTAAATTGTTCCTTAATCCTTGTAAATAACTCGTCGAAGTCCAGATCGATCTGCGTCATTTTCTCCAAGAACCGGTAACTCTCATTTGCCATTACCTGGGCATGGTTCCGCACTCAGTTATCTGTAACCGGGCTTACAGATTTCTTTTGTTAATTTTAGTTACTGCTAGAGAAATTATTAACTTAAAGATTAAAGCTAGGAATCAGTATAAGATTAGCTATATTTTAAATCTAATTAGTTTGATAATCACTTCATTATTATTATACTTTCATAGCTTTACTGAAGTATACATTTAAATAACCAAAATACTATGTCACACATGGTTTATAAAATTAAAATTAATACATATAAAAGAAATATAATATAAAACAAATTAATTATGGTTACATACCACTGCAAAACTTCAGGGT
>JACEFZ010008469.1:0-24955 GCA_014155875.1 Cepaea nemoralis
GGCCCCGGGTGCCTAGGGCACCAGCATTTGGGGGGGGGGGGGGGTACCACAAGTCCTCAAAAAAAATGTGTTATTGTCCCGGTAGCGTAATTGCATGGCAAAGCAAATCGCAAATGTAATTTTAAATCGCACTTTATTTAACCTTGGCCCCACCCCCCGGGGGTAAAATCCCCCCCACCCAGTTTATTTTGCTATTTTTTGTTTTTTTTCTTCAATTTTTTTGTGGCTTTTTTTTGACTTTTCTGGGAATGTTTGTGCTACGAACGCATAATGCGTAGCGAAAATCACTTCCGTTTTGGCTGCAGTGAAACAATTTGAATAGTGCAAATTTGTCACGTGTCATTGAAGACTGACATTCCAGTAATAGGTCTGGGTGCTACAAGGACATGCAGAAAAAAATTTAGAAGAAATGAGTTGCATATACATACCCTTGTGCCCATTCACTAAACTGGTAGGCAGAAGTGCCTTTGACTCTTGTTTAGAGGCAGTAAATTTTTCCATACAGTGCAGCTGATCTATACTTTTTTCTCACATCACTCAAGTGCCGTGCCGGCTGGCGTAGGCGTTCATGGCTCTCCATAGATCTCGGTCTTTGGTTTTTCTGGATCAACTCTGGCTGCTGATATTCCTCCATGCCACCGTCCTCAATCCATCCAGCATCACTTCTCTTGGTCTACCTCTGCCTCCTTCCCTTCGATCTTTCAGTTGTTACGATGTTCTCCAATGCCTCTCTTCTCATCACGTGACCGAAGAAAGATGTTTGTCTCTGTCTTATTGTTGTATATAATGTTTCTAGTTTCATTAGCCTGTTTCAGGCAGTCGTCGTTAGTTACTCTGGCAGTCCAAGGAATTCGCAACATTCGTCTCAGGAACCACATCTCTGTTGCTTCTAATTTCTTCTTAATTTGTTCATTTACGTTCCAAGATTCACTGCCATACAGCAAAACTGGTTCTACATAGCCTTTCAGCACTCTCTTTCTTACATTCAGTGATAGTGACTTATTGCATAAGATACTCTTCATTTTCTGAAAAGCGGCTTTTGCCTGCCCTATTCTACTCCTAATCTCTGTTGTACATCTTCCATCTGATGTTATAAATGCCCTAGGTATCTAAATTATCAACTTGGTTAAGGATTTTCCCTTCTATTTCTATGTCACATTTTGGTGTCACCCTTTTCTTTGATATTACCATTGTTTCTGTTTTTTGATATTAAGGAGAGTCCCTTTTCCCTTTACTCTCTGTTACACAAAGTTAATAATTGTTGTAGGTTTTTGAAATCCGCCACCAATACTGTGCATCGCATAGCGTTATTATTTATTTTAAACCCCCAATAGTATTTTCCCGGCATTCTTTTATTCTCTCATTATTACTTCGTATACAGGGAGAAAAATTGGTGACAAAAACACCCCTTTTCGTACTCCTAGCTTTATTTTTCGTAACTACCTCTTTATTTCCCATTTAATTGCTGTACTTTGGGTTCCCGTAAACATTCTTTATTATTCTTTAAAACTTTTTCCCTCAATGTTGATATCTTCCAACATTTTAATCAGTTCACATTTTACTTTATCAAAGCCTTAGTATAATCTTGAAGCACAAATATATGCTCTCTTTTCTCTATTGACCTTTCTATTATGTCCGAAGTATAAATTTGCAGTTTGTCCCCTTTTCCCTTCCACAAATCCATACGTTTTCACAAATTTCCTTTTTTATTTCTTTTTGATTCTTCTCATTATGATTCTGAGTAGAAGCTTAGTGATATGGTTTATAAGGTTAATTGTACGAAAATCTTCACAATAAATTGCTCCTGGTTTTTTTGGGTATAGCTATAAATAAAATTTATATTCACTGGGTAAATACCCACTGCTGTAAATATCATTCAACATTTTGGTTAATATATCTACTCCAAATTCTCCCCAAAACTTCTAATTCTTCTATTGTGATTTATCTGGCCCCGTGTTTTCCCTTTTTTCATACGTTTCATAGCGTCAGCGACTTCTTTCAGAATAGGGGACCTTCTAAGTTACTATTTTGTTAATTCTCCCCCTTTTTCCCCTTATATAAATTTTCTTATATCTCACACCTTTCATTATAGCATCTTCCTCATATTATCTTCCTGTTTTGATTTCAAACACCCTGAATTTATTCTTATTTTTCTTCCCTGTAAGCTCACTGTTTTGTCTGTGCATATTTTTGTATTTTTAAATGGAATTTAATTAAATTTTTTTTTGCATTGCTCTTTTAAACCAACTTTTTTTAGCCTTCCCACTTTTATCTTTTATTTTTTTATTTATCTTAGCGTATTTTGGTTTTATCATTTTACTCTGTTTTCTTTGTCCATCAGTTTTAAGATATCTTCATTCATCCATTTTTCTTAGCTATTTTGCCTCTCTCCGGTAATACTTCTTTGCTAGTTTGATGAATGGAGTCCCTTAACATTTCCCATTGTTCATCTATACTCTGTATTTTAGTTATTGCATTGTACCTATTTTTCACAGTCACTCTGTATTGTTCTTGCATTTCTTTATCTATTTTCAGAACCTCTTTATTAAGTCTCATGTTCTTAACCATTTTTTTCCTCCTCTTTAATCTTACTTTATTTGTCCACATAGTGGTACATGATCACTATTACAGTCAGCACCAGGCATTGTCTTTACATTAATTAAAGCATTTCTAAATCTTTTAAATCTCATTTCTAAATCTTTTTTCTCAGCTTCAACCAAAAGATGGAAGATTCTGAAAGGATGCCTTGTGAATGAAAAGCTGGTAAAGTCCCTTTCCGATACTAGATGGGAAGCACATGCTGTTGCAACTGAAGCCATTCTAATGTCTCATCCTCAGATTATAGAAGCGTTAGAATGTTTACAAGAAGACCAGTCACAGAAGGGAGACACCAGAAGAGAAGCAGAAAACTTTGCAAAGAAGATGCAAGAATTAGAATTTGCTTTCATGCTTGTCTTTTGGGAAGAAGTGTTACAACATTTTCACAGCGTCAGTCAAGCTCTACAAAATGAGCACGTGAACTTGAAAACGTGTGCTGATTTGTATTCTTCACTAGCAGATCACTTGCATGAATCTAGGAATGAATTTGAAAGATTTGAAGAAGCTGCAAAAGAAATACACCAGGTGTGGATATAAGTCAACTTTGACCCGTAATCGTAAACGAAGATAGTGGTCATTGATGGTGATGCCCCCTGAGGTATCTCAGAATGCCAGAGACAAATTTCGTATATCTGCTTTCTACACCATTGTTGACAAACTTGAGACAGAGATGAGTAGACGAGGACAGGTATATAATGATCTAGCAGTTCAATTTTCTTGTTTGGTCGATGTACCACAACATCTCAGTGTTGTGAAGGACTAATAAATGCTTATCCTGAAGATCTGAACAATAATTTATATACTGAACTACAACAGTTCCACTCATATATTCGCCACAAGTTTCGTGCATCAAAATCTGACAACAACACGTTCAGTCATGCAGAACTCTACAAAGTAATAGTTACAGACAACATCGAATGTGCTTTTCCAAATGCAGAAATCGCCTTGCGCATATTTTTAACATTAATGGTTACGAACTATTCAACTGAGCGCTCTTTTTCTCAGTTGAAACGTACAAAAAATCCAAGAAGATCGTCAATGAAACAAGAAAGGCTTGATTCCTTATCTTTGTTGATGATTGAGGCAGACTTGTTGCGCAAAATTAATTTTGATGATGTACTCAAAAACTTTGCCAGACGTAAATCTAGAAAAAAGAACTTTAAAATGTAAATGTGTGCTCTCTCTGACTTTCTTATCTATCAAAAAAGTTACATTATTTTTGTCTACTATTATTACAAAATTAATTAACTATTAATTTTAATACAGAAATACCTTATTGTAGGTTATATATGAGTGATAGTAGTACAAACATATGTGTTTACATGTCACAACTGTTTTTCTTTGTTAGTTTTTTCCATAATATTGAACATACCAGCAGTCAGTGGAGGATCGGGGGCCCGTGGCAGTAGGGGGCACCATGTGGGTTTGTGCCTAGGGCACCAAGATGGCTTAATCCGGCCGTGACTGAACCATTACTATCTCCTGTCCCGGTCCCTACAACATTACAGCTGTCTATATAAGAATATCTAGATAAAAGTCGTGTTATTATTTTAGCCTGGGTTTCTGAGATAAGTAGCAATCATTATTTTTTTCAAATTCTTATTTCCTCTTTATTGTTCTTATTCTTTCACCTTGTCATTCTCCCCATTCTGTTCTTATGCCTTAATATAGCCACTGGAGGGTCTTCTCCTTTATTACATGTTGTGTTTTGTGTATGTATTTGTTTGCTTATGAAGGCTAGTCGCCGAAACATCATGTGTTGTTCGTAATTATGTTCTGTAAAGCTCCATTACTTTGTGTTCATTTATATTGTAGATACAAGCGAACGTTTCGGCCACACTCGTTATCAACGAATGAGCTAAGTACTCCATGTTTTATTTTGATTTGTCCGTTGTTAAAGACTTCGGTCGCAACGTTCCGTATCTGTGTGCCTTTCCTTCCGGCGAACTCACTATTTGCATTGTGTCTTCATTCATCACCATGGGTACTTGATGATATAACTTCAGGTAGGCTTGGATTTCTTTTCAAGTAACAATGAAATTGAATTAAAATGACAATCAGCAATAATGTCATTTAAAAAAAACACGCACAGCAAATGTTCTGTAACGGTCTATAGTAGGAAATAAGCCAAGAACATGAACCTGTGTCCGGAGCGGACGTTGTGGGAAATGAGCAGGAGGACAGTTTGGCTGAGTCTGCACCGCTCAGCGGGGTATTGCAGCCTGATAAGGCAGACGTTGTCGGGACCCTTTGGGATCGTGTGAGTATTGCGAACGAACAGATAGATCAAAAACGTGGAGAGACCGGTGTTGCAGGGGTGACCAGACAATCTGGCAACACTCAAGATTTTGAGGAGAGGCCAGACGGACATATAATCAGACTGCTACCGGTATCGATAGAATTGATACTCTTCACTGACTGTTGAGGATGAGGACGAAGCGTTATGGGAATGCCCCGAGTGCAGTGATGCCGGTTCTTGACTCAACTCTCAGCCTGAGTCCGGGATGATCAAATACCATAAGGGAAGTAAGTCAATAAAATAGGCAGTGTTTAACTATCGCAAGACCGACAACTTGCAAGCCTAAATAGTACAGTTTAGTGCATATTCTTTACAGGACATCGCAGTCAACGACATCACTTTTTAGCCGTTTATGATTTCTTGGCAAGTTTACATTCAGTAGTTTGCCATTACTTACTGAATGGCCAGCACTCATACGATTTTATGAAAATCAACGCAAGACGGCCTGCTGCCAAATCGCCCACATCTGTCCTTAACACCGTCGCCACGGAGCTTGAACGTATGTAAGTAAGTAAACAGACGCGTTTACACGCTATAAGTCGTACTGGACGAGTGGTAGTAGACACATGTTTGTGTAGATAGACCGGCACTGGATGGGAGATTTTGTTACACCGACTACATTCACTTCTCAGTACATGTCCTCGTACCACTTACAGGCGGGGTCTAGGACATGTCCTGGTATCACTTATAGGATGGGTCTAGGATATGTCCTGGTACCACTTATAGGATGGGTCTAGGATATGTCTTGGTACCACTTATAGGATGGGTCTAGGACATGTCTTGGTACCACTTATAGGATGGGTCTAGGACATGTCTTGGTACCACTTATAGGATGGGTCTAGGATATGTCCTGGTATCACTTATAGGATGGGTCTAGGATATGTTCTGGTATCACTTATAGGATGGGTTTAGGATATGTCCTGGTACCACTTATAGGATGGGTCTAGGACATGTCTTGGTACCACTTATAGGATGGGTCTAGGATATGTCCTGGTATCACTTATAGATGGGTCTAGGATATGTCCTGGTATCACTTATAGGATGGGTCTAGGATATGTCCTGGTATCACTTATAGGATGGGTCTAGGACATGTCCTGGTATCACTTATAGGATGGGTCTAGGACATGTCTTGGTACCACTTATAGGATGGGTCTAGGACATGTCTTGGTACCACTTATAGGATGGGTCTAGGACATGTATTGGTACCACTTATAGGATGGGTCTAGGATATGGTCCTGGTATCACTTATAGGATGGGTCTAGGACATGTCTTGGTACCACTTATAGTATGGGTCTAGGATATGTCCTGGTATCACTTATAGGATGGGTCTAGGATATGTCCTGGTATCACTTATAGGATGGGTCTAGGATATGTCCTGGTATCACTTATAGGATGCGTCTAGGATATGTCCTGGTACCACTTATAGGATGGGTCTAGGATATGTCCTGGTATCACTTATAGGATGGGTCTAGGACATGTCTTGGTACCACTTATAGGATGGGTCTAGGATATGTCCTGGTACCACTTACAGGCTGGGTCTAGGACATGTCCTGGTACCACTTATAGGCTGGGTCTAGGATATGTCTTGGTACCACTTACAGGCTGGGTCTAGGATATGTCTTGGTACCACTTATAGGATGGGTCTAGGATATGTCCTGGTACCACTTATAGGCTGGGTCTAGGATATGTCTTGGTACCACTTACAGGCTGGGTCTAGGACATGTCTTGGTACCACTTATAGGCTGGGTCTAGGATATGTCCTGGTATCACTTATAGGATGGGTCTAGGATATGTCCTGGTACCACATAAAGGATGGGTCTAGGACATGTCCTGGTACCATTTATACTGTACAGGGAAAAAAGATCTGGAAATATTACAATCCCTGTCTCACACCTCTCATCTTCGTGATGTGACTTATTATACTAGTTGTTCAATGTTATTGCATTCCAAGGCTCTTGATTTATTTGGTATTGAAATCAGTACATAATAACATAATTCATCTCCAGTATCATATAATCTATTCAGGAGTCTGGTAACTTTATATGTTCCGTATTCTCCTTGTCATAAACTTGCTAGTTTCGATCGATGAAAAAAGGAGAATTTCGTCTGCACAAACAGGCAACCCTTTGATGTGTATAGACGGAGGAACAAAAAGACGTCTCGTCAACATGTCTACACACAGTCGGCGATTCTTTATGATGTGGGTTGTTCGAGAAACGAATAATAACGCCAGACGTCTGCCAAGGCGATAGTTAGCCTTTGAAGTGTAGACGGAATGTGTAGACGGAATGTCTGGACAGACGGTGGAGAGGATTCTGTGATATGGGGAATTCTCTGGTTCACAGACAGACAGAACTATTGTTGTACGAGAGAAAGGATTTCCCCAGATGAAAGCAAACTTGACGGCGGATTGACTCCAGTTAGTCTAAAACAAGAGGAGAAAACCAGACTCTGGACTGATCAGCGTCTAGACTTTTTGGTGACGTCACTCAAGCCCGATATAAAGGCCGTTGCGGTAAACAAGTGGAGTTAGTCGACCAAGATTTCTGAAGTTTGAAGGATCGGTGCAGTTTCCGAGTTGTGTTTTCAAAAGAGACTATAGTGTCAAAGTGTTGATAATTATCGGCGGACATAGATCCAGTCTGTGATTGCATAGTCTCAATTATCAACCGGAATAGGCATATGGTAGTCTATTAATCATATCTAACTTAGCGTATGATTAGGAATAGAGTACAGTACTGTGCGGTGATATAATGTATTATAGGTGCGGTGATATAAAGTATTATAGGTGCGGTGATATAATGTATTATGATTAGTGATAGAATGTTCTATAAGTGCGGTGCTAGAAAGTATCATAAGAGCGTCGGCACTAGTATTCTATTGTGTGGCTTCAACTAGCTTGTGTGATATATCATTTTACTCAGGGAGTTGAGGACAATGTAGTGGGATAATAATTAGAGAGATTAAGGATGGTTGAGAGGGGGAGAGGAATGTGAAATGGTAGGATCTTCCAGTAGGGCATCTGCTGGGTTTCTACCCGTTCCTTTATTCTTTCCTGGTGTTGCCATGTCTCAGACAATGTGATGAGTTATTTGGCCGTATGACAGAGATCGGATCTCTGTTATAGATCTGAGTGCTGCTATTGGCCTACACTCACCTAATTCCGGCCAGGATTGAGTTGCTCTCACCATAGTATTCTCTACTCAACAGGTTCCATGTAGGTGTGCTATGATATTCAACAGTGAAGCTAGAACACAGTTTAGAAGATGATGGCTCAGGATTTGAAGACAGAAGTTGCTGAGAGACCTCTACATTGGGCTTATATCCAAGTTGGTCTGCGGGAACCTGGCTTCTGCTGAGCAGGACATGCTGATGATACTTGTTTAGCAAGTGATAGTTGTATCACTGAACAGTCAGAACATTATATATATATATATATATATATATATATATATATATATATATATATATATATATATATATATATATATATATATATATATATATATATATATATACAACACTGATACCAGGAACATTTATATAAATTTATAGAAATACCTGGAACATTCAGATTGTGGTGTTAATATGGGGAATCTTTACAACCAGTGACACTAGATCAATTAAGATTTCCCAAGTAACAGTGACAATAGTGTTAGAATTCTCTGAGTAACAAACAGTTAATAACAGAGGAAATTCATAGTGTGAATTAGATTGAAGAATCTCATTAGACAGTGTTTGTCATGGAAGTCCAAACATCTGGATGCCTTGAGAGATAGCGGATAAACTCTTCAAGTGACCGGAGAAGCATCACCTCGGTGAGGTTGTTTGTCTGGAATACATGGTGCTGGTGTCTTCTCGGCACAATGATGAGAATGTCTATACTCCTGAACACTGATCTGAGTCTATATACACCTTAGAATATACGTCACACATTCTACACATTATACACACACACACTTCTCCTACATATACTCTTTGCTTTAATAAATTTCTTGTTTTTAATTTGTTGAAGCTAGAGTTGTCAAGTATGTTATGTTGGGGAAGAATGAGAGGGGGCATGATCCAGGGGTGAGTAAGAGTGAGAAGAAGGTGGCTTCAGATTGAGGGAGTGTTGTGGACGGAGTCTGCTAGATATCTCCAGGATAGTGATATTGAATTAAAATAAATGTGGGTGTTGATTCCCCTCACTCTAGGGACGACACTAAAGTAGAAAAGAAGAACAAAAAACTACTACGACATTCTTTACTTACGACACTCCTATAGCATTAATCATTTCTGTTGTGATGCCGTCTGAACCGAGGGTCTTGCCAGTTTTCATATAGTTAAGGGCATTATGAACTTTCATCTTCAAAATTGACGGTCCTTCATTATTATCTTGAATATCATTCTGTTCTTCTCTGTTATATCATCATAAAGGTTTTTCACATAATCTGATCATATATGTAAAATCTGATCTTTTTCTATTATGATTTGTCCATCTTTTGTCTTTAGGCAGCCTGCGGGTGTATGTGTTCTTTGATTAGTAAGCTCCTGAATTCTTTTTTGCATTAGTTTGGTATTTTTTTCTGTTGTGTTGTTTTTCAAGTTCTATGCAACTTTTCTCAAGCCATGCTTCTTTTGTCATCCTTATATATTGTTCTGAAATTTCTGTGAATTTCTTTATATTTGGCAGCATTATGTTTGTTCTGTCTTCTTGTTTCCATTAGATGTAAAATGTCTTCAGTCATCCATGTCTGACGGCCCACTTTCTTTAATTTTGCAATAGTTTTTTCTGCAGCTAAACTGATTGAATTCTTCAACATTTCCCATTGATCATCAACATCTTGAAATAGGATCTCTAGATCAGACAATAAATCAAATTTGTTCTTTATTTCTATGTTTAAATTATCTTGTACTTCTTTGTCAGTTTTCAATTCGCACAAATCAAATTTAGTGTTTCCGGTTGTATACTACTAATCGACATTGGAGGAAGATACATCAATAACATTAGATATGCATATGATACAGTCTTGATTGCAGACAATGAACAGACCTGCAATATTTAGTAGATGCGGTTGTTGCACACGGTGAACAACTATGGTTAGAACTTGAATATTAAGAAGACACAGATTATGGTCGACACTAGGAAGAAGGAAATACCACAATGTAATATACAAGTAAATGGGCATATTCTTAAACAAGTGAATCGGTACAGCTATCTCGGAACAGTCATAACATCTGATGGGAGATGTCTTGAAGAGATTAGAACAAGAATTGCCATTGTGAAGGTAGACTTTTGCAAGATGAAAAACATACTGACCAATAAAAAGATATCAAATGAAACGAGAAAAAGAGTGTTGAAGTGCTACATAGAAGCTGTAATTTTATATGGATGTGAAGCGTGGATAACGAGCAGACAAGCTGAAAAACATCTGATGGCTGTAGAAATGTGGTTTCTGAGGAAAATGCAAAGAATACATGGACAGACAGAAAAACCAATGAACAAGCCCTACAAGAAACAAATGAAGATCGTAATCAATCAATCAATCATGTGCCATGCCGGAAAGCGTGGGCGGTCATGACTCGCCATTTCACTCGATCACCAGTGTCGTGGATCAGCTCAGTGTTCCTGTCTCGTCCATGCCATGTGGCCAAGCCATCCAGGTATTTTCCTCTCGGTCTTCCTCTTGGTCTGTTCCCCTCTATCTTGCCAGTTGTCACTAAGTTCTCCAATTCATTTCTTCTCATAACATGTCCAATAAATGTTGACTGTCTACGTCTAATTTCTCGTAAACGATTAGAAACATCAGACGTAGACAGTCAAAAAAGTTTGGGCATGTTATGAGAAGAAATGAATTGGAGAACTGACTGCTCTGTTTTCTAAACCACGTTTTCACTTCACATTGAACTTCGGCGTCACTCGCGAAATGTCTCCCGCCAAGGTAGGTTTTCAGTGGACTTAGTCGATAGCGATTTCCCGTAATGCGGTGCATAGCTGGGTAGAAAAAGTTACGAGAACGAGTCAATAAATAAGTCACACAGGTCTGTGGGATGGCAGGTAAATGAAAACAGAGCACGAAATTATATGCAGCCGGTTTTGGAGGACTGATAAAATGATTGGATAAATCCATCAATGTTGTGGAAATTATGTTGAGAAATAAAGGAACAATGTATGTATAAAAATAAATCTGGTTTAATGTTGTTATCATAGTTAGTTATTTTTCTAAAGTTGTTATCATAGTTAGTTATTTTTCTACAGCCATTTGTGACTTACTTATTAACTTACCCTCGTATTTGTCCAATTTCTGAAGACGATCACTACGATCGAAACGCGGTTTCGTTGTGTTGTTGTTTAGCTTACTTATTACTTATGTTCTTAACGTTATTTTTGTAGTATTATTAAAATGATTAAAATTATTAATATCTAATTGTTATTATTATTATTATTATTATTATTATTATTATTATTATTATTATTATTATTATTATTATTATTATTATTAATGTTCTTTATTCTTTACCTCACTGCGATTTATGTTCACCCAGGCAGAGTTCGTTCTAAGACAGTGGTTCTCAACCGGTGGGGAATTTCCCCCCCCCCCCCCCCCCCCGGTGGGAATTTTAGGGTTTCCGGGGGGGGGGGGGATGAAGATTATTTCAAGATCGCGTAAGTACAAGAACCGATTACTTGATATTGTTTTTCCTTTCATACTTTACGGTTCTGTACGTCTCACCCTTCTAAAATTCATTTTATAAAGTAAATGGACCCACAAATCACGTTTTATGTGGACGTCTATCTTGTTTTGGTATGTGCTTCCATTATTACATGTACTGTATAGGGGCAGGAGTGGTTGGGGGGATTTTTAGGTAAGAAATACAAAAGGGGGGGGGGGTGACGTTCTGAAAATATGGTGAAAGGGGGTATGGGCCAAAGTTTTAGGTAGGAAATACGAAAAGGGGGGGGGGGGGAGAATGACGTTATGAAAATATGGTGAAGGGGGGCAAAGACCAAAAAGTGTTGAGAACCACTGTTCTAAAACATTCACACCATGTCCGTGTTAGTTATGTCTCCCTTACACGCAAGCGTCACACATACCTGGCTGTTTTAAAAAAAGTCGCTTAAAAGTCGACAGGGTCGACTTCATTGCACCGGGTTTTATCCCATATGGCTCGGTCTCTTTCCGCAGCACGGAAAGCGTCGCACAAAGCACGAACTCCGTAGCTTTTAGCGACGACCCACAGGAGTCTCCGAAACATTTAACTCGTAAACCGAAGGGTGCGGCCCGGATTCGAACCCACAACCTTCGGAGCACGAGTCAAACGGCTTGACCACTTAGCCACAGAGACTCCCTGGCTGTTTAAGTGTATGTACATCACTGCAGTCTGATAATGAGACTAGGGGTCAAAGATGGAATGCACATCCATTATCATCATCATCATCATCATCATCATCATCATCATCATCATCATCATCATCATCAAGTGCCATACCAGCTGGCGTAGGTGTTCATGACTCTCCACAGATCTCAGTCCTTGGTTGTCTGGATAAACTCTGCTGATGATATTCCTCCATGCTACCGTCTCAATCCACCCAGCATCATTTCTCTTGGTCAACCTCTCTTCCCCTCGATCTTTCCAGTTAACGCGATGTTTTCCAAAGCCTCTCTTCTCTTTTGTCATGAAGTCTTGGGAAGATTATGCGGTGGTTTCCCCTTGCCCTCCACATCCACATGGGGGTCTGTTACCTCAGCCTTTGATAGTCATTTCCGGCTGTCAGGAAAAGTGAGTGCCCTGCTCTGCAAGCAGACCTGGTTTACACAAATGCCGTGTTTTTGTTGGCTGTGTCGGCCGAAAGGCGTGAACAACTAAGATTGGCTGTAAGTTGACATGATATAAACACGTACTTTCAGGACGAATGAAGAAAAGAAAAAGAAGAGAAAGGAGAAGACAAAAAAGGGGGAAGGGTGGAGGAGGAAGTTAATAACAGCAGCATCAGCAGCAGAAGAGTGAGAAGAAGAAACAGAGTAAGAAAAATAAGAGGAAAGGGAACGAAGAATGAGAGGAGTAGGAGTAGGGGTAAGAGGGGATGGAAGAAGAAGAAGAAGAAGAAGAAGAAGAAGAAGAAGAAGAAGAAGAAGAAGAAGAAGAAGGAGAAGAGAGAGAGGAGGAGGAGGAGGAGGAGGAGGAGACACAAACAACGAGATCCGATTATCTCTTGCCTACTTTTAATTTTTAGTTGCCATCAAATTATTATTCCTTATTTAAAATAAAACACGTGAAAATAGTTAGCGCATAAAACACATCAGAGTGAGTAAACCGACCCATAAAACACATCTGTGAGTAAAGAGACCCAAATGTTCGCTCTGTCATAATGAATCGGGCATCTGGCTTCCACGAATACAAGGGATAGTTAGTACTAAACGGGCGTTTTGATCTCTCACTCGGGTGTCCACTCAACGATATACCGGCTGTGATCTCACGGAGGAACTGGAGCAGCAAAAGTCGAGGATCTATGATATATTGTTATAATTACTGTCTCAGAGCTTCTGACCAAGTTTGGACATAATTCCAGCTTTATCTTTTTCCTGTGAATCACGTAAAATAATAAATATTTTAAAGAGAATTGTGAAAATAATTTACTGAGCATAAACTGAATGAATAAATGAACGGACGAACGAACTTTATTTCCAAAAGTAACAAACTGGGCCCGCAGGCCTGTCTTACACTCGACCTTTCCAATCACTCATCTTTCGTATATCAGTCACTTATTGTGCATGTTTCATTCACAAAGAAACAAATAACAATATCAAATGTATAATGTGAACATAAACAATGCATAATTATCATGTTATTGGGCAGGCAGGC
Organism: Cepaea nemoralis; assembly: GCA_014155875.1. Taxonomy (NCBI): domain Eukaryota; kingdom Metazoa; phylum Mollusca; class Gastropoda; order Stylommatophora; family Helicidae; genus Cepaea; species Cepaea nemoralis. The sequence goes on from JACEFZ010008469.1 coordinate 13,745, forward strand.
AGGCAGGCAGACACACACACACACACACACACACACACACACACACACACACACACACACACACACATACCTACACAGAGACATACGAGGGTAAGTTAATAAGTAAGTCACACATGGCTGTAGAAAAATAACTATCTATGATAACAACTTGAAACCAGTTTATTTTTTATACATATATTGTCCCTTTATTTCTCAACATAATTTCCACCAACATTGATGCATTGATCCTATCGTTTTATCAGTCCTACCAAACCGGCCGCATAGAACTGCGTACTTTATTTTCATTTACCTGCCATCACAGGGAACTGTGTGACTTACTTATTGACTCACCCTCGTAACTTTTTCTACCCATTTATGCACCGCTTTACGGGAAATCGCTAGCGGCTAAGTCCACTGAAAACCCACCTTGGCGAGAGACATTTCACGAGTGACGCCGAAGTTGAATGTGAAGTGAAAACGTGGTTTAGAAAACAGAGTTAAGACACGTACAGAACGTTGCGGCGATTAGCCTTCATCAGCAAACAAACACAATCACAAACACAACATACAGTCAAGGAGAACTCCTGTGACTACATTAGAAGGTGATGACAGGACGAGAAGAACAAAAGCGTGGAAAAATGGAAGCAATGAAGAGAAAATGAGAATTGAAAAAAATGTTAATTGAAAAGAATTGTATGTACGCGTGTTCACGCATATCAGTCCACCCAGACCTTAAGACTCGCCCCTATAATAACATAATGGGGTCTTGGTTAATACCACCTTCAATTTTACACGCCTCCTACCCCGCCCCCTTCTTTCTATGTGCTCACTGAACCGTAACACCCAGTACCGATTATAACAACACACCCGAGAGTTTCTTAGTTACTTACAGATCCGAACGGTGAGGTGAGTATGCAGTTTTTTTCTCTATTTACATTTTTTCAATTAAACATTTTCTTCAACTAACATTCTTTTCAATTAACATTTTTTTTTCAATTCTCATTTTCTCTTCATTGCTTCCATTTTTCCACGCTTTTGTTCTTCTCGTCCTGTCATCACCTTCTAATGTAGTCACAGGAGTTCTCCTTGACTGTATCTTGTGTTTGTGCCGCAACGTTCTGTATGTGTCTTAACTCTGTTATGTAAAGCTGCACTACTATATGTCATTTTTTATTGTTTACACTTTCATAGCTTTACCGCAGTTCCACCAAATTTTATTCATATTTTAGAAAACAGAGCACGCAGTTCTATGCAGCCGGTTTCGGAGGACTGATAAAACGATGGGATAAGCGCATCAATGTTGGTGGAAATTATGTTGAGAAATAAAGGGACAATGTATGTATACAAATAAACTGGATTCAAGTTGTTATCATATTTAGTTATTGTTCTACAGCCATTTGTGACTTACGTATTAACTTACCATCGTGCATCATTTACACTCACTCTCACAGTTATGCACCCTCTCTATAACACACACACACACACACACATACATTAACTGTGTTTTTCCTCTCGTGCCTAAGGCGGCGCATAGGGCAGAAGTCGTGGCTTTCCATGTTTGTGCGAAGCGTCAAACATTTGGAGCCAGAAAACTGATTCTGTAACAGTTGGGAGTTTTATGATGGTAGACAATTGAAATTGTGTGAATATGTGTATATTTCAGCTTTAAAGATTTATCTAATTACTTTAGTTTATGGTGTGTGATTTCTGCCGTATGTACCTGATGAGATACAACGAAATATGTCAGGCAATACATCATTGTTTGTGTCTTCGTTATTCAAATTCACAATGGGAAAACATTGTTTTGAATTTCTGAAACATATATACATATAAGAGAAGCTGGTCATGTGTTTCTTTGTCTGCTACGAACACTACTCATTAGTGTATTATAACTATTTTATATGCTGGTTGTTAAGTCATATGTTATTTTTATCCCTGTTTTCATTTGATATTTGCTTTTCTGTAGCAGCATATGGGATTGAGTAACAGACTATATCGCAATCGCTAAAGAATAACACTGGGGACTGTGAGCTTAAATGTTCTAATTTCTTAGAATATCGTAGATCAAGAAGAAGAAAATACTGACATTTTAAAGGGTCTGAACATCGAAGAAAAAGTTAGTTACATATCCTTTACAGGACGTCGCAATCAACCCCGGCATTTTTAAAGCTGTTTGTGATTCTGGGCAAGTTTTCGTTTAGTAGTTTGCCATTGCTTTTTAAACGACCGGCACTGTTACCATTGCATGAAAACCGGTGCAAAACGATCTACTGCCAAATCTCCCACAGCTGTGTTTGGAATGCGGAATGCGGAATTACGAATTGCATTAATAATTCCTTCCCTACAGAGCGGGCGGGATGCATGAGGAGCGTGAAATAGCCATAGATCAAAACACTTTTCGGTAGGTCGTGGTTGAGAGCGACGTCTGCGATGGACTGCTGCATGATGATAACTGTTATATTTCAATTATCTTATTGTTATTTTGAAAGTATTGTAACGACTCTTTGTTACATATCACTAACTTAATCTCCAAAACAGAAATAGCTGGAGTAGCCTTGCTCTAATTAATGTTTTTATCAAGTGGTTGCTGTTTGTTTTGCTCTTCTCAGATCATCATTTGTTATGTATATAAGTACTCGACCTGTATTGCAGTCTCCAGCCTGAGTTCACTTATTATCGTGTTTCTATTGATTCATCCATTGTTATTTTCCTTTACTCGAGCTTCTTGTTTTTTCTGCATTGTTTTCTATAACAATAATTTCAAGATGTTATTTCAAGCTCGTTTTGTAGTTTTTGTAGTCTTGCTTGTTTCCAGACAGAACGTCGATATTATTTGCTGAGCGTTTAGTTGTGTTATTGTGTTCTGCGATCGTTATGCTCCTCTGTGACCAATCAAAGCTTATGATACAATTTGTCTGAGATGTTGAAGCTGGTATGGGATATGGGGTGGGACTGATGTACTCCAGCAGTGCTGTGACGTAACATTGTCTTACTCATGCACAATTCCTGTATATATTTCCGGATATCTGTCAATGGTGTCTTCACACATGTTACATTGTCTTTCTTTCGCATAGTTCCTGTATATTTTTCCGGACATCTTTCGATGGTGTCTTCCGACATGTAACATTATCCTCCACATTCAGACTTCCTGTTTATTTTGTTTCCGGACAGCACATTCTTCAACAAGGAATTGCATCCTTGTATTTTGGTGAAACGAGAAAAAGAGTGTTGAGGGGATATATAGAGCCTGTTTTTTTTGTATGGATGTGAAACTTGGACAATGTGCAGTCAAGCTGAAAACATCTGATGGCTGCAGAAATGTGGTTTCTGAGGAAATGCAAAGAATAACATGGACAGATAGAAAAACCAATGACCAAGTACTACAGGAGGCAAATGAAACTCGTAAACTGATTATAGAAATTAGACGTAGACAGTCAAAATATTTTGGAAATGTTATGAGAAGAAATGAATTGGAGAACTTAGTGACAACTGGCAAGATCGAAGGGAACAGAATAAGAGGAAGACCGAGAGGAAAATACCTGGATGGCTTGGCCACATGGCATGGAAGAGACAGGAACACTGAGCTGATCCACGACTCTGGTGATCGAGTGAAATGGCGAGTCATGACCGCCCACTCTTTCCAGGTATGGCACATGATTGATTGATTGATTTTGGTGAAACGTATCCTAACAATCCAACGGTAATTTCAGTCAGTAATTTTGTCCTAAGTCCCAAGTTATGTAGTATGTCTTTGTTGTGTTCTCCTGTTAACACGGTATCTGCCATGAGTCAGCTTAGTTAGAAAATCGATGGACAATAATTCAGAAACTAGTCGATATTAGTGACGAATAGTCACAGTCATTTTGAAGAAAGGACCAGAACAAATAGACGGCTAAATTTAAGAGCCAAGCAGAGAGCGAGCTCAGGTCACGTGATGGAAGGGGCAAGCTCAAAAAGCCGCGGACAGAAAGTTAGTCTGCTGAGAACCGCCGTCGCGACCACTTCACATGAAACTGAGAGCCAGCGCTAGAAAATGGAGATGAGAACAAAGAGATTGTCCATCAGGAAAGCTTGTCAAGAGTTTGACGAGATAGTTTATTCAGCAACGCACGATATATGATGGCTAGTAGACGCCCCACTGAACACACTACATCAAAACGAGCGAGCCCAGCTGTGTCGTTTGGGTGGTTCGACAGCCTTGTGATGATCGGAGGTCAAGTCGAGCCGTAAGGTTGTAAGTGGTACAGTTACAATCACTTACGTCAGAGATTTTAAGTAACAACTAGTCATGACGATAGGCCGTGGAGTGTAGGCAGGTCAGGGGCTAGTGGGAACGTGTAATGGCTAAAAGGGCCGGCGTATCTATAGCTGCTTTTGCTGTTGTGGAAATAAAGATAATTGTGCTTTCACTCCACACCTAGGACGCAGCTGTTGTTTACTGTTGTCTAGAGCACTGTCGATCATAACTGTCAGCGTAGCGTAGCTTACTTCTACCCTTAACAGCACGCTGGCAATATCATTCCCTTTCGTCTATATAATCATTAAATTTCAAACAAAGCAGACATTACAATTTGCTCTCTCTCTCTCTCTCTCTCTCTCTCTCTCTCTCTCTCTCTCTCTCTCTCTCTCTCTCTCTCTCTCTCTCTCTCTCTCTCTCTCTCTCTCTCTCTCTCTCTCCATATCTCTCTGGTTAGCTTCATATAATAATAATAATAATAATAATAATAATAATAATAATAATAATAATAAAAGGTGGCAATGACCACACAGGTCGATGATAGCAGCTATAACCTCTATAAAATACCTGCGACCCTGAGACCATAACCGTCAATTATCTGTCAGTTGCTCTCATGCTCAGTCCACCATCTGCACACAAAGCATGTCTATAACGTAGACATAATGGAACAAAAAAAAATGAAGCCAGTACCAGGGACATGTAATGCTTTCCAGGTACTTCAAAAAGCCGAGAACTATGTGAAATGACGAGATGATTCTCTGCTTGATGACCGGAATCCACAAAAGCTGATCCTCCTGGCTGCAGCGGACGGACAACACAGACGAGTGTCAGTGGACAGCTCTGTACCTGTACAGAAGAAGGCATCCTCATACTTTGGCAGCCTGACCTGTCTGTAAAAGGCGAAGCTCATAACCCTTTATACGGTTGAGAATGCAGGCAGGGAGTGTTTGTGGAAGGAATTTTCAAGTGTTTGTGAAGGACTTTCAAAGGTTTTATGAAAAAGTTTCCAAACTGATTTTTAAAAAAACACAACTGTTCCTGACTTCCAAGTCTTAGTGATGGAATATCCGAGTGTTTGTGAAGTTCTTTCCAAATGGTTGTGAAGAACTTTACAAGTGTTTATTTACGATTTTCCTACAAGTTTGTGTGGAGTACTTTAAGTGTGTAATGAATTATCCGCAGAGATTTCGCAAAGAAATAGTGTATTTACGAGTAATATCGACAACTGTGATCAAAGAAAAAGAACATGAGAAGCATAGACCATAACGTTAACAAAGAAAAAGTTGTATACTGTTTTCAACGAACAATAAACGATTGCTCGAATCATAGTGAGGTGTAAGCAATGAGGCTGTTCCAGCCGGCTTTATGCAAACAGAAAGAGTTTGGGCTAAATTTTAAATTACTGTTGGGATAAGAAATGCTCCATGTTCGAACAACACCTGTGACTATGTGTTTTAATTGCTTAAGCTAAAGAATTATTCATTTGTTCGCTTCAAATGATACATGACGCTGCTGGATGTACCTGACGAGATGCAGCGTAATATGCCAGGCAATAAATCTTGCAACATATTATCTGCGGCTTCTGTGTTTAATGCGAACCTTAATCTAATTATTGAGGCCACTGAACAAATGGTCTTTTTCAAGAGACACAGCATCACTGCATGTATAATAGAATCGGACGGTCCTGGCTGGATGTACTCTAGCGATTCACAACCACGAACAAGTTAATATTAACTGGAAGACAAAATAAATAATTCACGTTTAGCGATTATTTTATAATAACAATAGCGTGGTGGGCGTTAATTCATTAGAATGGGAGACCGGAAGCAGAATCACAACGTGACCTTGAAGCTCATTTAAATATTTGGTTGCAGGATACACTTCAAGGTTTCGCAAACAGAAAACTCAGTTGCAACAGTGATATGGGGTTTTCCTGAAGAATGTAACAGGGGGAGCTGAGGATGATGGCAGATATAATTATATTTACGATAAGGATGAGGTGAGGGAGTATGTTAGAAGCATAGGGAAGAATAAGGAAGAAGGGGAAATAACAAGAGGAGGAGGCGAACGAAGAAGAAGAGAAGGAGTAGGAGGAGGAGAAGGCAAAAGAGGAAGCAAAAGCAGCAGCCGTAACAGAAGAAGAAGAAGAAGAAGAAGAAGAAGAAGAAGAAGAAGAAGAAGAAGAAGAAGAAGAAGAAGAAGAAGAACAACAACAACAACAACAACAACAAAGGGAAAATACTACTTCGTTTATCTGCTTTCTGTAAGCTTTTTTTTTTTTTAGCACACACTACCTATCATGTGTATAATTATGGTTTGTCATGAACACTAGGCAGTGTAGTTTTGATGGAGGATGGTCATTTCATGCCCTCGTCGCCTTACCTCAGGAGATACTCATGTTCGTGACTGGACCAACCCTCAAATCCCCTTATGCTCGGGTAAAACAAAGAATCAATCATTATGGGAGGGTTAATTCATAGTTGCTGTGTCCTAAACAATGAGTACTGAAACGGTAAAGATATTGGAGGCAGTGTAGACGTGGTCTGTGAGAGTATCGTGACAGAGAAGAAAACAAACGCAGAGGCACTAACTATAAACAGCAGGAGACTGTCCGCTTATGGGCTTCTTGTATAGATATTCCCATTGACTCTGTTATTACCTCCGTCTATCGTTTCCGTGGTCGGCCTCTTCCTCTGCTTCCATCTGGTCTGTACATCATTGCTTGTTGTGGTATACTGTTAGTTGGTAACCTAGTTGCATGGCCAAACCATTTCACTTGCTGCCTTCTAAGAAAATCTTACGCTGCTATAACTCCCACTTTAGTCCTGATTTCTTCATTTCTGATATTACCTTTTCTTGATACATTGAATATTCTTCTCAGGAATATCACAAGGACAAGTCAAATGAAACTGATGGGGCATATCAAGAGGAGGTTACATGGGCAACTCTGCCTTATGTGGGAAATGTTAGATAAGAAAAGTAAAGGAAGACAGAGGCAGATTTATGTGGAAAGCTAAGCTAAGACAGCTGGAAAATACATAATGATATAATCAACACCAAATGCATACAAATATCTGACGCCGGAGATGATTGGAGATTCATGGTCATCTATTTTTGCTCCTGTAAAATAACCTGTGGACGAAGAAGCTGCACACATTCTGCAATTTCTTTGGAAGATAAAGTTGTGTACTTTATTCCACTCCTTGGAACTCGAAGCTGTGCACTTTCTGCCACTACTGTGAAAGAAGAAGCTGTGCACTTGCTGCCACTCCGGTGAAAGAAGAAACGGTGCATTTTCTGCCATGTCTGTGGAAGAAGAAACGGTGCACTTTCTGCCATGTCTGTGGAAGAAGAATCTGTGCACTTTCTGCCATGTCTGTGGAAGAAGAAACGGTGCACTTCTGCCATGTCTGTGGAAGAAGAAATGGTGCACTTTCTGCCATGTCTGTGGAAGAAGAAGCTGTGCACTTTCTGCCATGTCTGTGGAAGAAGAAATGGTGCACTTTCTGCTATGTCCTGTGGAAGAATAAGCTGTGCACTTTCTGCCAAAACATTGTTTACATATTTTTCTGCAACAAATAAACATATTACCACACATTTGTTTACACATTTTTCTTCAATAAACAACCATATTACCTGACATAGATCTCCATCCACCCTAGACCACTGATACGCGTCGAAAACATATTGCCGTTACCAGGCCTTTCTGGCACACATCCATGAAATGCGTTCTTGTAACACTCTGTGGGCAGAACTGCATGTTCTTGGCGTATGCTTCACACCTTCACAAATCTGAGTAGCTGGAGACACAGTGAGATGGCGTGAAACACCGTGTGTCTTTACTGTAACGTCGGAAGCCCCAGGCACGACATTGTCAACCAGCCATTTTCTCCCAACATCACATGACCACCCAGGTACCAAACTGTTGTTGGGCGTCTTGTTGATTATTCTCCTGGCCTCCTCTGACCTCGATGTCGCGCTTGAAGGTGCGGTAGAGTCTTACGATCTCATCGTGCTGTGCCTGTAAGGAAGCAGCAGCGGCATTCAGGTGGGGATTACAACATGCAGTACTGAACACTCATACAAACACCACATTTACTTCTCTATAAAGCCACGTAAAAGTGCTTTGCTATCTGAGACAGCATTTAACTAATTGAGTTTCAGTGCAGTCAAGCCTGTGGCTCAGCACATCCGACTTCGAAAAGTATTTTTCTTTCGGGTTTGCTTTCCGACACTGTGGGTAGGGAGTTACAAATGCAACCGGGTTTGAATCACAGCTGCAGGCGATTTGTCAGCAGACCGTCTTGCGATGGTTCTCATACAAAGGTATGAGTGTCTGTCTTTCGGAAAGCAATGGCAAACTACTGAACGTAAACTTGTCAAAAAATCACAAGCAGCCAAATCAATAAGTAAATAAACGCTGGGGTTGGCTGTGAAGTCCTGAAAAGGATATGTAACTAACTTGTTTTTCCTTTCCCTAGCTTTGACTGCCACCAGCCTAAGTACAAGGCCCGACTGAAAGTTGCAGTGTTTCACCTATTCTCCTGCTCCAGGCTGACTTGAAGGTCATGTATCCTTCATATTGGTCAAATCTTATCACTTGTTTCCCCAGAAACTGCGCCTTTAATTACGGCCTGCCGAAGCCACTGTGGCGTTTGCTTGCTTGGTTAACTGATTGCTTTAAGAAAGCACACCGGACAAAAACATTGATGTTTTGTCTCCTGCGGCAAATGTTTGTAAGGTGTAGCCGGTGAATAGTTCATCACCACGCTGATGGTAAATACGTCATGAGTGTGAGTGTGTGTGTGCGTGCGTGCGTGCGTGCGTGCGAGCGTGCGTGTGTGTGTGTGGGTGGGTGGGTGGGTGTCACGAAAAACACCGTGATTAACCAGTGATGACAATAAAAGGCGTTCGGATTAACGACATGTTCGAGGCTACAGGTTGTTTCAACAAATACAGAATAAAACAGTCTGGGTTGCAGCTGCACATGTTTACATCTGGTCGGCAAAATAGGAACATTCGGTGGTGAGTGAGATGAATCAATACACCACTTTGACAGTTCATAAACAGGTCGGATTCAAGCGGAAGTGCCCAGCTCGGGAGAAAACAGTCCCGTCTGTCATTTAGAGTTTCCGGACATCAGGCGAAATGGTGGCTTTTATTGTCACCACACGACAGAGGGTTGTAGGCTTGTTACTGCGAACCTTGGGTCAATACAAGAACTCGCTACCTTGTTTTGGGTTGTCAGGACAAGGGGAGATACTGCTGTACATTAGTGTAGAACAAAATATGGATTAGGATTGACGTGTTTTGTTGGAGAGCTCTACAGTGTTAGATTAATTAAAAATTAACTAGCATGTGTCGTTATGGCAAAGTGTAGCAGCCATCCAGGAATGAGGCGGGTTTGCATAAGATACATAATATAGTCTATTTAGGCCTAATTAATATAGGCAGTAGTCTTGTTAAAACTAGAGAGTGGTGATAGCACTGTTAGTTGAAACATTTAGAGTAGTGAAGTGAATAATTGGCTCTCAGGATGCATAGGATAGCGGGGTGAATTTGGAAGATTTAAGATGGGTTGGAGAGGGGAAAGTGCCCAATGGGGATCTTTCAGTGGTTTTGCCCACTAAATTTGCACTCTTTATGGGTTTTTCCTTGTCATAGCCTGATTCGGACGTAGGTGAGGAGCTATTAGGCTCTATGACAGAGTTTAGTTAGCTGTGAAATAACAGAGCAAGGCAATAGGCTTACACCCAGCCGGTAGGATCTGATAGTGCTATCACCAGATGTGTTGTTTCTCTAACAGTTCCCTGCCATTACGAGGAAGTTCACCGGTTTTGAAGAAAGGGAACTCAATTAGAAGAACACCAGTTGGCCACTCAAAGCTTTCTTAAGGAAAAGAATAACCCCGAGACGAAGGGGGTATAAGTTTACGCTTGACTCATATCGGAGGGTTCACCATAACTGGGTCAGAAGAGCCAGCTAATATAACGACTCCTGCGTGTTAAGGTTTACCTAGGATGGGTGGTGATTGTTGATTTGTCACACATCATACAAACATTGTTAAAGGAACGAGAACATTAAAATGTAAGTCACATCGTGTGATAGATTCCAGTGTAAATATTTCCAAAGACATCATACGTGAACTTTAAGACACTAGTTAAAATAAAGTATATAACAATAACAGTGATACCTAAGTACACACACAAAGGATTCGTAAGTTTTTAGGAACGATAGGAACTTATGTGTAGTGTGCAACCGGTCCATGATCACTGTTTTTACAAAAAGATCTATTTCGGATGATCAGGAAGATGGAATTACCAGGTAGCTACAGATGACAGTCGGTGTCCGCAGGAGAGATACAGTACGGGTGAGATGGATTGTTCGACTTAACGTGCTGTGGTGTGTCCTTGCAAGGATGAAATGACTATGCTATTTCTGAGGGTCGATCCTACACTTTATAGAACACATCATACATTTTCTTTGCATCCGTCTCACGTACATTACACTTTTCGTTTAAAAAAATTAATCTTTATTAATTTTTAGAAGCAAGAGTTGTTGAATATGTTGTTGGGGGGAAAAATGAGAGGGGGCATAGTACGACAGTGATAGAGAGAGGAAAAGGTGTCCATGAACTGAAGGAGTGTGTTGGACGGAAGCTAGTGGATTCTCCAGGATATTGATAGGGAAAACAAAAATTATAATGTGGGTGTTGACTCCCCTCACTCCAGGGACGACACTTTAAAGGAAGACACGACAGGTGTGTGTGTGTGTGGGGTTGTTTTTGTGTGTTTTGTGTGTGTGTGTGTGTATGTGTTGGAGGGTACGGGTTCAGGCATTGTGCACCCGTGGTAAGGATGACTCTTGTCTTTTTGAGGACCCCTCCCCCACTGCCAAGCCTGACCCCAGCTCGTGCCTGTGACTTCTAGTAGCTGTCAGCATGCGACAGGGCCCCCCCGGCCCAACCCCCCGGGGGAAACCAGGGCTGGGGGGGA
>JACEFZ010008470.1:0-50000 GCA_014155875.1 Cepaea nemoralis
GGCAGTGAAACGTTCACCGTTCCCCAAAAAAAAAGGGAAGGGTTCGAAATCAGCGGCAGGTGATCTGATAGCTGACCGCTTTGTGATGGTTTTCATGGTATGAGACATCGGTCGTTCAGACATCAATGGCAAACTACAGAACGTAAAAATTGGCTAGTAAATCGCAAACAACCAATACATGCCGAGGTTGACATGCAACTAATTGTTAACACGGTTAACAGTATAGGGCCTGTTTTCATGCTGAGGGTACTGGAATATGACCACCCCCAAGTGGTACACGATCGGTACAGGATGGGTGATGCATTGGGTATCACACTGGCCTCGTTTATTTCTCAGAACGTGACCTAGTACCTATTTTAGGCGAGGTCGAACTGGCAGCTGAGGTCCATTTTTTTTTAAAACCCCAAGTTTCGATGGGGATTCGAACAGACGACCATCAGTCGGCAGCGAGTAGTTACCCAAAAAACCACCCGCCCCAGTAGATGATTAATAAGTTTGGAAACTTGTCCAAGGACTTATCAATGTATGTCGGGGACACTTCATTTAATTGTTATGTAGTTGTCCTTTACTACTCGTATGTATGCATGTAACTTTATCAATATAGCTCATTTCACTCAATAAAATAAGTTGTAAGCTCTAAAACTGCCTAAACTGTGTGTTCTAATTCACCAGCTTGCAATACTACATATTATGGTGAAAACTGTTCTCTGAGGTGTAGCTCGAACTGTTCGGAGCAGCTCTGCAATTCTACAAATGGAAACTGTCTGTCGTGCGTTGCTGGAAAGACTGGCCAGTTGTGTGACCAGGGTAATATGATGCTTTATTTACATGCGTTATGCGTCTCTTTTATAGCAAATGGTCGCACCCAAATTGGGATTAGCAAACCCTTACCAACATATTTATTCTTAAATATTATCACTATTGTAAATTAAGTTTAAACTACTTTCCTTACTTGTTATCGCCATTTGCCATTATTGTATGTCCTAATGACCTACACTTGATAACAAATTATGTATTTGTATTGTTTATTTATTTGTATTGTTACTGCTTGATAAGATTTACAGTTGTATATTCTGTCTGAATGGGTTTTACTTTTTTTTTGTTTCACCTACATTAAAAAATACTACACATATATGCAACTCAAAGTTTGAGTATTTCACCACAGTCTATTAGCATTGTATCAACATTTATTGATCGTTTGAAGACAAGGATAGGTTATTGGCTTTCCACATCGCGGCTCGCTAATTGTATTCTCTAATGGCTCAAGAACACCTGAATGCATCTTCTCCATTCCTATTTTAATGTTCCTTCCCTATAATTGCTCTGACAATCCAAGCAAAGGCAGCATTCCAACAAATGAGGAACATTATATCTAATGAGGAACATTATATCTAACTTAGCCAACCCTATCCCATATACATGAAAATTATAAAACACATTTTAGAATGTTACATGCCGCTCAAATTAGTGTATGCCTGTTATTCATAAACACTGAATGTTAGTAAAGTAGAAAGAAACTCGAAGCTACAGAAATATGGTTTCTCTGTAGAATAGATATTATCCAATGGCTGCTAACGAGGTCAATGTCCGAGTTCGACAAAATACCAGTTCAAACAAAAAGTTCGGTACCCACAGCAAGAACAGACCCTTCATAGATCAAGATACGGGTAACTGTCAAAAGTAGGGTGGTCGTCTTTAAACTGTCCTTATGACATCACCGTGTTCGTCTGCACCGTTATGTCACGCGCTTAACACTCTCGACATCCTTAACAACAATATTGGCAGGTTACAAGAACTGTTGCCCCGATCAGCTATGCAAATAACATGCTACTAAATATCATAATGAGAAAACTTCGTAAGAAAATGGAGGAAAAAATTAACGTGGTTCAAGCTGGATTTAGACAAGGAAGAGAAACAAGATATCACATACTCAACATGTGTTTAATAATAGAGAAGTGTTGAGAATTTAATGAAAATTTATTCTCCTGTTTTGTGGATTATTCAAAGGCATTTTACTGTGTACTAGATCGGAAATTTGGGAAATCATGAGAAAAATTGGCTTTCTATCACTTTTAGCGCAATTCATAAAAATTCTCTATCTAGACCAGTGTTTCCCAACCTTTTTTGTACCATGCCCCACTTAAGCCTTTCTAAAATTCATATTGCCCCCCTCCCCCCGCCCCACGCCCCCCCCCCCAACATATACATTATTTTTAATATTCAAAAATTGAAATGTTCACTAAAGAAACTTCAATGATAGGTTTTAGGAAGAAATCACTAGGTAATTATTGAGCAAACACAGTAAGTAAATTTTCAAAACATATAATGGAGAACTGAAATTCAAGTACAAAATAATTTTAATGAAAGATTTTTCTATATTATTTTAATTATTAGTAATTATTTATTATTTAAATTTAGTGAAATCCTTGCGCTTGATGCTTGCTGCAAAGAGATCTTATGTCAGGTTCCAATTTAGTTAACTTCAGTCTCAAGTCTCCCCGTTTTGTTATATTCAGCCGATTTCTTCCATTTTCGAATTGGCCCCCTTAACAGTCAAATTGCCCCCCTGTGGGGCGTGGGCCCCACGTTGGGAAACACTGATCTAGACCAAGAAGCAGCGGTTAGAATAGATGGCGAGTCATCTGATTGGTTTGACATCAAACATGGAGTCCGTCAGGGCTGTCTGCTGCCCCCCTATTTGTTTGACCTGTACGCAGAAAATATTATGAGAAATGTCAGAGATGATATAACCAGGGAGAAATATGATGCCCTAAATATCAGTGGTCATGAAATACCAGAGATTCGATATGCTGATGATACAGTATTTCTATCCACATCACAGAATGGTATAGAACTAATAAACTAAATCCAAAAGAATAGTGAAAATCACAACTTGTATCTAAACATAGCAAAAACATATACATATGCATACAGATACAATTAATATGGAGACATAAATATATGTTAATGAGGAAAATTGAAGGCGGAAATTTTCGAATATCTTGGGTCATTGATTACCAACAACGGCGACACAATGAAAGAAATTAAACGACGACTATCAATTTCTCTTCAAAAATTAAAACAACTGAATAAACTGTAGCGTGGGACAGATAGACTTACACAAATTACATTTTAAAGAGCATGCATCTTTCCCATTGCAACATACGCCTGTGAGACTTGGACACTTACTAAACAAGCTGAACAAGCCTTGAATATAAATTTTAAAGGCAAGTTCTAAGAATATCTTGGATACAGAAAAGAACAAATGCATCCTTAGGACATGATCTGAATATTGAAGAAGGGTGGCTACTAAAGACGATAAAACAATGTAAATTGAACTACGAGTAGTTTGATCACTTGAAACGTCATGAAAGTTCGGAGAGAAGAATAATGGAGGGGTATATGCCCAGGAAGAGAGGAAGAAGAAGACCATGGAGAAGATGGCTGCAGAATGTGGTAGATGATCTCCGAGTGGGTGCATCGGGCGCGTAACATATTACTTATGACCGAGAGGTTTTCCGGAAAGTTGTTTGGGAGCGAGGTTCTGCAAAGCACATGCTACTGAGAGAGAGAGAGAGAGAGAGAGAGAGAGAGAGAGAGAGAGAGAGAGAGAGAGAGAGAGAGAGAGAGAGAGAGAGAGAGAGAGAGAGAGAGAGAGAGAGAGAGAGAGAGAGAGAGAAAGAGAGATCCCCGTGTTTAACAGTCATTTCAAAATTTTTACATTGGTCCACGGCCATGTCTAATTCATTATAAAATATATCTATATCTTCTTCTTTAGCGAGCTGTTAGCGCATATACTTGAATTATGTGAATATTCAGCGGTTTTCCATGGAGTTTCACTAATAAACCTCTATCTGAGATTGTTCAAACTCCTTCAACTGTCTTAGCACTCATTTGATCCAAATGCATGCCAACTCCCCTTTAGTATTCTTTCCCTCCAGAGTAAATAATTATATACTTATCTAGATTTCTCCCGCACCTGCCCAGCGCATTTCACTTATCCCTAATGTATTTATCTTTATTCTGCGTGAACAGACGTCCTTTACTTTACCTTTTATGTACTCTTCTTCTTTTGGGTTTATGCACTTTTGCTAAGTACCCATGTTATTTACGATGTGTTTGCATATACACAGAACTTACTTCTGTTTTGCAGACACGCAGGGCCTTCCGTACTATGATAGAGAGAGGCGACTGCATCAGGCGGAACCGTAAGGGGGCTTCATAAGGGGGCGGCATTTTTAAAGCAAAAACATGTAAGGGGCGGAATTTCGATGACTCGCATAATACTAAGGAAATCTACTGCACGGTACTGCAGACACGCCCCTGGTTTGTCAGTTTGTGAACTATAAGTTATCTACAGTCAGTGTACATGTCTCTCTGTGTTACTGATGTTATATAAATGTTTTCCAGTCTGCATTCCCACAACGTTTGGAAAAGATTGCAGAGAGAACTGCAGTACAAACTGCACTGACCAATTGTGTGACGCCATTACTGGAACGTGTATATCGTGTGTACAAGGATCGACTGGTTATTTATGTGATACACGTATGTAAATTGTTATCATTGAAAAAATATCTATCTATCTATCTATCTATCTATCTATCTATCTATCTATCTATCTATCTATCTATCTATCTATCTACCTATCTACCTACCTACCTACCTACCCACCTACCGGTCTGTTTGTCTGTCTGTCTGTCTGTCTGTCTGTCTGTCTGTCTGTCTGTCTGTCTGTCTATCTATCTATCTATCTATCTATTGTTGCTTCTTGAACAGCAGACGTGTTTGTGTGCTCTCCTCCTTTTTGGATTATTTTTTCTGTCTATCTTCATTAGAGCGCAATGGATTTTATATGATTGTGATCACAACTAATGCCGTTCAACTATTGAAATTGTTTTAAGGTTGCTAAATGTGCAGTGTTGGATATGAATGCTAATAATGTTGTATTCAATACTATGGATAAACTATTCACGAAACGGAAAAGCGTCAGTGATAGCTTGAACTAGCCAATCACAACACTGGAATTTAAACCGAGTGCAGGGGATGCTAAAATGTGTACCTGCGGGCGAAAATACACTATGTAGCCATGCTTGACGAGGCGGAAGCTTCTGTGCTGGAAGTAGCGGCAGAACGTGGGCGAATGTGGGTTAAGATTAAGATCTACGAGAACTAAGAACTACACACTAAACAAAGAGAAAGCACTGAAAAGCAAGTTAAAGAATTGCTTTGGCTCTCCATAACTGTCTGTCAAGCGTATGAACGACTGTGAATGTATTTCCATTACTTTCAATAATACTCTGCATTATGAGGCATTTCGAACATGCCTGATCAAACATTATCAGAGCAACCAAGTTGAGTACAGGGTGGACCGACACGGCGCTCAAGTCGAAATCAAAGTATCAGCTTCGTTACACACATTGCACCTCTACCACTCAAAAAACAATCTGCTTGCCCAGGGGGCAGTTGAAGTCATGTCTGAGTGGCTCTCGACTCATTTCGTAGAAATTCAACAGACAGCACAGAAACTGATAGGTGACTCACTAAACACACCTGCCGATCTCAGCATGCTAGTGGCTGGCGAACCTACACAATCTGAAGCTGTAGCCATCACAGCATCAGGCCATAATGACACCATAGTCCAACAAACCATGACTCAGCACAGCAACAACATGAATAAAACTTCTAACCGACCAGTGTTGCTAGCCATTGAGTACCCGATGAGTATGTGTGTAGAAGACAGCATGCAACCGATTGAAATAAATTCGAATCAAATAGAGGTCGCACAAGCGGTACTAGACGATAGCCCAGCTACTAACTAACACTCGTGCGTCTGTCAGCAGCATATTAAAGTGTCAGACCTGAAAGTACTTTTAGATGCCGCTTCTGACAACACAAACAAGATCGCCACGATCATTAGTAACTATAACAACCTCAAGTCAGAGGTGACTCTCCTGAGAGAAGAAAATGTTAAACTAAAACACACAGTTGAGACGTTACAACGCTCGCCCACTACTGACCTGGCAGCACACGCAGATAGTCTAGAAGTAACAGAACCAGTCGTAGGCGCGTCAATTACTCAGCCAATCAAAACACATCTGCAAATAGAAAATGTTGTTTAACAGAACTCAACATATCCTATCGAAGTAAAGGTCAGCAATAGATTTGAAGCATTACAAGAGCAACTATCAAACAACAGCCTGGACGACAGAACATTGCCGAGAGAATACGCCCACATTCAAGAAACATCTGATAATCTGCAAGAAGACAGACTACAGCTGGATTGTCATCAATGGCAGAAACAGCGTGCAAGACGTGTCAGAACCCAACATACACAGAAAACACCAGGCTGACTGCACCCACGTGATAATTGGCGACTCTTTGATTGGGGGAATTTACAGCGACCGCATGTCCTTATCAGACACCGACAAAGCCGCAACAATTCAGCTTCCAGGTGCAGGAGTAGAAAGACTAACAAACAGTATACGTAATCTGGAGGTTAATACAGCCATTAAAAAGACAACGATTCATATAGGAATACACGACACTATGAAAAACCAAAGTATAACAATTTCTCAGTTAAGAACACTACTTGACTTACTACGTTACACTTTCCCAAATTCTACAGTTTTGTTCTCCTCCATCATACCACCAAGTTATGGCTCTCAACATCTATTGGCCGACATAAACAATAACACCCTAGAGACTTTTTGCAATCGGTATCATGTACACTTAATCAACAACACACCCTTCTTCACATCACAGACAGGAGCACCAAAGAAACGATTGTACAGAGACCAAATACACACATCCACATTAGGAACTAGTCTGCTTGCAAAGAACATTAAATACCCTGAAAGGGCACAAAACCTGACCAACACACAAATGCGAAAAACATTGATTTCTGAAGAACCAAGGCCAACCCAGGCCAACCGAAGCTCCCCCATTTCACCAGGTAAACGTCTGCTGACATCTGACCCCCGACCTCCGGCCACTCAAGAATCACACATGCTACCAAGAATAAACCAACCCATCCTTCCTACCCCCATCTTAGCACGGGAAGGAGATAACTACCACAATAGTTTTCCTGCCCTCCCCTGCAAGGAACCTGCGTTGCAAACATCGGCACACACACACGGCAGTAATACCACTTTGACACAGCCCCCTCACGCCACAAATGGGCCACCTAGCAGACAGCAGGAAGTTCCGCATCATTGGGGTCCAGAACTTTACGCCAACAATGGGCCACCTATCAGACAACAACAGGTTCCGCATCATTGGAATCCAGAACTGCTACACTTGATGCAATTTAGTCCGGCCGCACTGAATCAAGCTTTTATGATGTCTCTACAATACAGACCTGTAAGATAGGATATGTATTAAACACTGAGCCCTATACGCAATATACCAGGAAAAGAGCTTCCTCCTTGAACTTTAATTGCTTACTGTTTAGCGTTTTATCTCCCGTGTGGGATACCCAACTTTAAACAGGAACATTGACTTGTATAGTCATTTATTCATTCTTTCGGATAGCAGCTGGTTACATAGCTTGCGAAGTAGTTCGAGCTAATTAATTGTTGTATGTTCATACGCTTTAATTCTTTTTGTTCTGTATTTGCACTATACTTGTTGGTCTCATTAGTTATATCGTTATAATATTGTCATTTACATATCGATTTCTATTACTGGTATTTTGTAAGTTAATGTAATTGTGTATTTTTATGATCTTGTATTTTTACCTAATTTTGACTAATTTACACTTACTTCTTGGGTGAAATGTCTGAGAAGTGGCAACATTGGCTCAATAAAGTCAGGAATACGTTTTGGACACTTAAACATATGCAACTTATTCAACAAGCTGCCAGAGTTATCTTCTATTCTTAATCAAAATTTTCATGTATTCGGCCTTAGTGAAAGTAGACTAAATGAAAACATTTCAGATGAGGACATCTCTATTAAAGGGTACAAAGTTTTTAGAAGAGATCCCTGTAGGAAACAAGAGACAGGCATAGTAGCCTATGTTTCTAATCTACTAAATGTTCACCGTAGGCTAGACTTTGAAACTTGCGAAATAGAATGTATTTGGTTGGAGTTAAAACTTCGAAACCGCACACCCCTGATAATTGGCTACCTCTATCGAAATCCCAGGGCTGGACACGTTTGGTACGAAAACTTCACTACCATGATGGATGTGGTTTTCGCTTCCGGGAAGGAAATTATACTACTCGGAGACTTTAACATTGACACCAACAAATCCCATATAATTTGGGGAAATATAATTGCATCATACAACTTCCAACAAATAGTAAAACAAGATACTAGAGTAACAAACTCATCTTCAACACTTATAGATCACATTTATGTAACTTGCTCGGACAACATCATAGAATGCACCGTGCCCAATTGTGCAGTGAGCGATCACTACCCAATATGCTGCACATGGTCTAAAAAAGGAATTAAAACTCCTAAACATAAACACATAACTGTAAAATATAGAAGCTACAAAAATTTCAACCAAACCGCATTTTTACAGGACTTGCTCAGTTCACCTCTAAACAATGTTTATCAACTTCCAGACCCGGATGATGCTCTGGAATCCTGGATGAAGATCTTTATTGAATGTGTTTGATAGACATGTGCCAATCAAGGAAGTTCGAGTAAAACATCACGTCAAACCACCTTGGATCACCCAGGAAATTCTTGAAATTATGAGAGACAGAGATAAGGCACATAAAAAGCGGGATCTCAGCACATACCGTACTCTTAGAAACAAAGTTCAATATACCATACGAAAAGAAAAGAAAAATTACTTTAAGAACTTAGTAATGGATAAAACAAATAGTAAGGATATATGGAAGGCAATTAACACCTTGACAAACAAGCATAACTTACTCAAATTCATTACCATCAAATCCTATTTCATGCGACCAATTCAGTAACTTTTTTCAGAATGACATAGATCAGTTGAAGGCTACAATACCAAATTCTCCTTGCAACTTATCTTTACTGTCATCGTTTTGCCAGACCAGATGCCCCCGAGATATCCTTTCTGACATACCGCTAATGACAGTCACTGAAGTATTCACTTACCTCAGTAACCTAAAAAACACAAACTCATCTGGGTTAGATGGAATCAGCAGTCGGATTCTCCGCTGTGCTGCGCCAGTGATCTGTGTATCACTAACCTATGTATATAATCAGTGTCTCACCAAAGGTCACTTTCCATCAGCTCTCAAAATCGCTAAAGTGTATCCTCTCCTTAAATCTGGTTCATTGGACAATGGTCTCCCGAACAATTATAGACCCATTTCTTTACTATCATCACTATCTAAACCACTAGAAAAACACATCCATAAGGTAACATTACAGTATTTAGATCGCAACAAGCTTATAGTTGACAGTCAATCAGGATTTCGACCAAAATATTCTTGCCATACGGCCCTAACAAACATGATAGAAAATTGGCACCAGAATATAAATAACAACAATCTATGTGGAGCTGTGTTTATCGATTTCAGAAAAGCATTTGATATGATAGACCATGCCATTTTAATTTAAAAACTAGAGACAATGAAAATTGGCCCTAATGTTGTGACGCTAATAACATCTTTTCTGTCAAACAGAAATCAAGTAGTATCATACAATAAATCTCTGTCCCAAACCACTACCTTCAATACTGGAGTACCTCAAGGCTCTATTCTTGGCCCTCTATTATTCGCCATATATATTAATGATCTACCTTTGCATCTTTCGTCGTCCTGCGATCTATTTGCAGACGACTGTACAGTGTATACAAACGCTGAAAGCAGTAATTTGCTGGAGTCGTCTTTGCAACAAGAATTAAATAATGTAGTTAGGTGGAGCTATGCGAACCGTATGCAAATTAACACCACTAAAACAAAATCTATGTTATTAACAACCAGACAAAGACTTCAGACTCTAAATTCACACAGATCACTTCAACTTCACATCGATAAAATGCCAGTAGAACGTGTAATTGAGCACAAAACATTAGGCCTCATCATTGATAGAAACCTAACCTTTAATCCTCACGTTCAAGCGCTTACTAGACAAACAGCGAAAAAAGTCTACCAACTCGCCAAAATTAAAAATTTCCTTGATGAGAACACAACGAAAATATTCTATACGTCTCACATACAGACACATTTTGACTACTGCTCTACAATCTGGGACGGTTGTTCCAATTCAAGCACGAAGCGACTTTACTCACTCCAGAAACGGGCCATGAGTTTAATTTATAGCAAACATTTAACTGACAATCCTAGCCTGCATAAACGCCTTCAGTTACTACCACTCCGCAAACGTCTGCTTTTCAATAAGGCCAAACTAATTCACAAAATCCTACATCGGAATGCCCCAAATTACATTTGGCCATTGTTTGAATATAATGCTAGACACAGTAAACGATTAAATATATTACACATTCCGAAGCCTAGGATAGACTTATACAAAACAAGCTTAACGTACTCTGCAGCTCAGCTGTGGAACAATCTTCCACATGAAATAAAAGACATCACCAATCCCTATACATATAATCGCAAATTATTTGAGCACTATCTCAGTACGGATTACCTTCCCCCTTAATAATAGAAGTAATAATAATAATAAAACCCTAGTATAACAGCCAGTCCCCTTTTGGTAGGCCAGTATATTCCATAACAAGTGCCACACCAGTTATTACTATTACTGAGTCGTGTAGTATTGATTTTTAATTTTTCCACATGCCTTTATAATGCATATCATTTATATCGTTGCTGTTTTCAGTTAGCCTTGATTGATGTGTGAATGGTATAATGTATGAAAGAGAGTGATAAAAGAGCAGAATGTTATTCGGGCCTGCGTGCACAATTCGTACCCCTTTCAAAATAAAGTTTTGTTGTTGTTGTTGTTGTCTATCTATCTATCTATCTATCTATCTATCTATCTATCTATCTATCTATCTATCTATCTATCTATCTATTATGTGTGTGTGTCTAGATGTGAGGATTGTGTTTGTGTTGGGGGTGAGTTTGTAGGGGACGGGGGGTGTGGGGTATGTGTGTGGGGGTATGTGTGTGTGGGTGGGGGAATTGTGTGTAACTGGGTGGGTAAATGGAGAGATGTGTTGGTGGGTGGGGGAATATGTGTGTGGATGAGGGATGTGTCTGGGTGGAAATTTGAGTGGGTCGGTGGGGGTGTCAGTGTGGGTCGGTGGGGGTGTCAGTGTGGGCGAGGTATGTGTGTGAGTGGTGGGTATTGGTGGGCGGGGGTGTGGATTGTGGGTGGGGATGTGTGGGTGGGGGTATGTGGATGGGTGTGTGGGGGATGTGTGAATGGATTGGGGGATGTGTGTATGGATTGGGGAATGGGTGTGGCTGATGTTTATATGCTTGGAAGAGGCGTGTGGGTTGGGGATGTGTATGTATGGGTCAGTGTTTGTGTGTGGGTGAGGGAATGTGTGGATGGGGAGTGTTCGTGGGTGGGAGAGGTGTGTTGGAGTACGGGAGAAGTGTGTGGGTGGGGAGATGTGTGCGGGTTGGAATTGAGTGGGTGGGTGGGGTGGTGTGGGATGTGTGTGTTTGTGGGGGATGTGTTTGTGAGTGCGGAGATGAGTGGGTTGGTGGGTAGAGGAATGTGTGTATGGATGGGGCGTGGGGGAGGGTGAGGGATGTGTAGGAGGAGGATGTGTGTTTGGGTTGGTGTGTTTGCGTGGGTGTTGGTGGATAGTGGGATGTGTGGGTGTTGGCGGTGGGGGATATGTGGGTGTTAGTAAGTGGGTGTGTGTGTGGGGGGGGGGGGGGTGTTTGCATGGCAGATGTGTGTGTTGGTGGGAGAATTTGTGTCGGTGGGGGATGTGTGTGTGTTTGTTGGGGTGTGTGGGTGGATGTGAAATGTGTGGGTGGGAGAGGAAATTTATGTGTGGATGGAAAGATGTGTGGGTATGGGTGGTTGATGTGTGAGTGGGTGAGTGATACGTGTGTGTTGGTGCGGGATGTGTGTGTGAGGGGTATGTGTGTTGTTGGAGGGTTGTGGGTGGGTGGAGCGTGTATGTGTGAGTGAGCTTGAGTGGATTGGGGTATGTGTGAGTGGGTGGAAAGATGCGTGTGGGTGGGTGAGGGACATCTGGGTTGGTGGCGGGATCTGTGAGTAGGTGGAGGGATGAATTGGGGATGTGTGGTGAATGGGGGATGTGTGGTGGGTGGGGGATGTGTGGGTATGGGTAGGTGATGAGTGAGTAGGTGAGGGATGTGTGTGTGGGTTGATGCAGGATGTGTGTGTGGGAGGATGGATGTGTCACATAACATGAGAATGTGCATTATGCTTATAACATTCATTTGACAATGGTTTTTTTTCCTATGTGAATGCATCATGCATTGTTGATGAACGAAAGATGATTGATTGAAAGATCCGAATGTAAGACGGACCTACGCGCCCAATTTGTTACCCTCTGAAAATAAAGATCAATTCAAAGATCAATTCAAGTATGTCTGTCAATCTATCTATCTATCTATCTATCTATCTATCTATCTATCTATCTATGTATCTATCTATCTATCTATCTATCTGTCTATCTATCTATCTATTTGTCTGTCTCTTTGTCTGTCTGTCTGTCTGTTTGTATGTCGGTCTGTCGGTCCTTCCGTCCGTCCGTCCGTCCGCCCGCCCGCCAGCCTGCCAACCTGCCTGCCTGCCTGTCTATCTGTCTATCTGTCTGTCTGTCTGTCTGTCTGTCTGCATGTCTGTCTGTCTGTCTGTCTGTCTGTCTGTCTGTCTGTAGTGTATGGGTGGGTAAAGTGTGGAAGTTTGTTCATATTAGTTTCAGTGATTATGTGAGGCATCATGTATGTGTCTAGATGTGAGGGTGTGGGTGTGTGTGCGGGTGTGTCTATGTGTGTGTGTGTGATGTGTATGGTGGGGGTATGTGTTGGGGGTGTGGGAAGATGTGTGTGTGTGGGTTGGTAGACGGGTGTGTGGGTGGGTCATGTATGTGGGTGGGGATGTGTGTATGTTGGTGGGGGTGTTACGTGGGTGGGGATATGTTTGTGGGTGTGGGTGTGTTGATGTGCGTGTTGGAAGTGTTAGGGGATGTGTGTGTGTAGTGGGGGTGTTGGAAGAGGTGTGTAAGTTTGGGGATGGGTGGGGGAATGTGGGTGTTGGTGGGTAGTGAGATGTGTGGGCGGCTATGGATGTGTGTGAGTGGGGGATGTGTGTGAGTGGGAATGTGTGGGTGGGTGGGAAGTATGTGGGTGAATGGGAAATATGTTGGCGGGTGGGGAGATATGTGTGTTGGTGGGGATGTGTGTGTGGTGGATGTGTGTATGGGTGGGGATATGTGTGTATGGGTTCGGTGTATGTGGGTGGGGGATGTTTGGTTAAGGGATTGTGGTTGGAGCGAGAGTGGATGTTGTGTGGGTGGGTGAGTGAGTGTGTGTAATTTGGGGGATGGGTGGGGGATATGTGTGTGGGTAGATGCGGGATATGTGAGTGGGTGGGGGATATTGTGTGGGTGTTGGAATGTGTGTAAGTGGGGATGTGTGGGTGGGTGCGGCAAGTGTTTGTGTGTAGGTGCGGATGTGTGTGTTAACGGGGAGATGTGTGTGTGGGTGGGGGATGTGTGCTTGGCTGGGTGGTGGAGAATATTTGGGTGGGTGAGTGTGTGTGGTTTATGGGATTGGTTGGGAAATGTGTGTAGATGGGGAGATGTGTGTAGGTCAGGGGATGTGTGTGGGTGGAGGATGATTGGATTGATACATGTATGCGTGCCTGGGTTGTGTGTGTGGGTAGGTGGGGGATGTGTATGGGTGGATGTGTGTGGCTGGTGGATGGGTGGATGGGTGTGGTCATGTATGTGTAGCCTGGGGGGGGGGGGTGTTTGAGTGGGTAGGGCTTGTTTGTAGGGGGAGTTGTGGTGGGTGGAGGATGGGTGGATGGGTGGATGATGTGTGTCATAAGATGGTAAAATGCATTGTTTATGTTTACAACATTCATTTGACATCGATTGTTTTTATTCTATGTGATCGTATCATGCACTATTGATGAACGAAAGATGAGTGATTGGAAGGGCCGAATGTAAGACGGGCCTGCGTGCCCAATTTGTTACCCTTTGAAAATAAATTTCGTTCTATCTATCTATCTATCTATCTATCTATCTATCTATCTATCTATCTATCTATCGATCTATCTATCTATCTATCTATCTATCTATCTGTCTATCTGTCTGTCTGTCTGTCTGGGTGTGTGTATGGGTGCGGGATCTGTGTGTGTGGGTGGGGGATTCGCGTGTGGGTGGGTAGTGGGGTGTATGTGGGTGGGAGATGTTTGTGGGTGATGGGGGATGTGTTGGTAAGTGGAGAGATGTGTGTGCGTGGAAATGTGTGGGTAGGGGGTTGTGTGTGTGGGATGTGTGTATCTGTGAGGAGATTGTGTGTGGGTGGGGATGTGTGTGTATGGGTGAGGTGTGTGGGTGGGGGATGTGTGGTTAAGGGATGTGTGGTTGGGGTGGGTGGAGGATGTGTGGGTGGGTGAGTGCGTCTAGGTTGGGGTATGTGCGTGTGGGTGGGTGGGTGCGGGATGTGTGAGTTGATAGGAGATTGTGTGGGTGGGGCAATGTGTGTAAGTGGGGATATGTAGGTGGGTGCGGCAAGTGTGTGTGGGAAAGTGCGGTATGTGTGGGTTGGCGGGAAGATGTGTGTGTCAGTGGGGATGAGTGGGTGCGGGATGTGTGGTTGGGGGATGTGTGCTTGACTAGGTGGTTTGGGTGTGTGGGTGAGTGGTGGAGGGTATGTGGGTGGGTGAGTCTGTGGGTTATGGGAAGGGTGGGGAGATGTTTGTAGGTGGGGGATGTGTGTGGGTGGGGGATGTGTGGGTGGGGAGTGAGTGGGTTGGTGCATGTATGTGTGTCTAGGTTGTGTGTGGGTGGATGTGTGTGGGTGAGGGATGGGCACGGAATGTATGTGTGCCTAGGTGTGTGTGGGTGGGTAGGGCGTGTGTGGGGTATGTGTGGAGGTGGTAGATGAGTGGGTGTGTGGGGGATGTGTCTCATAACATGGTAGTATACATTGTGTATGTTTACAACATTCGTATGACAATATTTCTTTTTCCTATGTGAATGTACCATGCACTATTGATGAACGAAAGATGAGTAATTGGAAGGGCCGAATGTAAGACGGGCCTGCGTGCCCAATTTGTTACCCTTTGCAAATAAAGTTTGTTCGTTCGTTTATTCTATCTATCTATCTATCTATCTATCTATCTATCTATCTATCTATCTATCTATCTATCTATCTGTCTGTCTGTCTGTCTGCCTGTCTATCTATCTATCTATCTATAACGGGAGTTCATTTGAACTCCGTTCGTTACGCACCGCGCGTAATTGCGTACGTTGAACATGATCATGTCATAGTCATGTGATAAGTACTGACCAATGAATAAAAGAGCACGTGCTTATCGTCCCATGATGCTTAGGTTCTCTTTATGACCGTTGAGAAAATGGCCGGGATTATCCAAAATCCGCTCAAAGAAGTTCAAAGAGCGGTGATTCAGTTTCTTACTTATGAAGGATGTCGACCAGTGGACATTCACCGAAGAATGCAGGCAGCGTACTGTAACAATGTGTGTCGAAGGCAACAGTGACGGAATGGGCACGAATGTTTCGGAAAGGACGTCAGTTCGCGATAGAACTTCGACGGCCCGGTCAAGCGCATATTGTTGCAACAGGAAAAAGCCATCGTCAAAATTGAAGCAGCAGTACAGATGAACCGTTGTTGAAGCATACGTTCGCTAGCGAAAGAATTTGATGTGTCAATTGGGACAGGTTCGAAAGGTCGTTCGTAAGAAACTGCAATATCGGAAAGTGTGTTCACAGTGGGTACCACAGATGTTGACCGACCACCAAAAAGAGGAACGCATGGGATGGTATTTCAACCACTTGCTGCGTTACAGAGTGGAGGGTGATGCATTTCTCTTCCGCATAGTGGCAGGCGATGAATCATGGTGTCACCACTTTGAGCCGAGCATCAAAAGAGAGAGCATGTAATGGAAGCATGCTGGATCACCAAAAGCCAAAAAATTCAATTTACAGGTTTCTGCTAGTAAGGTTATGCTGAGCGCATTTTTTTAACCATGAAGGGCTATTGTTGGCTTTAAAGAACCTGGTGTCAACATTAAATCTACCCACTACTTGGAAACACTAGAAAGCTGCAAAAAGCCATCAAGAATAAACGACCCGGCACGCTTTCTCGCGGTGTGATTTTGTTGCACGATAATGCTCGTCCGCATGTAGCAAAGATTGTGCAGGAAGCATTAGCAAGAAAGAAGTGGGAAATTCTGCAACATCCAGCCTATAGTCCTGATTTGTCACCATGTGATTTTCATTTGTTCGGACCTCTAAAAAGAAGCTCTCAAGGGGCAAAGATTTCACACAGATGCAGACGTAATGAATGCGGTAAAATCTTGGTTCAGTGAGCAACCACAATCCTTTTTTGCGTACGGCATTCGCCGCCTACCTAAGCAATGGGATGCTTGATTGAATGCCTACGGCGACTTCTTCTGACCAACCCGTGGTGTATAATTCATTCAAAATGAATGATTTGTTTAATTCTACCACATCTGTTAATGTTTCTTTCATGCTTTTGTAATAAAGCCATTGGAACGGGTTTCACATGAACTTTCCTAATATTTATCTATCTATCCATCCATCCATTTATCCATCCATCCATCCATCTATCTATATATCTATCTATCTAATCTAATTTATCTATCTGTCTGTCTATCTGTCTATGTTTCTACTATGTTCAAAGCGTTTTATATTGTTATTGTTGCTTTTGTCTAAGATTGACCTCATAAATGATATATGATATAATGCAGGACAGCAGAGATAAGAAGGGCAGATTGTTAAAAGGGCCAGCGTCCAGTTCGTAACCCCTTGACAATAAAGTTCATTCTTTAGCTCTCTCTCTCTCTCTCTCTCTCTCTCTCTCTCTCTCTCTCTCTCTCTCTCTCTCTCTCTCTCTCTCTCTCTCTCTCTCATTTTCTCTCTCCCATTATCTCCCCTCTATAACGGGGCGCAAGTCCCCAAAAAAATCACTCCAAGACGTCCTATCCTTATTTTTCCCATGCAAATCATTCAAATTCCTCCCTATATTATTCAGTTGTTTCTGTTTCTCTTCTTCATGTGTTTTATGTCTTCCTATATTTCTTTTGCGGTATGGATTCCAGACAAAGGCCTTTATAGTTATACTATTCTCAAATTTTCTCAATGTGTGTCGTATCCACCGCCAGCGTCTGTTCTTTACTTCTTGATTCACCATTATTTGTCCAGTTCTTTCCAAGATCTCCACTTTGAGATTTTTTAATATTTTTTTTTTTAATTTTTAAATTTATTCGGAAGATATGATTAGGAAGCTGGATAATCAGCCTAGAGAATGACAAATGTCAGAGAGATTGTATTTAAGTGCTTTGTAGTTGTTTTGCCCCAGTGTTTAGAGTGTTTGCTTGTCATGGCGGTGGTCCTGGTTCAATCCCCAGTAGAGACAGGATTATGTTTACCAACAAGTACGACACTGGGGTTTACCCAGCCTTATATAAATTGGTACTAGATAATTTTCAGAATTTTCTGAGAATTGTCAGTGAAACAAACGAGGAAAGGAACGGCCCACCCTATCTCATTATGTTGTTGTCTAGAATATGTGAAGACTTAACACTTCACACCCCAACAACAATATCTGCTATGGCACACAATTTACCTGGGTTGTCTTTGCTGTTTACAACTGTAACAATGTAAACAACAATATGTTTTCGTACTATCTCATAAATAACTCCATGTGTCTTCGTACTGTCCCATAAATAGCTTCTTTTATCTTCGTCCTGTCCGGTAAATAGCTTCATTAGTCTTCGTGCTGTCCCTTAAATAGTTTCATTTGTCTTCGTGCTATCCGACAAATAGTAATAGAGCCTGAGATTTCTGGAATCACAGAAAAGGTCGACACTTTGAGAATTCCTTTCCCAAGAACAAGACAATAATGATGATTATCGGACAATGTAAAACTAAATCAGGAAATTTGCTACGAAATGCGCAAATGAGCTTATCCGTCATCATCATGTATAGTCTCCCCCCCCCCCCCCCCCCCCAATATAAACATCCATATCTCAGTAACCAACTGAGGGAAAATTAGGAGATTTAGTATACAACCTTATCATTATGTCCACCCAACAAAAAAACATTTTCTGGAGATTTTACAGCAGATTTCAAAGTTTGTTTATATACGGTATATAATTTACGGGTCTGGAATGAAATTCATAATTTTAAATGTATTACAGCGTAGCCAGACAATAACCGCTCAATGTTGAATATTGTACGTTTTTTCACTGGATTGGCCGTATGCCAACTCCCCGCGTTGTTTAAAGTAGGACTGTTCATTCAGAGGTGTCTCAAAATGTGGGTTATTTCATGAAACCTGATTAATATGTTGTTGTTTTTTTAAATCTTACCAGTTATTGCTAACATTGAAATGTGTGAATATTTTTCAATGGGATTGAATGCGAAATTATAAACTTCAGAGAATCGCTATGAAGTTGTACACATATTTTTGTCAAGGAGCTTATCGCAGGAAACTGTTTTATACTATTACAAATTCCGAAAAGAAAAAAAAAGAACAATGCATGCATTGGGTTTGAGTAAACGGGCATTTCGTCGATGGGTGCAAGAATCTGGAATTAAACCACCACGCAATAACCAAACGGTAGGTAGAAAGATGAATGTAGACAGCTTTGACAAAGATGTCATAAGGCGAGCTATTATAAAAATGCTTTAAAAAGTCGCTTGATATACGACAGGGACAACTTCATTGCACCGGGTTCTCTCCCATATGGCTCGGTCTCTTTCCGCAGCGCGGAAAGCATCGCACAAAGCACGAACTCCGCAGCTCTAGCGACGACCCACAGAAGTCTCCGAAAAAATTAACTCGTGAACCGAAGGATGCTGCCCAGAATCGAACCCACGACCTTTGGAGCCCGAGTCTAAAGCTCCTAAAATTATAAAAATTTGGGATTTTATATCCAGGATTATCCAGCATTATAAAAATGCTGGATGCCAAAGAAACAGTGACTGTAAGAAAACTTAGGGTTTGGTTCAGAAAGAACAATAACATAGAGCTATCCAAAACAACTTTGTGGAAATTTATAAGGACATTATCTTCACTATTTGAAAGTACAAGGGCGGTAGAAATAATCTTTGCGAGCAACCACATTTAGGAGCCATGAGAAGCAGATACCTACGTGAAATAAGGGAAATGCGCAAAGAAAATTATGGCATAGTGTGTTTGGATGAAATGTGGATCAATGAGCACCACACAAGTGATAAGGAATAGCAATCAGTGGATGGACAGATAAAGCGATATGGTCATGGCCCATGCTGGTAATACGCATAATGGCTTACAACAGAATGCTGGGCTCGTGTTCGTAACAAAGCATACAGACAATAGGGATTATCATAATAAGATTAATGGTAATGTATTTAGAGATTGTCTCGAGAATACTATGCTTCCATCCCTAGATAGACAGTCGTGTCCAATTATGAACAATGCATGATATCAATGTTGTTGCCCAAGAAGACAAAATACCTACAGCATCGAGCACAAAGGGAGCAATAAAGATATGACTCCGAATGGAAAACATACCATTTCCAGAAACGTATTTCTAGCTAGAATTATTGTCCCTTGTAAAACAGATGGCAAAAAGCAAGAAATATCAAATCGACAAGTTGATAGAAGAGCATCGTCATGGGTGCTTGAGACTTCCGCCGTACCATTCTCATTTTAACCCTATAGAACTTGTGTGGGCTAAAATTAAAGGACAAGTGGCAGCTGACAATACTATATTCAAATTGTCTGACGTCAGGATACTAATCCAGTCCGCGCTATTAAATATTGATAAACGTTACTGGAAAATGTGAGGACCATGTGTTGAAAGAGGAAGAAGATTATTGGAGAAAGGACGGATTGAATTTTATGCAACCGAGAGCAGTCATCAACCTACTGGAATCGTCCGACACAGATTAAGGTTTGAGCAGATCACAGACCTTAATCCACGTGCACACCAACTGGGATATTTTGCTACAAATATTCAGAAGAATTGCAGGCCCTAAACATTACAGCATCAGCATAGTGTCAATGGCAACATTTTGTATTCCACAGTGATGAATTTTCAATTCCGCAAGCCCTCAACGGTGACAAACAACTGTATTGGGAAAAAAAAAAAAACACACACACACACACATACACACACACACACTAAACGCATTGAATACCAACAGAAGAGTAATATTGCTGTGGAAACTGACATATTGTGGCATAACAAGAATAGTGAGAGCAAACACGTTGTCAAATTAGGGGACAACACACGTGCATACGAATCAATCTATAAACTTCAATGAAAAGAGGACCAACATCTTGGTCGTTAAGAAGAAAGCCCACTACAGAGACACTGACAATTATTTTCATAGTGCAAAACAGGTAATCATGTTCCGTCTCTGAACGGTAAACAGCAGAGTAGACAATCTTTCACGAAGACTCAAAGCAGGTCTGTCACCCTTGTGTACGTGCGAACAAACTACACAGACAGCTGAACAGATCCTTAAAAATGGAAACATGATGAATAAATTGCGGTATCATTTCTGGTCACTCCATACGCACTTTAACGCACAGCTATTTGGAAGCTTTCACGAATTCAATATAAAAAGTTAACACGAATACTTGTGTACACATTATTAACCAGCAGCTGAAGAAACAAGAAGGAAATGAAAAATAAGGTAAAAAATATATTCATTCTACTTTCCTGTCAATTTACAAATTATTTACCCCATGCCTCTGTAAATTCTCTGTCTTTACTAATGTTTCACAATGCACCCCTCTCGGGATTCTCCGTGGTGAAGTGGTCAAGCCGTCTGACTCGGGCTCCGAAGGTTGTATGTTCGATTCCGGGCCGCGTCCTTCATTTCACGAGTGCATTTTTTCGGAGACTCCCGAGGGTCGTCGCTGGAGGTACGGAGTTCGTGCTTTGTGCGACGCTTTCCGCTCTGCGGAAAGAAACTGAGCCATATGGAATAAAACCCGGTGCAATGCAGCCGACCCTGTCGATTTTAAGCTACTTCTTTCATTGCACCCACTTCCATACGAATCCGGATACGCCTTGTGTGTCATCTGAATTGGCGGGGCTTTCATTACTGTAAACATAAATTTGTTAGCGAGAAATCACTAGTTTTTCAGCAAAACATCAAAGAAATGTCGCCGCTTTCGATGATTTAAGTTGTTTTTGGACCTATCAAAGACATATTCCTTGGGTGGGGGTAAATATACGACGGCTGGAAAAGTTTCATAACGATGCAACAGACAGTTTTCAAAATAACTGATCGTGAATGAAGGCATTCTTTTCGGTACATACTATAGCAAGTCATTTGCAAAACGTCGCTCTCACAGTGACATGTCGGGAAGACTCTCAATCTGTAGCCAGATCCCCTGCCTCATCCATGGCCAGGGTGTCTGTAATGTCACATAACCTCTGCAGTGTTGGTCCACCACTGCCTCTTCTTCCAGTAATCACGCTTTCCGTGGTTGATATGTTTTTTTTTTCTCAGCCACTGTACTTTTAGTATGATCAAAGTATTTCCAGTTTGCGAGTCATGATGCTGTTTATGGGCCAGATTTCGTTGATATTCAGCTCCTATAAACTGTATTTATGTTTTTTTTTTCTTTTTATACACAGTTTTCCAAGTATTTTCTGTAGCAGTTAAGTTCACAAACCTTGATTTACCTCACGTTCTCAAAATTGTTACGTGTATTTGTTTGCTGGTGCTGTGTCTATCTATGCATTTAATGTTGTTTAAAATCTGTATTGACATGACCAGTCTCCTTTTTATTTGTCTAAACAGTCCCTATTAACGTCAACTATCCATCCATCCATCCATCATGTGCCATGCCGGTAAGCGTGGGCGGTCATGTTCTGCCATCTCACTCGATCACCAGAGTCGTGGATCAGCTCCGTGTTTCTGTCTCGACCATGCCACAAGGCCAAGCCATCCAGGTACTTGCTTCTAGGTCTTCCCCTTGGTCTGTTCCCTTCGATCTTACCAGTTGTCACCAAGTTCTCCAGATCATTTCTTCTCATAACATGCCCAAAAAATTGTGACTGTCTACGTCTAATGTCTCTAATCAGTTTACGATCTTCATTTGTTTCTTGAAGAACTTGTTCATTGGTCTTTCTGGCTGTCAATGGTATTCTTTGCATTTTCCTCAGAAACCACATTTCTACAGCCATCAGATGTTTTTCAGCCTGACTGCTTATTGTCCACGCTTCACATCCATACATTATATATGCATATGTTATTTATAAATTCATAAGACAAATAAACTGCCTCCCAAAGTCAAATGGGTTGTGGTGGATGTTTTGTATCCGCATCTGTGAAGTGTACTTTTCAGTTTATCCAACCATTTTCTGGGTATTCCTCTACACGCTTGTGTGTGTGGTTATATGCTCTTATTGATGGCTGATCTGATTTAGTTCACATAAAATGTCC
This sequence comes from Cepaea nemoralis, assembly GCA_014155875.1. Taxonomy (NCBI): domain Eukaryota; kingdom Metazoa; phylum Mollusca; class Gastropoda; order Stylommatophora; family Helicidae; genus Cepaea; species Cepaea nemoralis. The sequence continues at coordinate 22,568 of JACEFZ010008470.1, forward strand.
AAACCAATTTTTGTCTCTCGATGAATTCAACACATAATGTTATGCCAATCATTTTGTTCTATGTCATCGGGTCTCACTTGAAAACCTTAGCAGCTAGTTCAGGCATTGCGTCTCTCGTACAGCGGGATTAGTATGGCGGTTCATTAATGAATATTAAGTCTGATATCTATAGTAAAGTGTTGGAAGAAAGTAATATTTATCATGTATCGATTGACGTCATTGTAACCATCTGGTGTTTAAGTGAACCTGACAGCTGATAGGTCACTGTTTATTTTCCATATTGGCATATTTGTTCTCTCTTGGAATCTTCCGTGCTCTGTGAAAATAGTGCCCAAATAGATGAATTGTGAGACTTGCTTTACTCCAATATTGTTTATTTGTATATTTAATGAGCCTTTAGAAGTTTAGACATTCTGATTTTCAGTGTTTCAGTCTGTCGCGTGTAGTATTAATGTTTACATGTTGTTGAAACTTTACTAATATCGTTTCACACTTTCCTTTCTTGTAAGCCCTAAGGCTAACCTTAGATCTGTACGCTTGCTTGACTAATTACAGCTTAGGTGTATTTCATTGGCTTGATTTTACACAAGGAAAACATGTTCATTATTTTTATTTAGAAAATGGGGAGCTCGTTAGCCTAGTAATTAGACGCTGGTCTGCCAACCGGTGGTCACGTGTTCGATCCCCATCTGAGCGGATTCGAATCTTTCAAAATTGACTTGGGCTCCCAGGGCGACCCAGCCTAAAATGAGGATCAAAAAGTGTAATAGAAAATAAAGGCCACAGAGTGCCGAGTGGTCTAAACAAATATGAGTCTAGCAGCACATACCTAGTGCATCTTAAGACTTGTGTAAAACGTCATTTGACTTACCAGAAAATACACGTTATTCATGGGGGGCTGCGTGGTCTCGAGGTATGGTGTCCGCCTCGAGTGCTAGAGGTCCCGGGTTCATGTCCAGGTGAGGACTGGGATTTTTTCACGTGGACTTCTAGTAACATTTCCCCTGGTCTCTGGGTAGTGAGATCGGACGCCTGTGTGTATTGTTGCGCGCGTAAAAAATCCCTTGGCAGTTGGAAATCGAAAAAGAGTAGCCTAACGGCGCTGCCCGGGCAAAATTTCAAGTTAAAAATCTACCCAAAGTATTTCAGGATCCTCGCCGTGTGCTACGGAGTTCGTGCACTGATCTGAGTTTCTCCAAACTTAGGTTTGAGTTAGGAGGAGAACGGAGCACTTATGGGTTACACCCGTGTGCCGTGATGTTGATCCATCGACTAAACTAAACTAAACTAAACTAAACACGTTATTCTGTCAATTTAATTAACTCACTAGTAAAATATTATGTTCTGTTAGTGCCATACTTCATCATGTTATTTCTTTCTTCCAGTGCTACAAGTACAACCAAACGACGACGCTCCTTCTGCAGCTGCGATAGTGGGACCGGTGGTCGCCTTGGTTCTACTGGTTACACTGATTGTTATTGGTGTACTGATCTGGAGGTAATGAATGAATAAATCTATGCATGTAACTGGAGACTCTCGCGTTTCTCAGCTAGACTCCGGAGAAGATAACTGAGCATAATGGAGCCTTTAGGTCTACAACCTCAATAACAGATTGGGCCAGACAACATAAGTGTCGAAGAAATTAAAAGTGTTGGTGAACTGGATATAGAAGGGATAACAAAACTATTGAATGATATCTATAACAGAGTGTATATACGTGATGATATCTTGAAATCTATTGTCAACGGACTGTGGAGAACATTGCATAATTACTTTATTGAGTTATGTGACTAAAATACTAACGAAACTTATAATGACAAGAATAAGTAATAAAATAAAGCCAGAAATTGATGACGAGCAATGCGGATTTATGGAAGGTAAAGGCACAAACAATGCCATATACATCTCCTGAGAACAATAAGAGAGGGAAGGACTGAAATGAACAGAGATCTATATTTCTGCTTTATTGACTACACAAAGGCATTTGATAATGTGAAACACGAAGAAATTATAATAATGTTGGAAATGTTAAACATTAATGCTAACCATGTAAGAATAATAAAGAACATGTATTGACAACAAAGAGCAGCAATGACAATTGATAACCAATTAGAAACCTTAAAACAAGATGTTAGACGGGGTTGTGTATTATCATCTGATCTGTTTAATTTGTACGGCTAAATAATAATGAGGTCCATACAAGAAATACAATAATATTGGTTGGTGGACACAGTGTAAACAATCTGCGTTATACTGGTGACACGGTTTTGGTCGCTGAAAATAAAACTCAGCTACAAGAAATAATATATATTATTCAACAGAAAGTTAACTCAAAGGACTTAGTCTGAATAACAGAAAAACGGAAAGGTGTATACCCAAACGCAACATTAAACTGACTTACCCCATTCTGAAAGTATTTCAGTATATCGGTTCTTTCATAAAAGCAGATAGAAAATTTATTAAGGAAGTTAAATGTAGAATAGCCCAAGCAATGGCGGCACTTCAAATGATAGAGAATCATCATCATCATCATCATCATCATCATCATCTTCCACTTCTGCCGTCAATCGTCGTGGGGAGGAATAATTTCAGCTCCAGCGCCCGGTGGGCGGCACTGGATAGTGTCATTCCGTGTGATTGTACAATGTCTCTGATGTCGTCAATATATTTTCTTCTTGGACGTCCTCTTGGTCTCGTCGCAGATGATCTTTGATGGAAGGCCAGTGATGGTAGTTGCTGGTGTTACATTCTAACGACATGGCCAAACCATTTGATACTCTGTCTTTCAATAAATGTGGCACAAGGTTTTCATCCCACTGTCTGTCTGATAACAGCATTTCTTACTGGGTCTAGGATTGTTAAGTTGGCAGCTCTCTTCAGGCATCTCATCTCGCGGGTGTTGATTTTGCGAGAGTGCGATTTGGATAAAGTCCAAGTTTGAGATTGGTAGCATAGGGTTGGTGTGAATATGCTGTTGTGTCTGTCGAGGAAAGAAAAAGAGTTCTTAACAACTATATTGAGTCAATCCTGATGTACTGATGCAAATCATTTACAATAAACACACAAGTGATGGATTATGTGGAAGCTGTGGAAATGTGGTTTTATGCAAGAATCATGAGAACACCGTGGACAGATAGAAAGAGCATTGAAGATATCTTGAAATAATTTCACCCACATAGAGAACTGGTTACTCGCATTACGGGAAGACAGTCCACATTCTTCGGGCATGTCGTGAGAAGGAGATTGATTGATTGATTGATTGATTGATTGATTGATTGATTGATTGATTTAGGAACCGACATCACAGCATTCGGGACATTCCCATAAGCGCTCCGTCCCCATCCTCAGCAGCCAGAGAAGAGTTCCAGCACTAATAGTTCTAGTAGCAATCTGATTATATGTCTCGCCTTTCCTCTGAGCGTCGAGCGTCGGCCAGATCCCCTCGTCACACCTCGCTGCCTCATTCTTACCAGACTATGGTGATCCATTTGCTCCTCCGAGGTGTACACGTGCTCCCACAAGGCCGCAACCACGTCTGTCTTGTCATGCATCAATACTCCACCAAGTTTTGCCAGGCCAGCCAATCTGTCCGACTGTTCATTCCCCAGCACACCGGCATGCCCCGGAGAAAAGATCTAGTTGATGCTTGCTACCCGTGACCTCCGAAGCGAAGCAAGCCACTCTGCACGAAGCCTGCCTGTTCTCACCCTCCTCAGCATGCTTTCTGAGTCAGTTACAATTACAATGTGTGTGAGAGAGAAGGAGAAAGTTGGAGCATGTCGTCACAACGAGAGGGTTGAAAGAAGTTGCTGGACAATTTGACAGAATGAAGGAACGTCGGTACCAGAGATTATTCGCAGCACAAGTAACAGAAGACTGTTGACAGACATTATCACCAATGCTACACGGCATGGTCTATAAGAAGACTGAAGAAATACCATCAGGCTGGAGAGAAGGATTTCTGATAAAACTATAAAATAAAGGAGGCTTTTAGGAGTTTGCATAGTTTGGAGTAATAGTGATATTGTTTAGTCCATGGTAATGTATTACGTAGAGATTAGTATTATTAAAATAATTTATTAAGTAGAGATCCGTGCAGTGTGTGTTTGGTCAGAAATCTGCCTGTTCATCACTTAGCTGTTTGTCAATACCATTTCTTAATCAGAATAATCGTGCTTAATATGTTCCCAGGCTCTTACAATAGCATTATTCCTCTGTAATGTTCACAGTCTTGAACAGCGTCACCATATATGTTTTTCTTCAGTATGTTAGTATTTCTTCTTCTTCTTCTTTGCGTTCTTCCGGAGTGATTTTTTCAGATGTGATTGCGGTGTGTCTGGTTAGGCACCCTCGGGTCGAAACCCTCAGGCCAACACATCCGACTGTTAGCGTGCATTTTTGACCAGGTTAGCAATCCTGGGAGACTCTCACTTTTGTGGTACCTTCCACATCTCAGCTGGTCAAGTTGGAACAGTCGAAGACTACACGGTCATCCCTCAAGTGAAGGCAGAGACAGTCCATAGCATTTTCCGCCATCCTGGGTGGCTTCCATAATTGCAGAGCCGGCACATAACGCTCTGGTGCTGGGTTTACCGAGGGAATCGTCACGTCCTGCTCATGGCTGTTTTAATTCCTCACTTCAATGTATTGGGCATTTCGCTCGCCCTGGGCCGTTCCTGCACAAACCAGTCAGCTCTGCGGTTGGTTTCCACTAAGCGAGTTTTCGGACATGTGCTTGTCCCTGTACCCATCAGAGCTGTTCCAGGCACGGCGGACATTCGGAAAACTACCTAGTCAGAGCTGTTCCGAACAAGAGCGGCATTCGGAAACTAGGTAGTCAGAGCTGTTCCTAGCACGAGAGACATTCGGACGAGACATTTCACTCGGACGTAATTGCGTAGTGTCAATTTTTAGTTTGCCACCCGTAGGACGACACTTCCGACTTCCGGCGGGCACTTTTTAATGAGGTTAACCTTCCTCTGATTTCGAGGCACGTTAGACTGTTGTGATGTCGCCCACATCTCAGCTGGTCAAGATAGAACGACCAACGACATCGAGGTCGGCCCTCAAGGGAAGGCAGGGGCAGACAATGGGCAGTCCCTCGCTATCCAAGGAGGCTTCCATAATTGCAGAGCCGGCACATATTGCTCCGAGACTGGGCTCACCCGAGGAGTTGCCACGTCCTGCTCATGGCTGCTTTAGTTCCTCACTTCCATGTTTTGGGCATCTCGCTTGCCACTGGTCGCTCAAGTGAGCTCCAGGGGCGGTCAGACTGCGGGCGACATCCACTCGGTAAGCTTTTGCTTTTGGCTTTGGACCACGCAATAGGTTTGCTCGCCGTGCGTTCCATTTCGCGTTATTGAGACGTTTCTCCACTTTTATCTACACTCTCTATGAGTTAGATACAGACAGTTTTCGTAACCATTTCCTTCGACTGGGGCATTTTACTGACTTTTTGTACTCGCTCACGAGGTAGGCTACATGTGCTGCCGGCTCAGCACCTTACCTTCGTGCAGCAGTCAGTGAGAAACGGCCAGGCCATCTCATCCGGGAATCCAACATATCCCTCAGCTGAGAGCCTTCAAACAAGTGTCAGGACTGGGCATGTAGCTTGCTCAGTATCTCGATTCCAATTTTTCGGTAGGTGGATATCGGCCCGACTCTCAGAACCGAGGGTCTGTGGCTTAGAGGCGTTCAGCCTAAACCCTCGACAGAGAGCCTTAGAGTATTGTCCGAAACAAGAACTGCCTTCATGCGCCTGATTTAAACTTTTGACTGCTATCCTCAGTCTCCTGCAGAGCAGCAGGTTGTGTCTCTCTTAGTCTGGTCCCTATCCCATACGCTGTCCGATATGTAGTTTTCACCCATCGGCAAGCACATGGGGTCAACGGGACACTCAAGCTCCCCCACCACGGCAAGGTGGAGACACATCGGGGGAGAGTATTTCTTCGATCTTCCATACTTTACCAAATAGTTTCTGCAGCATGACAGCTGAAGTGTCTAAATTGGATTTAATAGCTTCTGCTGGAATATCATCTGGGCCAGCATCTTTCCAATTTTTCAGTAGTTTGATAGCTCTTATAATTTCTTCTTTATAATGTTTTTTAGAGTTAATATCCAGGTTTATTTCAGCCAGATAGATATGTGTATTCAACATATCTGTTCATTTGACCCTGACTTTGGGCTCTGACTTTAATAGCTCTGCTTTTGCTGTTAATTACGTTTGTCTCTTTTTTTTCTTCTATTTTCTTTAACATTTCTTTGTTACCCATTCTTTATGTTTTCGTTCTCTTTTTCCCCCCAGGACTCCCCTTCATGAGGCTCTCAATATGCTTTTTAAATGTTGCCAATTCCTCTTCGGTTTCTCCTCGTCTGCTAAGTGTTGCAAGACCTGGTATTTATTAGAGACTGTGACCATAAAATTCTCCTTAATTTCTTGGTTTCTGAGATATCCTACATTATACCAGTCTATTTAAGTGCAGTTGGGCATCGTCTTTCTTAGAATTTGTAAACAATATAAAATGACACAAAGTAGTGCCGCTTTAGATAACAGAATTACGACACATACAGGACGTTGCGGCGATTAGCCTTCATCAGCAAACAAACACATACACAAAACACAACATATAGTCACAGAGATCTTTTGTGACTACATTAAGACGTGACGGCAGGATGAGAAGAATAAAAAGATGAAAAAATGAAAGCAATGAAGAGAAAATAAAAATTGAAAAAAAATGTTCCTACTTACCTCAGAATTCCGAGCTGTGAATGTCACATGCTGTGAAGCCCCGAATGTCACCGTTGTCCGGTCACCGTTGTCTTAGAATTTGTAAAAGCGTAGTACACGAATAGGAAAACATTACCTTCGAAACGGTGAACTAAGCAGCTCACATGATCACCTTCAATTAATTAAAAACTGTACTGACCTATTTATAGAATATACCATAATGTCTTGATTTATGTACAGGAGACGCGGGCATAAAAGAAATGCGACGACCCACGGCACATTTCGGGATGATGTCGATATCGAAAGTACAACAAATAATGCGAAACCAAAAGTAGTGGCAAAGTACAACAAATGTGTTAATGTACAAGCAAAGCCTCCAGGTGCGTATTATAAAGTTTACTTGTATAACATATCTTCATAGTGGTTTAGTATTGTATGTTTATTTCATTAATGCTATCTGTTTTATACTGTATATTTATATAAACAGCTTCCCAGTGGAGATGGTACTTTGGTACCATGTGGGGAAAAGTCTCTACATAAATCTGACCACGAAAGAATCAAGCTCCCTTCAGGGCCCAGACGATCTGGTTGCCAATGCGTCGGGTTTTAAAGTGAATATTTGCAATCTTTCAGAGGTCAGAGGATTTCACAACCAACCACTAATCAACCACTCCAGTAAACCTTCTTGAAAACGGTCCTCTAGTTCTTCTAGCCTTCTTCCATAACCTCCTGGATGAAGATGAGTGTGCACTCGGTAAACCATACTCGTTACATTCACTCTATTGTATATTGTGTATTTCGTTTCTTAGTACATGACCAATATTACTTCTGGAGTAATTGCCTTTTATGTCCATCACAGTATGACTGATCATTTTGTAACACTCTTGGAGTCTTGTGGAGTTATGGTTCTCGGGATATATTATATATCTAACGATCTTGTTGACAGTCTCCCTGGGCAAGGTGTTAGCGACTTTCTCCGTAATCCCGTATACTCTCGTGAGTAACGTGACGACGGCGAGAATCGATAGCGGTTCTAACCGCGTCGGTAACTTACGGGGTAAGTGAGCCGGTCGCTCAGAAAGCATTGGCAAACTACTGAGCGTAATCTTGCCAAGAAATCAACAATCAACTGAATGATGCTGCTGTTGACAACGATGTCCTGTAAAAAATATGCAAACATTTAAACACGCACACAAAAAACGATCTTCTTGATCTCTGGAGTGCAAATCACACTACAGTCAGTGTGTTGACCTGGTTTCCAGGGGGTCAGACGACGCCTGACAATACAATCTGCAGCGTTGGGATCACCTAGCTCCTCTGTGTAACAATCAATCAATCATGTGCCATGCCGGAAAGCGTGGGCGGTCATGTCTCGCCATTTCACTCGATCACCAGTGTCGTGGATCAGCTCAGTGTTCCTGTCTCGTCCATTCCATGTGCCAAGCCATCCAGGTATTTTCCTCTCGGTCTTCCTCTTGGTCTGTTCCCTTCGATCTTGCCAGTTGTCACTAAGTTCTCCAATCCATTTCTTCTCATAACATGTCCAAAAAATGTTGACTGTCTACGTCTAATTTCTCTAATCAGTTTACGTTGTTCATTTGTCTCCTGTAGTACTTGGTCATTGGTTTTTCTGTCTGTCCATGGTATTCTTTGCATTCTCCTCAGAAACCACATTTCTGCAGCCATCAGATGCTTTTCAGCTTGACTGTTCATTGTCCAAGTTTCACATCCATACACAAGAACAGGCTCTATGTATCCCCTCAACACTCTTTTTCTCGTTTCAATTGACATCTTTTTATTGGTCAGAATGTTTTTCATCTTGCTAAAGGCTACTTTCGCCATGGCGATTCTTGTTCTAATCTCCTCAAGGCATCTCCCATCAGATGTTATAACTGTTCCAAGATAATTGTACCTGTGTAACAGTCGACATGAAACAATTAGAAGTCTGTCGATATTGTCACGCAGGATAACCTACGCCGCTGTGTAGTGTAGGTTGGGTAATTGGAACAGTGGTTTGTCAGGCAAGCGTGGGGACAATGAGAGAGATAGTTGAGCTCATTGAGGTTTTGATTTATTTTTGCCCAGGCAAGATTGAAACAATATATTGGTGATGACAAGAGAGGCACGTTGTTTAAACAAGTCAAACTGTATGACTCGGTGTATCACATCACATGCCAGATATTGTTGTGGCTTCTTGTTTTAATGATCATCATCGTGTAGCAAGTCATGTGCAGGACGTCGAACTCATGTGAATCTGCTGGAAAGACTCTCGGTCCTTCGCGAGCTCCCTTGCCTCATCCATTGTCAATCACAGGGCGGGCATCTGTACTGCCCAATTTACACAGTCGTGTTTGCGGTCCCTGCCTCATCTTCCAGAAACCACACTGTAATGACTTCTCTTTATAACCCACTATGACGTTTAATATGGCCAATGTATTTCAGTTTCATGATGTTGTTAATTATGATAATACAATGTACACGTTCTCATACAGCCATATAGTCATTATCTGGTATCATGTCTGCATGTAAGGTTGGTTGTAATGAGTCTCCGATACACTCGACCCTGTGTCTTTATTGTGCACTCAAGCAAGTTTCTTCCCCTACATCTCCTCACACACACACACACACACACGCACACACACACACACATACAAATATATATATATATATATATATATATATATATATATATATATATATATATATATATATATATATATATATATAATGTAACTTTGTCCTCCTCTTCCGTGATCCCCGCCACTTTTCTACTGGCACATCCATTAACAAGGAGCTGTATTTTTTTAAATCCTCAAATTAATTTTAATCTGTCTATACTTTTGACATTATGGATGGAGGAAAAGCGGTATCCGTTTTGACTGGCAGTACATGAGATAGAAGGCTGTTGGTAGACACCATCACTAACGCCACACGGCATGGACGTGGCAATTCTAAATTCAGTTGCTCTCTGAAAGAGAAGTCAATGTTTAATTCCAATTGACTGGTGTAGTGAATGAACCCACAACCCCGCTAGCAGCGCACAGGAAGCTTACGCGCAAGCGCGTTACTTTCCGCGGCCTCGCTGACCTATCGCTCAGCTATATAAATGACACAACATCTCATATTTGAGTACAATATATACCTCAGGTACATAACAATCCTAGTTTGCTTGCTTGTTTGTGTTCGTTGGCTTGAGCTCCAACGCAAAGTCCTGTAGGTCGGATGAAGGCATCCAGTTGTCCAACATCAGTGTGATGTCATACAGGACCTGAGGTTTGCGTGAGTATCCGTTGTCCCATGTCTGGCTTATTGGTGTGCAGACTGGTGGTTCCTCGCCGTACAGGCAGACACTCTCCGACTTCGGACGAAACAATCCTAGTGAAGATCAATACCCTAACGTAATGTCACTTCCAGGATGATGCCCATTATTTGGATATTTCAAATTGTCCGTTACGAAACATATCAACACATGTCAATCGTTGTGCCAGGCCATTTCACCCTTTGTCAATGTGTCATTCATACACACGAATCTGTCACGCACACTTGCACATGTTGTACACACTTTATGTCCCTTGTCTCAATGTGTTCATTATCAGTTCCTTTGAAATGTAGACTTCCTCTGATGCGAGCAACCAGTGTTCTCTTTGTGATTTAACAACTACATTACGTTTTTTTTTTTAAATCTGCCCATTGTGTTCTCATCATTCTGAAATAAAACCATACATCCGCATGTCTTTCATTATACTCACAAGTATTATTTATTCAGGGTCGGAATGTGCAGAAACATACATTATATTGAATAGTGAAGACGTAAATGATATGTTGGACAATTTTTGCCTGGAATATTTCGCTGCATCTTGTCAGGAGCATACTGCAGAGTCACACAACATAAACTAAATCAAAACGAGAAACAAGAAAGATAATATATATTCAATCACCACCCTAAGGACACTATCTATGTCTATGCTATCAGCAACCTAATGACACTATCTATGTTATCAACATTCTAAGGATATTATCTATTTTATCAACATCATTCAATACATTATGGATTGTATCTATTTTATCAACATCCCAACGATATTATCTTTTTTATCAACATCCTAAGAATAGTACATATTCTGCCAACATCTTGCAAAAGTGTTGATGACCGTTAGAATGTACATGTGTATGATAATGTTTTAAGTGATGAAGAAACCAAAGCTGAGACGAGCTTCCAAAGATGGCCAGGAAAGTCAAGTTGACGATGACTACTACAATACCCTTTCATATCACAGTGAAACCGGTATTAGATGTAGCGAGCTAGATAAATTTATGGCTGAACACAAAAGGGAATTCTATCAGGAACAGTTCAACGTAAGATACTATTACATTCTTCAACATTTACCATAAATGATCGTTAACACGGCAGTCGTCTTTGTAAAATATGTAAACATCTAGGAAAGGAAAGTAAGAATACAGCAAAGTTGTATCTAGAACAATGATATAATTACAACGGACAACGGTCTCTTGCTATGTTGGAATTGAAAGACTATGGTTCGTCTATCTCGTTATTTTATCTCCCCATCTGATCAATCTCGTAATGTTATCTCCACATCTGATCAATCTCGTTATGTTGTCTCCCCATCTGATCAATCTCGTTATGTTATCTCCACATCTGATCAATCTCGTTATGTTATCTCCCCATCTAATCAATCTCGTTATGTTATCTCCCCATCTGATCAATCTCGTTATGTTATCTCCCCATCTGATCAATCTCGTAATGTTATCTCCCCATCTGATCAATCTCGTAATGTTATCTCCCCATCTGATCAATCTCGTAATGTTATCTCCCCATCTGATCAATCTCGTTATTTTATCTCCCCATCTGATCAATCCCTTTATTTTATCTCCCCATCTGATCAATCTCGTTATTTTATCTCCCCATCTGATCAATCTCGGTATGTTGTCTCCCCATCTGATCAATCTCGGTATGTTGTCTCCCCATCTGATCAATCTCGTTATTTTATCTCCCCATCTGATCAATCTCGTTATGTTATCTCCCCATCTGATCAATCTCGTTATTTTATCTCCCCATCTGATCAATCTCGTTATGTTGTCTCCCCATCTGATCAATCTCGTTATGTTATCTCCCAATCTGATCAATATCGTTATTTTATCTCCCCATCTGATCAATCTCGTAATGTTATCTCCCCATCTGATCAATCTCGTTATGTTGTCTCCCCATCTGATCAATCTCGTTATTTTATCTCCCCATCTGATCAATCTCGTTATGTTGTCTCCCCATCTGATCAATCTCGTAATGTTATCTCCCCATCTGATCAATCTCGTTATGTTATCTCCCCATCTGGTGGTTGTTATTGGTTAACAGAAGCGACATCACTGCATTCGGGACACACCAATAAAAGCTGATCCTCCCTTAGCAGCTATAGAAAAGTATGATGCTAACTACCCTTCTAGAAGTTTGACGGATACACATCTAATACGGCCCATTCAACATTTAGCACTAGTTCTTTTCTTCACATCTGTATTGATGCCTAAAACGTGTCCGTCTGTCTTCGAAAATGTTTTCCATTTTTATTTATGTTAAGCTGTTAATGCACTGTGTGTAGTCAGCGAGTGAATATTTAATCAAATTGTTAAAGGACCTTGTGTTGTTAACGTTAGAACGGATCATCAAATTGTTAATGCACTTTTTGTTGTCAACATTAGAACAGTTAATCAAATTGTTAAATCATCTTGTGTTGTTAACATTAGAAGTTAATCAAATTGTTAATACACTTTATGTTGTCAACATTAGAACAGTTCATCAAAATGTTATTGCACGTTATAATGTCAACATTAGAACAGACCATCAAATTATTAATGTGTTTTTGTTGTCAACATTGCACAGTTAATCAAAATGTTAATGCACTTTATGTTGTCAACATTAGAACAGTTAATCAAATTGTTAGTGCACTGTTTGTTGTTAACGTTGGAGCACTTCCGGTTTCAAGATGGCGACGGACGGTCGTGTTGTTTGGTGTTCGTTAACTTTTTCGCGTAGGGGATGGATTTATTCATCTCTTGCGTGTAATTGGTGTGCCAGGATGTAAAACCAGGAGTTTCTACTCAAGATCTGCGCGGGTGCTACGGAGTTCGTGCATCGAGCGAAGCCTTCCTTGAGTGAATTTTCAGCAGCGTGTGTGGTTCTCAGCAGTCTGTGTTTACGTTTTTTCAACATGGCGGAACAACGTGTGTTTTCCGAGCGGTCAGCAGTCAACATAACGAAGCGGCGTGGTAGCCGCGCAGGGAGGAAGAAGCAAGGTAAGCGCGGTGGTTTGAGACGTTTTAGACTCAAGTGTCACCGTCTAGGACTCAGGAACATCCGTATTCTATATTGGAACTGTGCCAGTGTAAAACAACGGGGCTCTATTTTAGAAACCCTAGTTTACAGGAACGACATTGTAGCACTCCAGGAGACGAGACTGGGCGATCAGCCACTCCGAATTGCCGGCTTCAAATGTTTCTACAACAGACGACATCTGGGAACGGCGATTCTCGTTCGCGACAGCATGGTGGCGTCAGAGCTAGACATGTCCAGTTGGGACAGTGACGATATACAAATACAGGCGTTGAGAGTTCATTCCAGTATACCATTCGTGTTGGTTAATGTTTATGCCCGCAATGCGAGTGTGGACGCCCAGAAGTGGCAGTGCTTAAGTGGCATATTAGGCCACGAGAGAAATGTTATTTTCTGTGGTGACTTCAACGCTAAAGGTACATCATGGGGAAACACTTCCTCCAATACACAAGGGGAGGAGCTCGAGACTGCACTGGAAACCATCGACCTGGTTTGTATCAACAGTGGCTGTGTCACCAGGACAGCAAGCCGTCCAGGCGATGAGGACAGTGCTATTGATCTGGCGCTAGTTTCACCTTTACTCACTACAGTGTGTAGATGGGGTGTCCTAGGACACCATGGCAGCGACCACCACCCTTGCAGCATATTGGTGGAGAAAGGCAGAACCAGGCAGCACAAGCTAAAGGTAAAGACGTTCCAGTATGACAGTACAGGGCAAGATGTGGTGAGTAAAATAAGACGTGACAAGCGCAGAACGTTTCAGGGCAGGAAAAAAAGCTGGGAGCAGCCACCGTGGTGGAGTTTCGAGGTGGAGAAGGCTTGGGTGGATAAGCGTAGTGCTGTAAGGAGATGGCAAAATGCCAAGAAGAACAGAGCTGGTCATCCTAGTCCCTGCTTGCACTTAGAAAGAGAGATGCACACAAAAGTAAGCTATTTCAAAAAACTGGTCACGGTGGTTAAAAGCGAAAAATGGGCAGAGGTGTGTCAAAGAGTAAGCACAGACAAGTCACTGAAATTGTTCTGGCGACTACATAAAAGCATGAGTGGTGTAGTCAAGAATAAGAGCATTTCTGACTTCCAAGGTGCTGACCTCATCTGGCAGAGGACTGACGAGGACAAGGGCAAAGCCCTCTTTGAACGCTACCTTGAGCAGAGCAACCAGACAGACATGGGAGGCCGAAATCTGGCCAAGGAGGTCACCTCAGACAGATGCAAGGCCCAGAACACTTCGGATGAAGACACAGTGACAGTGAAAGAAATCAAGGCTGTGCTTCGACGATCAAAAAACAGTGCTCCAGGTCCTGATGGCATAAGATACGACGACATAAATAGGTGTACCGACAATGAGCTAGAGAAACTAGCAGACATGTACAACAACAGTATAGGGAGTGCTAGCATCAAGGAGGAATGGTTACACAGCTATCTGATTCCCTTGCCGAAGCCTGACAAAGACCACAAAAAAATTCAGGGATATCGAATTATAACCATGCAGAATACAATAGGCAAGCTGCTGGAGAAGGTAATTGCCAGGAAAATATTAAGCCAACTAGAGAGGCAAGGTGTTTTCCCACCTACCCTGGGTGGGTACCGTCCAAAAAGAGAAACCTGGACCAATGCAGCAGTCTTTGCCCATGATGTCTATGAAGGTTTCCACTCAGGCACTGAAACCGTTGCTGCAGCGATTGATCTTGAGGACGCATACATCAGAGTACCACTGGATTTTTTAATGTTTCAGCTTCTTGAACTAAACGTAAGTCCATTCCTCCTTAGTTGGATCGCTGCAGCCCTCTTCCAACGGAAAGTAGTTTTTAGATGTGGCAGTTGGACTTCGGAACCAACAACAATATATCCTGGCCTACCACAGGGATCACCATTATCTCCGGTACTGTTCAACGCCTACACAGTGAGAATCACCAGTGAGCAGATCACTGGACCTGGCAGGACATTGTCATATGCCGATGATGTTTTAGTGTATCGTCAGGGTAAGGATAGAGAGGAGGTTGCTGTGGAACTACAAACCGAACTCAATCGCATAAGTACTTGGTGTGATGAAGCTGGGGCAATGGTCAACCCAACAAAGGCAACGGTGACTTGGTTCTCGTTGAATAATCATATTGTCAACAATCCAACACCAACTGTAATGCTGTGTTCAGAGACGGTGGAAAGAACGCAGGCAATGAATTACCTGGGGATACGGTTTGATCTTCTTCTTCTTCGTTCATCCGGAGTTTTTTTTTTTCGGACGTGATTGCGTTGTGCCTGTTTACAGCAGAGCTGCATTCTTGCGCCGTTAGGCCGACACATCCGACTTCTGCGGGCATTTGTTGACCGGGTTAACCTTCCCGGGAATATGTGCATATGAGAGTTCGTTGAATATGTGCCTAGTGAGTATTTGTTGAATATGTGCCTAGTGAGTGTTTGTTGAATATGTGCCTAGTGAGTATTTGTGGAAATTGTGCCTAGTGAGTGTTTGATGAATATGTGCCTAGTGAGAGTTTGCTGAATATGTCTAGTGAGCATTTGTTGAATTTGTGCCTAGTAAAAAATATTAGGCTTGCTGTATCATGTCATTAAAAAAACAGTTGGTTGCATATCATTTTCAGGATGTAGCAATCAACCCCAGCATTTTTTGGCTGTTCGTGATTCCTGGGCAAGTTTACGTTCAATAGTTTGCCAATGCTTTCTGAATGATCGGCACCCATACCATTTAATAAAAAACCAAAGCAAGGCGGTCTTCTGCTAAATTGCCCGCAGCTGTATTTCGAACGTGGTATGCGGGATTACGAACTGCGTCCGTAACCCCTTCACCAAGGGGCCAGCATTAGCTGTACCAATGTTTTCTTTAGATATCCAGGCATTAGCTGTACCAATGTTTTCTTTAGATATCCAGGCATTAGCTGTACCAATGTTTTCTTTAGATATCCAGGCATTAGCTGTACCAATGTTTTCTTTAGATATCCAGATAGCTAGCTAATCTGTAGGAGGTGTGTACTCTGGCTAGGAAATGTACTGTAATGTAATTTCCATATCTTAGGAACTATGTTGGTGGCATAATTCCTCCTGGGGGGACATGGTTGGTTTGTAAATGCTCCAAAAGACTGAGCTATTAACTCTGAATTTTGATGCATAGCCATTCAGGTCTTACTCTGAAATAGTGAGTTTTTAACTCTGAAATCTGATGCAGAGTCACTAAGGTCTTCCTCTGGAATACTGAGTTTTTAACTCTCAGTTGGGTAGTCATCTGTTAGTGTATCATCCTAGCACTCCTAAGAAGTCCAAAGGTGCTAAGATTCTTCTCCCAATATATGCATCGGCGTCCGGCAGCTAATAGTGCCAGTTCTGTGTTGGTTGACGAGGCCCATGATTCACCCAATATGTCTTTCGTGTCTGGCCATGCCAATTCTTACTTCCAAGTCTCTCATTCTGGACATCAGTGGATTCACTGGCGTTCTTCTTCTTCTTCGTTCATCCGGAGTTTTTTTTCGGACGTGATTACGTTGTGCCTGTTTACAGCAGAGCTGCGTTCTTGCGCCGTTAGGCCGACACATCCGACTTCTGCGGGCATTTGTTGACCGGGTTAACCTTCCCGGGGGTTTCTTAGGACGTTAGACTCTCACTGTTGTGGTGTTATCTCCCATCCCAGCTGTCCCATATAGAACAGCCAAAGGCATCCTGGTCGGCCCTCAAGGGAAGGCAGGGGCAGACCATGGGCATTCCCCGCCATCCAAGGAGGCTTCCATAATTGCAGAGCCAACACACACCGCTCTGGTACTGGGCTCACCCAAGGAATCGTCACGTCCTGCACATGGCTGCTTAGCCTCACTTCCGTATATTGGGCCTTCCGTTCACCATAGGCCGTTCTTCCAGAAGCCAGAAGAATGCAGTTTGCAGATGACATCCACACAGTGAGCTTTCGATTCGGACTTTCCACGTAATGGATTTGCTATCCAAGCAATATTCCATTTTGTGCCACTAGGACACTTTTTCCACCTTTTTTGAAGCCCACACAGTGAGCTTTGGATTCGGACTTTCCACGTAATGGATTTGCTATCCAAGCAATATTCCATTTCATGCCTCTGGGAGGCTTGTGTAACCGACATGCCTGTAATATGAAGTGTGGCAGTCTAAATACTTCTTCATGTACATTTAAATGTCAACCTGAATACAGTTAAAGTAAGCTGTAGTCGACTTGAGCTTGTTGATGTTTCCATAGAGCTTGTCCTCGAATGAAGCAGGTGTGGGCCAAAATATCTTTCTCTGTTCTGCATATATTGGGCACTCTTGCAGCAAATGTTTAGTTGTCATTTTACCAGTTCCACAATTACATTCATCTGTATCTCCTATCTTTAGTTTGTTGAACAAGTGGTATTTCAACCTGTTGTGTCCTGTGCGGAGTCTGAAGATTGCTACTTGTTCTCTTCGGTTGAGTTTGTAATATGCATCATCCTTCTGGTGGCCTGGATGCTCTGATTCCCATTTGGTTCTATAAGTGCTTTTTATCAACCTCTTTGCCTCATTATAGGTTATGTCTATGTCAGGCTGTGGTAGTCGTCCGCCCTCTTTTGCCAGTCTGTCAGCCTCTTCATTTCCAGGTATACTGCAATGTGATGGGATCCACTGTATTACAACTTTTTGTGATTTCTGGCATAGACCATGGAGTGCTGCTCTTAGGTCAGCTATTTCTGTGCTGTTAATGCTCTTCAGTATTGAGACAGCTGACTTTGCATCTGTAAAGATAGCTATTTGCGTCTCTTTATTTTCCTCCATCAAGAGCATTTCTGCTGCAGTTTTCAGAGCCTCTACCTCCGCTTTGAAGTTACTTGAAAACTTTCCAGTTGCCACTGAATGTGTTTTTTTCACTCCATTTTTTAAATTTAGGAGAATTCCTCCTCCTCCATTCTCTACTGAATTTTTGGCTGATCCATCTGTATATGCATGGGTCCAATTGCTGCTTGGGTAATGTTCTTTTATGTAGTTTAGGGTTATTTCTCTTCTTTCGGTTTCATGCTGAGTGTTCTTTTTCTCAATACCAGGAATGTTTTCTATCATCTCAGGCAGTTGCTGCTGTCTCCAAGCTGGGAACTTGTCTGCATTGTAAATGGGTTTGACTGTTGATATGTTAAGTATGGGATCTGCCCTAATCTTTCGTTTTGCAGTTTCTACAAAGTTGCTACGCTTCAGTCTTCCCTTTCCAAAACCACTAAACCTTTTATACATAGGGTGGTCTGTCAATCTTCTAAATTTTTCTGCTTGTTGCTGGGCTCTGCTATCTCTTCTATCCTGCATTGGTTGTAAACAAGTGATCTTTTCTAGTTCATTAATAGGCGTTGTCTTCAGGCTTCCAGTTATGATTCGCATTCCTTGGTTTTGGACTCTACTTATTTTGTTAAAGTTTGACTTAGCTGCTGTTGCCCAAGCTGCAATGCCATATTCCAGTACTGGCCTCACCCGTCCAGTATATAACTTCTTGAGAACTTTCTCATCTGCTCCCCACGTTGTACCAGCAAGCTTTTTCATGATTGCCATTCTTTGCCTTGCTCTTGTTCGATTTTTCTCAACCTGTGTCTTCCATGTCAGGCGACGATCAAAGGTGACTCCTAGATAGTTTGGATTTTCTTCATGGCGCAACATTTTTCCATTCAATACCAGCTTAGGTTGCTGAGTTTTAGTTGAGAGGGAGAACACTGTGCATGTTGTTTTCTCCTCACTTATCTTCACTAGCCATGATTTTGACCAGTCCTCTAGCGCTAATAGGGCTTGCTGTATTCTGCTGTTAGCTGTACTAATATATTCTCCAGATGTCCATATGGCTAGGTCATCTGCAAAGGATGATGTGTGTACTCTGGCTGGAAAATTTTCCGTGAAGTCGTTTATATATGCTAGGAATAATGTTGGTGAAAGAACTCCTCCTTGGGGGACACCTTGCTCCAACAGCATCATTTTGCTGGTTTGTCCTTGTACTTTTGTCCTGGCAGTTCTGTTCTCAAGGTAGTGGCTGATCCATTTGTACATTTTCCCACAAACATGCATTTTTTGCAGTTTTACTTTCAGTCCTTCCTTCCATACTTTATCAAATGCTTTTTCTAAATCTATCCAGACCGCTAGTGTGTGCTTTTTCTCTTGGAAGGCATCCTCTATTTCCTGAGCTATATAGGTTATTTGATCTTCAGTGGATCTGTACTTTCTGAATCCTGCTTGGTGAGGTGTTAAGAGTTGGTTTTCTTCCAGATGCCATGTTAGCCTGCCATTGATAATGCGTTCCATTAATTTTCCTACACAGCTAAGAAGACTGATAGGTCGATAGCCATTTGGTTCTTCCAGGTCTTTTCCTTTCTTTGGGACTGGTATTAGTATAGCTTCCTTCCATGCCTGTGGGACTATTCCCCTCTTCCAGCTGTAATTTAGGACTGCTAGTAGTTTCTTTTTTGCCTTAGTGCCTAGTCCTATTAGCATTTCATTTGTGATTCCATCCTTTCCTGGTGATGTCTTCTTTTTTAGGGTATTCATTGCCTGTTCCATTTCTTCCATTGTTAGATTTGCCATCATATATTCTGCTGCTGTCTCTGTATATCTATGATGTATCTGTTTATCTTTGATTGCTTTCTTCTGTTCGGCTGTAATATCAATGTGGTTTGCACTGGCATAGTGTTCCATTAGTGCATTTGCAGCCTTTTTTCCTGTAAGCAAGGCATTTCCTTGTTTAATTGTTATTTGTTTGTTTCTAGGTCCTTCATTGTTCATGGCTTTCACTAGTTTCCATAGTTTGTTTCCATCCCTGTCAAAATTTAGGTTTTCTGTTTTTTTTCTCCAACAATCTCTTGTTGTTTGATTTACTGTTCTTTTATATTTTGCTGAGATGGCTTTGAGAGAGATGTTCGCTTCAGTTGTTTGTTCTCTCTCTGCGGTCTTCCTAGCATCTTCAACTTTGTCCTCCAAAATTTGTAGTTCCTCAGTCCAGTATGGTTTGTAATTTTTTCTCGCTCCTCTTGGAATAGACTCAGTGGCCGCCTGTATTATTGCTCTGTTTAGACTTTCCACCATTTGCTTCATGTTGCCATATCGTGTATTTATGTTTTCACAATATTTGTCTGTTAGTATGGCAAATCTGTCCCAATCTGCTCGTTTGTAATTCCAGCGGGGCAAAGGCTTTTGCTCCTGTGGAACATACTCCATATTTATTACAAGCTTGATTGGTCTGTGGTCACTACCTGCTAATTGGTCAAGCACATGGCGATCGATTTTGTGGAGGATGTCTCCTGTGCAGAAAGCTAAGTCTGGAGTAGAAGTGGTAATCCATCTTCTGGAGTAGAAGCTCGGTGTGTCATCCGCTTTGTTGAGTAGATGGAGATTTGAGTCTATTTCCCAGTCCTCCACTTCATCTCCTCTTTTGTCAGTATCTGGGTATCCCCATCTTTCTGAACGGCTATTAAAGTCTCCGACAACAATGCAATTTGTGTCAGTTATTTTCATGTTTGAGAGTGTAAGATCCTTATCTGCCGGGCTATACAGATTGTAAATTCTTATTTTCACGTCCTTTATCATTATATCAACACCTATAATTTCCGTTTGGTTGTCAGAGATCACAGATACTTCGCTGCAAGGTATTGTATTTCGTGTAAGTATTACAACTCCTCCTTTGTGTCCTTCGCGGTCGAAACGTGTGGCCTGATATCCCTTGACTGAAAATGTGCGATTGGCGTTGAGGTGTGTCTCTTGAATGCATGCCACATCTATTCCATCTTTATGAAGACGCTGTGTTAGGGAGGCTTTCTTGTTATAAACTCCTTCTGCATTCCATTGTAGTATGTTGAGTGTCCGGGGTGTTTGGTCAATAGCTCTTAACCTACTCCTCTGTGCCTTGACTCCACAGCACAGGGGAAGGTGACCACCAGTAGTCATGGGTGGACCCCCTCGAGGCAGGGGGCCCGGCACTATCACCGCCTGATGGGACTTCACGGGATTAGCACCATAACGATTAATTTTCATCTGTGGCATCATGAAATGATAAAGTTACGTTGCACTTCTTTGTCAAGCCTATGGCTCAGTACATCCGATTTCGACAAGCATTTGTTCGGGATGCTTTCCCTAGCCTTTGACTGTCCCCAGTCTACCTACAAGGCAGCAGGTTTGTGCGTCACTTTGTCTGGTCCCTCTCCCTTGACCTGTCCGACATGGGTGACCCTACCAGTAGCTGTGCTACCGTCGGCATAGCTCTTGGGGTCATTGGAACGCACAAGCCCCTCTACCTCGTCAAGGTGGACGCACGGCAGAGGGGATGGTTTGATCGAAGCCTTGCTTATAATGTGCACATAGACCAGGTGATAACAAAGGCCAAGCGGGGTTTGGCAGCGATGCGGGTGATGGCGGCAGCAAACTGTGAGCAGCGCCATCTATGTCTTCTGTACGAGGGGCTGGTCATGTCTGTTTTGGAGTATGCAATGGCAATCTTGACTATCAGCCATAAGCAGATAGAAAGGATGGAAAGGATCAGAATGAAGCAATGCGCATTATTCTTGGATGTACAAGAGATACAGCATGCAGGGCGATGCGCTACCTTCTTGATTTTCCAACCATTGAAGAGAGAATACAAGTTTGCAGGGCACGCGCCTACCTCAGAATTAACGCAAACACACAACATCCACTGCATAGTGAAATTAGGAAGGTGAAGGGCAGCAGGTTAAAAAGAGGACGGTCGTGGATGGGTCAAGCCGAAGACATTCTTCAACAGGTGTGTTCACTTGAGGACTTAGAACCTGGCGAGGAGTGGGTGCAAGTGCCAACAGACTTCTGCACATCCTTTTCAGTTTGCATCCAACTAGATAGAAAATGCAGACAAGAAAATCCGGCTGCTGTTGAGGCTGAAGTACAAGCGTTGATTTTCGAGAATTCGCTAGACGGTGACGCGGTCATCTACACAGATGGGTCGGTCGTCCGACATGTGAGAAGCTCATGGGCCTTTACAGCTCGGGCCGGAGGGAGAATTGTGAAGGAGGACTCTGGTGCTTTCACTGAAACCACAAGTAGCCTGACCATGGAAGTCATGGCAGTAAGTAAAGCAATAACATGGCTCGAGACACAGACATTCACTAGGGCTTGTTTCCTTAGCGACTCAATGAACATGATCAAGAGGATAGAGGAGGGGTCGATCCGAAGAGAATGGTTGCTGCCTCTGAAGCGGTCTCGGCTGGCAAAGATTAGTTTCATCTTCGTGCCAGGGCATGCGGGAGTACAAGGAAATGAGCGGGCTGACAAGCTCGCAGGTGAGGCTACTGTGGAGGGCGGACGCGCCATGGACCAGGCTGACATTCTGAATGCTCTACGTGAAGTGAGACTTTTGCGAGAACCAAGTGATGACTGTGAATCTACAACAATGGCCAGACTGCGAGAGCAGCAAATTAAAAGAGGGGTGGCCAAACAAGAACACTACGCAGGAAGCCAAAGAAGATTGATAAACCAACACAGAACTGGCGTCGTTAGCCGCTACACGCTGCGGGATTTGCTGAGGAGGGGATCCGAGCACTTATGGACTGAATGGTTCGATGTGCAACGAGGATGATCTGTCGACTAACTAACTAACTAACAGTTAATCAAATAGTTAATGCACTTTTTGTTGTTCTCGGCATAAAATACTGTTACTGCAGTTTGTGTTCACAACATTTAAACATTTCACAGAGTTAAAGAAAACAATAAACATTATCCTTTCCTGTCATCTATTCTTGAAGCTCATACCTGCATACAACACTGCAACTACAACAGCAGCTTTGAGTGCAGAAAATCAAAACAAGAACAGATACAAGAATATTATTCCCTGTGAGTACATAGATAAGTGTATTTTATGGTGTGCTAATATCGTTGTCTGTAAGTGCAACAATACACGTGCTTGTAAATACAAAGATAACTTCCCTTACGAGTAGCAGGCTATTGTTTTTTAGTACTTATCATCATTATCATCCAGTGCCTTGCTAGCTGGCGTGAGCGATCATGCCTCTCCACAAATGCGATTCCCGACGGCATGGATCAATTCGTGTGTTGGCTCTTTTCCGTGCCATGACTCAAGACTGTCAAGAATCTTCTCACGCTGTCTTCCTATATCTCTCTTTCCACAAATCTTTCATGTTGTCACGATGTGCTTCAGTTTTTATCTTCTCATAATGTGGCGAAAAATATGACTGCTTCTTTCTGATGTTTGTAATAAGTTGTCTCTGCGACTCAGCTTCCCTTAAAACGTCCAGATTGCTCATTTTGGCTGTCCAATTAATGTTCAGCATTCTTCCATAAAACCACATCTCCAAGGATTTCCATGGATTCCACATTTCCATGGATTCTATCACTTGTTTACTAATTGTCCAGGATTCGCAGCCGTATGGTAAAATTGGTTCTATGTAACATTCAATAACTCTTTTTCTAACCTTCAATGCGAATGACTTATTGCACAAACAGTTCTTCATTTCATAGAATGTAGATTTTGCTTCTCCTATTCTGTTCTTTGCCGTCTCCCTGGCCAAGAGGTTAGCAGCTTTCTCCGTATCCCCGAATACTCCCGTGGTTGACGTGATCGCACGAGAATTGGAAGCGGTTCGAGTCGCGCCAGTGACTTATGAGAGTATGGAGCCGGTCGCCCACAAAGCAATGGCAAACTACTGAGCGTAATCTTGCCAAGAAATCAGCAATAAACTGAAAGATATTGATGTTGACAGCGATGTCCTGTAAAGTATATGCAAAACATTCTGTTCTGTATATCAGTGGTGCAGCTAGCATCTGATATTATCCATGTGCCTGGATCTCAATGTCTGCACTTGTTCCAAAATAACGTCATTTACTTTAATTGCACATTTAGGCACATTCTGTTTCTTTGATATTACCATGTTTTTGTCTTTATCTTATTCAAACTAAGGCCCACTTTTTCACTTTTTATAACCTCTGTATCTATATTTTCCTGTAGTTCCTTCTAACTTGTTGCTATCAAGATGATGTCATCAGCATAATGTGAATTATTTATATTATGTCCGCCAACCAGGATCCCTGGCATATTTTCTGTAGTTCTCATTATATGTTCACTGTACAATGAGAACAAATCAGAAGACATTACGCTCCCTTGTCTGACGCCCTTCTTGATACACTGAAATGTTCCTACCAGGTTTTTTATTCTTATGGCTGCCGCTTGCTGCCAATATATGTTCTTTATTATTCGCAGATCTTTGCCGTCAATGTTCAGTTGCTTTAGTAAAGGCGACCGACCTTATACTAACCACCTATTGGTCTATACAAAAATTGGTCTAGCACCATATGCTCAGTGACGTTAAGAATAGTAACCGCAAGATTTGAATGTATACCAAAAAAAAAAAAAGAAATTAAACATTAATCTGAACCAGTGTTTCACACCAACAAATGCTATAGACGAATCAGTTAAGGGGACATTTTACATGAAACTCCAAAACATAATTGGCATTCTAAGAAATGGCATTATCAAAATTTGGATGCATGACCTAAATGCCGAAACATGATAGGGTAACACTGGTTACCAAAAGTCAATGGGGAAACACGAATCAGGGGTAATGAATTAAAATTGAGAATTATTCACCAATTTTTACACAGTGAATCAGTATGTCAAAGTGAGGAATATTTTTCCTCACAAAATCCATAAGACCGCAATAGCAACTCGACTACAAAACGGAAAACCAAACTGATCATATATGTATTAATAATAAATTTAGATCATCTCTGTATGATGTAAAGGTCTATAGAAGTGCAGACGTTAGTACATTTGGAACACCGTGTGTATACTGATAAGTAAAATTAAGTTACAGCTCAAGATATACATAACATCTTAAGATAATATAAATCAATATTATGTGGGATATCACGGGGGTGGGGTGGAAATAAAGTAAGCAACAGTTCACAGTTCACAGTCTTTAAAAAGTACCAGGTCTTGCAACACTTAATAGACGAGGAGAGCACGCAATGAGATGACAACAGGTTAAACGCATTTGGAGCGACTCGCGTAAAAAGACTCGCGACAAAAGAGAATGAAAACATAAAGAATGGATAGCGCCGGAAATCTTCAAGAAAATATACAAAATTAAAAGGCAGACTTTGTGAACAGCAAACCCATAGCTAATAATGTTAGGACCAAAGACAAATTTAGAGAAGGAAACAAAGAAGTTAAGAAGCAAATAAGAGCGGGTAGAAGACAGAATTTAGATGCATACACTAGCAAAGAGCGGCAGCGAAAGGAAACCTCAGACACCTTTAAATGACCACAAGGAAATTAGAAAATATAATCAACACAGTGAACTTATCAAAAATAGTAAAGGGAAAGTTATCACCAGCGTTAGTGTTCAAATGAGCAGATGGGTTGAATACTTTAGGGACCTTCTGAATAGACCAGTTCCTAATGACCCTTTTGATATATCCGGCAGGCAGAAGTGTGACAAGCCACCCGATGGAAAAATTAGAAAAGCCATCAGATGGGAAAGTTGTTGGTCCAGATGATATTTAGCAGAAGCTGTTAAATCCAATATAGACACTTCATCTGAAATGCTGCACAAACTATTTGGTAGAGTATGAGAGACAGAAGAAACACATTCAGTCGGGCGAGAAGGATATATGCTGGGGTTGCTTAAGAAAGGGGACCTGCAGGAGTGAGAAAATGAAAGAGTAATAATGCTATTGTCAATGCCTGGGAAAATATTATGCAAGATCATTCTAGAGAGATTAAGGGATTCCATTGTCAAACAGCCAAGGGATGAAAAGGAGGTCTCCGTCTAAAATGATCCTGCACTGACCAGATAGTCACATTACGCATAATAATAGAGCAAAGTATTGAACTACAATTCGCCACTTTATATTGGATTTCTGAAATATAAAAAGACATATGTCAGCATTGATAAGTAATGCCTTTTGAGGTTGATGCGGCACTATGGGATCCCACAGACAATGTTTAACTTAGGGCAAGATATGCAGATATGAAATGTAGTTATTCATGGGGAATAACCCGGTAGATTCATTTGAAATAAAAACTGGGTTACGAGTGGCATGCTTTTTGTCACCATTATTATTTTTACTGACCCTAGATTGAGTTATGAAGACAACAATAACTACCGCCTGAAATGGGATTCATTTGACTCTAACAAAGCAACTTTGGAATTATCCAACGGCACTACACTCCTGTCAGACACGCGTAATAAAATTCAGAGTAAACTAATCACACTTGATGAGCACAACAATTAGTTCTAACTATTCACAGGGAAAAGACAAAGATAACGAGATTAAACCAACCAAATTAAAACCCGATATTCCTTGGTAAAACCTAACTTCAAGAGACAGAATCATACACCTAATTGGGAAGTAATGTAGACAAAAATGGGGAACAGACAGAGATGCTAAAATAAGAATACAAATGGCAAGAGGAACTTTCATTGCACTAGAAAATGTATGAAAATCTAAGGAACTTAGCACAAAACTTAAAATGTTTACCTCTATTGTTACATCGGCACTACTCTATGGGTCAGAAACATGGAGAACAACTGAAAGAATTACTAATAAACTATAAATATTCACTAACTGGTGCCTGCACATGATAGTGGGAATAAAATGCTATGACAGAATCAACAATATAGAGCTCATGGAGGGAGCTAAACAAATCCCAGTGAAACAAAAAGTTATGATAAGACGCAGGCACTAGTTAGAACACATACTGAGAAAAACTTAGGAAAATGTAACTAGATACTCTCTTGTCTGGAACTCACAAGGCTAAGGAAATACTCAAATAGCTTGACACCTTGTAACACATGCAGAAAAGAATTACAAAGATGAATAGTAATGGGAAGACACGGATGGAGCTACAGGAGACAGCAAAACATAGGACGGTCTGGCGTATATATATATATATATATATATATATATATATATATATATATATATATATATATATATATATATATATATATATATATATATTTATATATATATATATACATACACCCTAGCTGACCCGGCCCGGCTTCGCCCAGTCCCTGGCGGAAATCTATCTATATATATATCTATCTATCTATCTATCTATCTGTCTGTCTGTCTGTCTGTCTGTCTGTCTGTCTGCTTGTTTGTATGTCTGTCTGTCTATCTGTCTGTCAGACCCGGACCGGCTTCGCCCAGCCCCTGATGGGGAGTATCTCATTTAATTCATATAAGTAGTCATATAAGTTCCCGTTCCCGGCTGTCTGTCTGTCTGTCTATCTATCTATCTATCTATCAATCTGTCTATCTATCTGTCTGTCTGTCTGTCTGCCTGCCTGCCCGTCCGTGTCTCAGACCGTCTATCCCACCCTCTCTCTCTATCTATCTATCTATCTATTTATCTATTT